>OW026523.1:129057383-129434883 GCA_932274085.1 Protocalliphora azurea
TAATACCAATATAAATAATTGAAATATATAACAATACTAGCACTTTATTAAGTTTTCAAACAAATGCGTACTTAAACATTAAATTGAAAGGTCATCCACCGTAAAAACTTGATTTAAAAACCCACTGGCTTTTCTTTAGTCCTTCAATTCAAAAACAAAAAGTGCGAAAGTAAGCGTTTTTAGAGTTGATAATTTTTAGTAGGAAAAATAAAAATTAAAAAAAAATGCTTGAATGTTTGCAAAAGCATATTGACTTTGATTCGAAAAATCTTGAGGATTATTAAATTCGAAATTTATTAAAAATTTACCTTTCATAATTTTGAAAGAATTTACTTACTAAAATAAAAACTAAAGCCTTACTAAAGTTTTAATTTTTTCTTATAGCCATTTGTAAGGTGTTAATCATGTTGATGTTTAACTTTAAAGAAAAAACTGGAAAATTTGCTAACAATAAGTAAAAGAAAATTAATTACTAACGATTTACAAACATACAACAAAAGTAGTAGATATGGATCAATCACTACAACGATTAAAATTAAATTAAAAGAAAACAATAGCAACAACAAAAAAATGCTTAATAATGCTAAAAATATAAAACAAAAAGCAATTAATGTTGTTAATTAAACAAAATCTCTTTTGTTTAATATTGACGAAAAGTCGATTTTTATTTGCAATTTTGTTTAATTTTTCTTGGTAAGTTGGTCATTGTTTTAACATACATATATATGTATGTATGTATGTATGTATGTAAATATGTATGTAAGTATGTATGTATGTATGTATGTATGTATGTATGTTTGTATAAATTGTACATTTATAAAAAATGCTTAAATATGGATGGATTTGACGTGTATTTTTTAATTAATTTCGGTACATTAATTACAAAGTTATGAGGCAGACATATGGTTTGTTTTTCACTTATTTTTTTCTTTTAGTTTTGTTTTTGGTTTTTGCTCAATTTATTTACTCGTATGTAATAGTCACACAAGGTTTTCCAACTCAATTGTTTCTTTTCTTAAATGCGGCCAAGTATTATGGCAAATACCCTATGGTTCGTTATACACATTTTAAGATCAACGATTTTAAGAATCTAAAAAACAGTTAACCTTTTAAAATAAACATCTTTAAATTAAAAAATATCAAAAAGTATCTTTAAGAAATTTCTCCAGGTTCTCCGCCTCATATGAAGATAATTAGTTTTATTGTCCTTGTTAAAGGCAATTTAAAATAAAGTATTTTAAGGACTTACCGGACATTTTGTTGTTTTTATTTAACTTTGCATTTACTACAGTCTATTTAAGTAGGGTGCTTTACCAATGTTTTGTATCTAAATTTAATTTCAACTCTTGTTTCTACAATCCTATAAAATTTTGTTGACCGTCTTTATAATATTACTCATACTTTTAATACAAGACAAAAATGCTCATTACGTGAAATAAGAGAAATAACAGACCCCATAAAATGAGTCATAAGAGTACGAGTAATAAAAACACAGTGGAAAATATCAGTTCAGTGTTGCATGGAAAATGCGTAATTGTAGCAATATCAGTTAGATTATACAATAACATTTTGATATCTATTGTTTTCATTTTTATTATTATGATTATTTTTTATTTTGCCATTTTTATTAGGAAATTTGCAAAAAAAAAAAATAATAATAAATAAAAATAATAATATGATAAACCAAATTAGGTAAATAAAAATAGACAACTTGTAATAATTCTATAGAATTTTGCACAAATTATTGATTTAATGTATAGAACAATTTTAGTACTTTTAATAATACTATTTATATTTTTTTAATTTTTTTTCTAATTTCCGCTTTTATTTAGTTGCCTTTTAAAGAATGTTTTACTAATGTCATTATTTGTTTAAATTTTATTTCATTTAATATTTTTGCTTAAAACATTGCATTTTTTCAGGGGGTCAATTTCAGTATGACATTTCATGAAATGTTTGGACAGCTTTATAAGGTTTTTTATATTTCATGTCAAACTGTAATTCCCATTTATTTTTCTTGTTTCTTTTAGATTTTTTTTATATTGACGTTTAACGTTTTAATAACTATAACTTAACCCAACTTCCGTTGTGTGTATTTTTAGTTATATTTTTATTTTTATTTAATTTTTTTTTTTTATTATTTTTTTATTTTTTTTTTTTTTTTTTTTGTAATACAACCCACATGATTGTGGCTTATAGCGACCAACATATGTACTTTTTGAAGTAGAAATCCTTCTAGAACATTTTCACTTTTTTAATTATTTTACAAATATTTAGCAGCAGAAACATGCTAAGAGTGTTTGAATAAAATTGCTTTAAGGTGGGTAACTTTAAAATAAAATATATAATAAGTAAAAGTGTTTTCTAGGTACACAGGTAACGAACTTGGAATACCTATAAGCCTAGACAAAAGTATAGACTACAGACTAGACTATAGAGTTCAGATTAATGACTAGACTACAGTCTACTATATACTACAGTCCAGACAATATTCTAGATTATAGCTTAGGCTATAAATTATATTATACTACAGTTTAGACAATAAACTATAGTGTACACAATACACTAAACTATAGTCTAAACTATAGACTAAACTGTAGTCTAGACTATAGATTGAACTATACTCTAGGCTATAGATAAATCTATAGAATTAACTGTAATCTAGACTATAGATTAAACTGTAATCTATACTATAGATTAAACTATAGTCCAGACTAAAGTCTATAGTGTAGACTGTAGTTTAGTCTATACTGTAGACTTTTGTTTAGTCTATTATCTAGAATATAGTTTAGTCTATGGTCTGCAATATATTTTAATTTTTAGTCTAGGCTATAGTTATGTCTATAGTTTAGGCTATATTGTCTAAGTTTGTGAAAAGGATAAGTACACTGTAGTTTAGTCTATAGCCTATAACCTAAAACATAGTTTAGTTTATAGTCTAAACTATAGTTACCTCTATAGTCTATAGAGTTTAGACTATAGACTAAACTCTATTCTAGACAATAGATTAAACTATAGTCTAGACTATAGACTATAGTTTATTCTGTAGTATAGACTATAGTTTAGTCTATAGTCTAAGGTGTTGTTTAGTTTATTACCTAGACTATAGTTAGGTCTATAGTCTAGACTATATTGTCTATAGTGTAGACTGTACTTTAGTCTATAGTCTAGACTATAGTTTAGTATATAGCCTAAAATATAGTTTAGTTTATAGTCTAGACTATAGTTAAGTCTATACTCTAGACTATAGTTAAGTCTATAGTCTAGACTATAGTTAAGTCTATAGTCTAGACTATAGTTAAGTCTATAGTCTAGACTATAGTTAAGTCTATAGTCTAGACTATAGTTAAGTCTATAGTCTAGACTATAGTTAAGTCTATAGTCTAGACTATAGTTAAGTCTATAGTCTAGACTATAGTTAAGTCTATAGTCTAGACTATAGTTAAGTCTATAGTCTAGACTATAGTTAAGTCTATAGTCTAGACTATAGTTAAGTCTATAGTCTAGACTATAGTTAAGTCTATAGTCTAGACTATAGTTAAGTCTATAGTCTAGACTATAGTTAAGTCTATAGTCTAGACTATAGTTAAGTCTATAGTCTAGACTATAGTTAAGTCTATAGTCTAGACTATAGTTAAGTCTATAGTCTAGACTATAGTTAAGTCTATAGTCTAGACTATAGTTAAGTCTATAGTCTAGACTATAGTTAAGTCTATAGTCTAGACTATAGTTAAGTCTATAGTCTAGACTATAGTTAAGTCTATAGTCTAGACTATAGTTAAGTCTATAGTCTAGACTATAGTTAAGTCTATAGTCTAGACTATAGTTAAGTCTATAGTCTAGACTATAGTTAAGTCTATAGTCTAGACTATAGTTAAGTCTATAGTCTAGACTATAGTTAAGTCTATAGTCTAGACTATAGTTAAGTCTATAGTCTAGACTATAGTTAAGTCTATAGTCTAGACTATAGTTAAGTCTATAGTCTAGACTATAGTTAAGTCTATAGTCTAGACTATAGTTAAGTCTATAGTCTAGACTATAGTTAAGTCTATAGTCTAGACTATAGTTAAGTCTATAGTCTAGACTATAGTTAAGTCTATAGTCTAGACTATAGTTAAGTCTATAGTCTAGACTATAGTTAAGTCTATAGTCTAGACTATAGTTAAGTCTATAGTCTAGACTATAGTTAAGTCTATAGTCTAGACTATAGTTAAGTCTATAGTCTAGACTATAGTTAAGTCTATAGTCTAGACTATAGTTAAGTCTATAGTCTAGACTATAGTTAAGTCTATAGTCTAGACTATAGTTAAGTCTATAGTCTAGACTATAGTTAAGTCTATAGTCTAGACTATAGTTAAGTCTATAGTCTAGACTATTGTTAAGTCTATAGTCTAGACTATAGTTAAGTCTATAGTCTAGACTATTGTTAAGTCTATAGTCTAGACTATTGTTAAGTCTATAGTCTAGACTATTGTTAAGTCTATAGTCTAGACTATTGTTAAGTCTATAGTCTAGACTATAGTTAAGTCTATAGTCTAGACTATAGTTAAGTCTATAGTCTAGACTATAGTTAAGTCTATAGTCTAGACTATAGTTAAGTCTATAGTCTAGACTATAGTTAAGTCTATAGTCTAGACTATAGTTAAGTCTATAGTCTAGACTATAGTTAAGTCTATAGTCTAGACTATAGTTAAGTCTATAGTCTAGACTATAGTTAAGTCTATAGTCTAGACTATAGTTAAGTCTATAGTCTAGACTATAGTTAAGTCTATAGTCTAGACTATAGTTAAGTCTATAGTCTAGACTATAGTTAAGTCTATAGTCTAGACTATAGTTAAGTCTATAGTCTAGACTATAGTTAAGTCTATAGTCTAGACTATAGTTAAGTCTATAGTCTAGACTATAGTTAAGTCTATAGTCTAGACTATAGTTAAGTCTATAGTCTAGACTATAGTTAAGTCTATAGTCTAGACTATAGTTAAGTCTATAGTCTAGACTATAGTTAAGTCTATAGTCTAGACTATAGTTAAGTCTATAGTCTAGACTATAGTTAAGTCTATAGTCTAGACTATAGTTAAGTCTATAGTCTAGACTATTGTTAAGTCTATAGTCTAGACTATAGTTAAGTCTATAGTCTAGACTATTGTTAAGTCTATAGTCTAGACTATTGTTAAGTCTATAGTCTAGACTATAGTTAAGTCTATAGTCTAGACTATTGTTAAGTCTATAGTCTAGACTATTGTTAAGTCTATAGTCTAGACTATAGTTAAGTCTATAGTCTAGACTATAGTTAAGTCTATAGTCTAGACTATAGTTAAATCTATAGTCTAGACTATAGTTAAGTCTATAGTCTAGACTATAGTTAAATCTATAGTCTAGACTATAGTTAAGTCTATAGTCTAGACTATAGTTAAATCTATAGTCTAGACTATAGTTAAGTCTATAGTCTAGACTATAGTTAAATCTATAGTCTAGACTATAGTTAAATCTATAGTCTAGACTATTGTTAAGTCTATAGTCTAGACTATAGTTAACTCTATAGTGTAGACTATAGTTTATTGACTAAGCTATAATCTAGACTATAGACTATATATAGTCTAGTTTATATACCATATATAATCCTGTCAATTTCCAAAAATGTTATTCTATATATTTATTATATTTCTCAAATACTCATTAAACTTCAATTTTCGTGTTAATTAAAACCATTTTCAAAACGCCAAATTATCATATGTTTACAAAAATATACCAATAAATATTTGCATATCATACACAAATATTCAATGTCATTTGCAAAGGAAAAATTTCATATGTTTAGTCTACTACCCATCATAATCATAACAACTGACTTTCAAAACACCCATTTAAGATCAATAACCCTTTGAAACTAACATTATAAAGTTTTACTTTATCTTATATTTTCAAATACTCTAACAAACTTTATCAATATACAAATATAAACATATATTTTTCATAATCTAAGTGCTAAACAAATATTTATTTTTTAGCATAAATTAACACCCAAGTGTAGAATTGATGTGATGTCCATGTTCTCTTTATGATCATTAATACAAAAATAAAATAAAAACTCTCAATTTAATTTTAAAAAAATGTAACGTACGAAACAAAATAAAACTCACTTTCAAAATCACGTTTAAAAATATATTTTTTTGTTTATGTGTTTTGCTTTATTAACAAAAAAAGTTTTTGAAAGAATTTTTTTTTTTTTTTTGTAGTTTTTTGTTTCAAGTCAAAAGTGTTTATACTTGAAGCGTTAATTAATTGGCAAATAATAATAATTAAGTAAATATGTTTTCTTTTTTGTTCGGTATTGTTTAAATACTTATATACAAAAATCTTTACATATTATTTATTGTTGAATATTTGAAGTTTTGTTTTATTTTTAGGAGATTGTTTTTATATGTTTAAGTCATTTTTCTTAGTAATTTATTTCTATATGCAATTGATTATTTAAAAATTAATTATTTTTAAGATTTGTTTAATACTTAAGATTTTTTTTAGCAGTTAAAGTGTTTTTAAATAATGAATAATAGAACTTGGTTTGTTTTTAATATATTGTAAATAATTATTTAATTTTTAATATTTCACTGTTTATACAAAATGAATTTGAAAAAATGATAAATCAAAAATTAAATGAAATATTAGGTAGATTAGATTCTCATTATTATATTTACGAATATTTAACCATTACAATCGATTTAGATGGTATTAGTAATTGTTATTCACAGCAGCACGCAGAGAAAAAACATGGTTACAAAAGAGAAAAAATATAGTTATGGTGACCATAATTGAAACATATGATCACAGCGAAATATAGAAATGATTATAAGTAATAATTATTATGATTCCATTTTGTCATCTTGTGTCCGATTTTATGGTTTGTTTTTCATGTTATAATTTTAGTTTTACATATAATTGAACAATCTTAATACATCATTATGCCATTCTATCAGATAATGATTTGATGTTATTATTTTATTACTCCTTCTTATTATATTATTATGACATTCTTCATTTTATTATTCCATTTTATCATATTATTGTCTCACGTTATCATATATTTATGCAATCTTATCATATTTTTATTTAATTTTGCCATATTATTATTTTATCTTATCATATATTAAAATAAAAAGTATTAATAAAAGTTTATTATTTTTATAAATTTGTTATTGAAAATAAAAGAGAAAATTGTTCATTAGCAAAAAAAAAAAAAAATGTTTACATATTATTTGTTCAAATTCAAATGCAAGATATGTTTTTTTTTTTTTTTTTTTGACCAACCCTTTAATGGTAGTTAATCAATATCTTATATTGCTTGAATCATACCGAATATAACCAAACCTTGTCTATTTGTGTTTATTCATATATAAACTAAATGAGAATTACAATGGAGTTGGAAAACAAAATATATTTAAAAACAAACAAGTTATTAATTTTTACACTAAGTTTGTGAAAAGTATAATTATTATATCTATTTAGAACATTTTATGGTCATGGGAATAACAATATTAATATGGTTTATAAATAAAATATGGTTTAAAAACAAAGAAAAGACTTCAAATATTTAATGATGGTAGAAGTAATGATATTCTTCATGTTAATAAATTTTGTTGCTGGTAAAAATATTTGAACATATAATTTTTGCAGTCAACCATATTAAAATTTTTATTGAGTGTAAACATTAAATGATAAAATTTAAGCAAAAACATTGTTATCATGAACACAGATTTATTAAAATTCAAGAAAATTAGCAACGAGAACATAATATTGTTGTAGTGATAATGCTGTAACAATGTTTTTTCTCTGCGTGTATGATCAACTACAAATTGCAGTTGATGTTATAATTTTCTTATTGAAACTAAATTTCATAAACAGGTTCAAAAATTTTAATGGTATATATTTGAGTCTTGCTTAAAAGCCTGTCAATAAATTGAGGGACCAAAATCAATTTTAATGACCTACAGCTGTATTAAAAAAAAAAACAAATTACTGCTATATTAACCATTGTTAAGTAAAATACCTTAAAGTTGTATTTAAAAACTATGATTCGCTTAATGTACCTTTAGTAAACCATTGTTAGCTTTAAATATTTTAAAATAGGTTCGACCCTACTTCAAAGCTACTTTAAAATTATTTTCGTTACATATATATTTCAAGAAAAACAATTTTTTTGTATTCATGTGTAAATTTTTGACAAAAAAGGGTAACATTTTTTAATTTCCGGCGAAAGGATAAAAATTTCTGCATATATGTTCATACATATATATATATATATGCTATTTTGTAAAAAATCATAAAAATAAACAAGGAAAAGCATATTTTTCCTGTTTAAAATACCAACTTTCCGGCTGCCCGCATGTCAACCAAATGTTCGCGGTAATCACATATGTACGTCCCTTTCATTTTTTGCTGTTTCCGCGTAATTCCAAATAGTGCATTAATATGCCCAAGTCTTAGATTAAGGTGTTATTTATCTAATGTATCAACTCCGGGTTAAAAATTAAATGATTAATATAGTTAAATTTTAATAAAATTTCAACAAAAATAATATAAACAAAAACCAAATATGAAATCGTGATGTTGATTTTATCACAGAATATTCGTTATTCGGATACTTCCCATCACTGGCAATATAAATGAAGGAGTAACTGAGAAGGGTTGCCTGCATAAACAAAAAAGGTTATTAGTTAATATAGACTGTAAACAATTTTTTTAAATACGATTTTCTTAATAAAGACTTAAATGATAACTTACAACGTCTAAGAGGTCAAGGAATAATGAAAAATATTAGGTCCTTCCCGGCGATTCTGAGAAAGATGATAAGCTCGTTGACTAATGATTTGACTAAATCGATAATTATCAAAATCTGGTATATTTTAAAGAGCAGAAAACTAAAAAGAATAAAGTCTAATATCAGAGAACTTAAGATAATGGGAGAGAAGTATCAAAGTTGTTACACATTTTAAAATTCAGAGGCGAGAATCTGAGAGAAGTATCAAGTATTTTAGTAGGTTGACTAAAATCCTCCTTCAAACTTTCTTTTATGAGAGCCTATTTTTCCGGTTATTGTTAGAGCTATGACTATATAATTCTTATGGAGTGTTCTTCATGGAGGTGAAAACCAAAAGATCGCGCTACTTCAAAGGATTTTACAAATCCATTGGACATAGAGAAGTAGGTTTGGTCAGGCAATTAAATATATGAAGGTGTCATGGGTACTTCAGCCGTATTCTAGGTATAAATTGGAGACAGCATGGTCTAGGCGCAAAGAGAAAGCATTTTGCCAATTACTCCATTTCCTTCAAACTTTCTTTTATGAGAGCCTATCTTTCCGGTTATTGTTAGAGCTATGACTATATAATTCTTATGGAGTGTTCTTCATGGAGGTTTTCACCTCCATGGATTTTACAAATCCATTGGACATAGAGAAGTAGGTTTGGTCAGGCAATTAAATATATGAAGGTGCCATGGGTACCTCAGCCATATTCTAGGTATAAATTGGAAACAGCATGGTCTAGGCGAAAAGAGAAAGCATTTTGTCAATTACACCATTTCCACCTTAGTTGTGCTAGACATTGATATTCATGTGATAACTCTTAAATTACAACCGTGGAATTTGTGGTTCTATGACTGTTTTTCAAAACTGCCATATATGAGCTCCCATTAATTCAATCCTTCAAGTAGCTCTGTATGCTTTTCTCATAAATTACAAAGGTATTTCATGCCATGCCTGGGGTATTTTCTCCGATGTCTTCCCACCAGATGTTGAGTCAATATGACATTATTAGAAAGTACATACATTGGGGGTATCCTGTGACGGTCTTTAAGCCCAAGTGCTAGTAAGCTTCTTGTGGAGATTGTTTCTACTTCGAAATTATTCTTATTTGTATTTATACGGACAGTCAAGCGATTATTAAAACTCGGAGAAATGACAAAGTCACATCTCAAAGAGTCTTACAGTTAAGAACATTGAGATAATATGGGTTTCACGACAACATGGTATTGTTGGGAAAGAAAAAGTTGATAAGCTATCCAAGATGAATGTAAGCTTGAATACCATCACACTGGAATACTCTAAGCATTTCAAAAAGTTTAAAATTGAACTGAAGGAATGGGCAAAAGATGAATACGTCAAAAATAGGCATAATTTAAACGACGGGATTACGAGCGACATCTTATGGGAAACCAAAACCTCGAGAAAATTTATACTAAAAAGGGAAACACAGAGAACACGGAGCTGAAGTCTCACCTAGCTCGCACTGGAGAAACGGATTATGCAAACTGAAGAGCATGAGAGGAGGACGTCGAGACATTGGAACTTGCGTTTGATCGCATTAGAAGCGAACATTTTCAAAGAGTTAAAGTATCGAATCTGCAAGACCTCAGGGATACCAATAAGAAATCTCTGAGAAACTATATCGAGGAAAATAGGTTTAAACCTAACTAAACTGATAAAGCTTATGTATAGGGGAAGCTTTCTTTGAGAGCTCACAACATACCGGTATAGGCATAACTGTATACCCGGAATGGATTTGGGTCATTTTAATGTCCCCTATTTTCAACCTAACCTAATCTAGTTCGTGATTGCAGTGGCTTGAGCTAAAGAGATAACAAGGCTGTCGAAGGTAATGTTTGGGTAGTTTTCTGTATGTATTTGAACTATATCGTCTACGAATCACAGAAAAAAGTGGACTTGAACTACGAAATTGCTTATATCAATTAAATTTTTATTTGATTTTGCTCCATTTACCAAAATGATAATATTAATAAACTAGAATAATTTACTTGGACTTAAATTTCAATTAATTTTTTTTATCAAACTAATCATTATTATGATTGAAAGTTTGCTTAAAATCAACAAAAATCTGTATTAGTTTAATTCTACAATTTAATAAATATTTCCTTCAATAAAAACACACGGATTTTAATATAACTACGAGTATATATATATTTTATTATAAAAACCTTTAATTAATACAAATACAAGTAAAGTTAGGCGTATATATATATTTATATAGCCAAAATTTGATTGGGAAAAACGCGTCATACATACCCTATTAAAATCACCAATTATCAAATATAAATCTGATTTTTGAAAACTTTGATCTGGAATGTCTCATGTAGCTCACACGTGATTATCTTTGACTTTCAATAGTATATACACTGCCTGCCACTTGAATAAGGAATCACATTTTTTTAACTTTAATTAAGATATCTCCTAAACTAAAGTTCAGAAAAAAACAATTTTTTGCGCAACCAAATTTCAAAGCGTTGGCTTTAGTTTCCTGAAGAAATAAAAGATATACATATTTTGTTATACTAAATTATGCATTTATTTAAAGACATGTATTTCTGTGCTACTATTTCGTGTGTCACTTGAATAGGGAATATTTTAAAACTAAGCAAACTGTAATTTATTTTTAAATTTTAGGTTATAAAAATGAAAGTTATTATCTTCTAGCATTCAATTAGTAATGAGTATTGCCACCATTTTTAGGAATAACCTCAAAAATGCGATTTGGCATCGACTTGTATAATGACTCTAAATAATTTAGCGAAATTGAACTCCATGCTTCCGTTAATGCATCCTTTAAAGATTCTATCGTCTCAAATTTTCTATTGGATTCAGGTCTGGTGAATATGGGGGCCAATTCAAAAGTTGAACACCTTGTTGATTAATCCATTGTTTTACTGCTCTGGCAGTATGAATCGGAGCATTGTCGTGTTGGTACGTCCAAGGTATGGGTCCAAAGAAATCATTAAATTTTGGAAATGCTTCCTCCAAAATGTTGCAGTCATTTTGTTGTATACAAAAACCAATTCTATGGTACCATAATACGAAATGGCACCCCATACCATTATTTCGCCCTCTCGGTTGTGTCTGTGGCTCAAAAATAATTCCTTCTTATTTAGGTCATGGAAGTAATAGTTATACCCATCGGAACCATCAATGTTAAAATTTTGTTCATCGGAAAATACAACTTTAAACCATTTGTCGGACCATGTCATTGTATTTTTGGCAAACTGCAGACGTTGTGATTTGCGTTTGGGCACGACTATAAAATATGGTGCACTGTTCTTAGACTGGCACTGATTCCATTTTTTTCACGTATTTTTGATACCGACATGGCAGAATTTGATGCAATTCTAAGAATTTTTTGTCTTTCTTTTGGAGTTGTTGATATTTTCTTTCGCCCTTTCATGTTTTTTCCGTATCTTTCCACCTTTTTTAAATAATCGTAGACAACTGTCTTTCCTCTATTAATGTTTTTGCCTATTTGGATCGGATTCTGACCCTGAGAATTCAAAATCAGAATTTTTTCTTTTTCAGAGTTATTAAGAGCCTTACCACGTCCCATTTTGAATAAAAACTATTTAAAAACTATCAAATTAAAAATTCTCTAGCCGTTTATATTGAAAGAAATTCAAGATATTAGCCTTCCTGATTAATATTAAAAGAATTCCTTATTCAAGTGACACACGAAATTATACCACAGAAATACATGTCATTAAATAAATGCATAATTTCAGTATAACAAAATATGTATATTTTTTATTTCTTCAGAAAACTAAAGCCAACGTTTTGAAATTTGGTTGCGCACAAAATTATTTTTTTCTGAACTTTAGTTTAGGAGATATACTTAATTAAAGTTAAAAAAATGTGATTCCTTATTCAAGTGGCAGGCAGTGTATAAGATGTCAAGACGAAAATATATGTCAAATATAATTTCCATCCATCAAATCTTTTTGTTATACCCTTATTTAATTTAAATTTAAACTAATGTATATGGGTGTAATGTTTCGGTAAGAGTCCTTCCTAAATAAATTTTAATATATAGAATACTTATATTTATTTACCGAAAACTTGTCACAGAAGTCTTCACTTCTGCAGGACATTCCAATAAATATTTCCATATTATTCTTTTTAAGTGCCTTTGCTTTGATATAAGAATGGATTTTGAAATTTATTCTAACCCCGGTACCAACGACGGGAATATCTACAAAAGTATTGAAACTATTAATAATCTCATCAAATATTTAAAATTCTTACTTACGAAATAATTATTATTAAAACAGAGAAATCATAAACAAATTTCATATTACTGCTTTTTAATTGATATAATGAGCATAAATAGTTGAAAATGGTTGGGAAAATGACTTAAAATTATGTAATTTTTTTATTGACAATCTTTTCTTTTTTCTTTATATTTTTATTAACAGCTGTCGATTTTTTTTTTCAAAATATTATATACCAATTAAAAAGTTAATTACATTAATTAATAATATAATAAATTTCAATTAATTAATAATTATATTGAAAAATTATTTGGAATATTTTTTTTCTGTGATACTTTAACACCTTTGAAATGCTGGGCAATGAAGAAATGGATTTCGCCAAGATTCTTTTTTATACATTCATAGAGGTCATTAATGTTTTGACCCGCCGACATAGGAATATCACTTCAAATTTTAGATCGGCACATAGAGAGAATGTTAATTAAAAGTTTAAAGTATTGTTTAGTTGTTTAAAATTAAAATTGTTAATCTTCTTACGCTCTTTGTTGCAAGTGAAAATGTGTTGCCTCTAGGGGCTATGAGTGCCGATCAATGCTTCAACTGTAAGTGAAGAGATCACTGGTTTAAGGGCTGTCCACTACTGTTTTATTCTGGTGAAAGCACTTCAATTAGGACACTTATCTGGATTAACTTTTACATTGGAAGAAGTTCCTATTTAGTTTCTTTTAGTAACAGGCTTAAAAGTAAAATCTGATTCACAAAAACGAAATGCTTACGGTTACCATTTTGATGCTTTAGGCAAATCCAAAAGCAACGCTTGGTCAATGAAATGTCTGTGGAGCAAATTCAGTTCACCAAAGGTGAAAGGTGATTACATTGGAGAGAATTGTCCTAAGTTTTTCGGGTCAATTGATTCAGATCTGGTGAATATGGGGGCCAATCCAAAAGTTGAACACCTTGTTGATTAATCCATTGTTTTACTGCTCTGGCGGTATGAATCGGAGCGTTGTCGTGTTGGTACATCAATGGTATGAGCCCAAAATAATTCCTCCTTATTTAGGTCATGGAAGTAATAGTTATACCCGTCGGGACTATCAATATTAAACTTTTTTTCATCGGAAAATACAACTTTAAACCATTTGTCGGACCATGTCATTGTATTTTTGGCAAGCTGTAGTCGTTGTAATTTGCGCTACCTCTTGTTATATTATAATATCGAGCATAAGAAAATCTATATATTTTCATAACAATAATATAAAAATCTTTCTCAAAAATTTATTTTAATATTAAGCAATTAAAATTCAAAATTAACATTTAGCTACAAACAATGACTACAACATTTAAAACAACTTGTGTTTTTTGATTAATTTATAACAATTAAATTTGATTAAATCTTATAAATCTACTTTCAGATAAATAAATTTTTTCCATTATATTAAATCTTAAATTGTTCATAAAATATGCCATGAGAAAGAATTTTTGTTACACAAATTAAGATACATTTTAATAATTTCTTTTCATATTTTATTTTAATTTCATAATTGATGGTTTTACCATTAGTAAAAATACCTACTATATACTGGTATTTTAAGGGATGAGTAACTTAGAGGAAAAGGAAAAATAAAATATAAGAATAAAGCAAATTCCAATACAAAAAAAAAAAAAAAAAAAAATGTGTCTGCAAAATTCATTAAAAGTCGTTCAAAACAAAATGAAAAGAAAAAAATCCTACAACAGCAAAAAACAATAAAAAGAAAAATTATAAAGAAAATTTTTCATTTCACACAACAGGCCATTAGTCATTTTGACTAAAACACACAGAGAGGAAAAAAAAAGAAATTAATATTAAAACCATGAAAAGAACTAAATAACAACAATTTAAGGGTTTGGTTAAATAGACCTAAGGAGGGTAAATTTAGCAATTTGCCAAAATTAGTACTTATTTTGTCCCTTAAAGTGGTTATGGTGCTTTAGTGAATTTAATTAGCCAAAAATTTTAAAAAGACTAAAATTGATCAAGTCATTTTACTATCTTTTATTTGAGAAACATTTTATTATTTCTGTAAGAGAATTATCTGTAATACCTGAAAAAGTACTTTTATAATAACTTTTTCATCCCCGTTACCAACTTATTAAAGGGATAAGAGCACCAACAAAATATCATCTTAGATTGTAATAAATCCCCTTTTAAGAATATTGCTCTTTACAGGTGATGAAAACAAAAAAATAAAAACAAAGAAAATTTTCACTTACCTTTTTCTCTTCCAACATGGGATTATTGGGATCACCAAAGACTGTAGCCTCCAGTTGGTAGTTAACAATTAAAGCTTTATCAGTGGGATGAGGTTCAATACTGCCACCTTTCCAACGTCTTTGGTTTGAATTTACAGTTTTTTGTTGTATAGGTTTTACGTTTTTCATTTTATTTATTTTTTATATTTTTTTGCAAATATTTCACAGGAGGTAGCAAATATTTTTTTAAATAAATAATGAAAAAGAAACTTTTTTTAAAAAAGATGACAAATTTTTTTATTTTAAACAAAAGGGTGGTTGTATAAAATGGCAAACGGAAAAATTACTAAACACTTGTGAAACGAAAATTTTATATTTTCTTTTTTTAATATTTCTTATTTTCCAATTTTTTCTTTAATATTTTCTTATATATTTTCGTATATTTATTTTGTTTTTGTTTAATTTCGTTTTTATTGTTGGTTTTTTTATTTTAATAATTTATTTACGTCAAATTTTTAAACAAATCTATTTGTTTTTGCAAAATTTTTCTCTATTTTGTTCTTAAATAAATTTTCTTTTATTATTAATCACATGGAGAAAATTTAATATACCGTTAGGATTTTCTATATATTTGTGAGTATTTGAGAGAGAGTGTGGATACGTCAATGTATGAGTAAGCACTTGTTTTCTATTTGTTGGTGTAATTGTGTTGTGTATACAGTGTTGCTAAAACGGCGGATTTCCCGATAGATCCGGCGGTATTTTTATGTCCTAGCGGGTATTTTCTATAAAAATAAACCGCTAAGTAGATTTTCTGACTGCAACGTTGTTTTTAACTGGCGGTTTCTAGTAACTTTTCCTTTATCGTAAAAACATGGTTTTGAAGCAGAACTGAGAATATTCAGATATCCTTTACTTTTACAACTAACTAATTTATCTAAAGTGTGAAGTTACAAAAAATCGGAAAATTTTATCTAAAATCAACTGTTTTTCTATACCAAAAGGTATTGGAATTAATTTTTTTTCTCATAATTTTAAATCACCTCAACATTATTGTATAGAAAAATCTTTCAACCCCTTATTTGTGTGTAATTCGATTCGAAATAAAACGTTTTAGAAGATCAATGTATTTAAATATATAACTGATTTTGCCTACAAATGCTCTATTTGTCTATGCACATGTTGAACATGTTTTAAGTCAGAAGAATGTAATAAAATCTAAATAAAAAATAGTTTATAAGTTTTCCAATTTTATTAAAAATTTAGTTTTCATGACTTTGGAATGCATTGAAGTTCTCAAAATGTAAATTTTTAAGGAGTAAATATTAAATTTTAACAAGTTTACAGCTTACAAAATAACAACTTATTAGTTCCTTTATTAAGAAATATTTTAATATCAGCGATTTTACTTAAAGGGTAAGCGGTTTTTAGCAGTTTTTCAAATATTATCTGGTGTGACATGGCCTCAAAGTTTTGGCAACACTGTGTGTATATTATTGTAGTATAAGGTGATGAGTTGCCATATGAAGGTTATTTTTTTCTAGAGAGTATAGAATAAGATTTATAGTGATTTAATTTCGGGATTTTTGGATTAAAATAAATTGTATGTAACTTTTAATTTTTATAATTTTGTTTCCAGACATCTTTTCTGTAACTTTTAATTTAAATTATAACACCCGTATTCACAAAAAAAATTTTTAAATTTAAAATGAATTTTAGAGACAAAATATGTATGAAAAATTTGTTTTAAAAGGTACTTTATATTTAAAAGTTGCTTGTAAATACCGATGTAAAATTTTTATGATACGCATAGAATTATTCATTATCAAATTATATATATAATATATGTATATATATATATAATGTTTTTCGGATCAATCATAGTGTTCAGCAATGTGATGAAAATAATCTCATATGCTTTTGAATACAATATGAGTTTTTTTATAAGTATTTTGAAGTCATAACATTTACAGATCCATTTATATCAGAATGAAAAATCTAACAACCAATTATTTTTTTATAATAGTGAGTATTTTATATTAATTTAATATTCTTTTTCAAAATCTGCAATAAAACTAAAGTATCTAAAATTTGAATATGACAAAAATTAAGCCTATTTTAAATTTCATGCGAAACAACTTGTAAGTAAATTTTTTAAACCATAGTCAATCTTTCCTTAATATAAGGTGTTAAAAATAGTAAAATGTTTGCTATAGAATTTTAGAACTACGAAAATATTAAAAATTGTCGGGAATTGCTAAGAGTATTTTGACGGAAAAACCCGAACCCCAAGCCCTAATACCAATGTCAATAAAAAACGAACTTTTTTAATTACAATTTCTCCAATGTCTCGAAGACCTTTATATAATGCAGTATCAAACATAGAAAACAAATAGAAGTTCAATTTTTTTAATTCGCTCAGCAAGAAAAAATTACTTCTGGAGAAAATTCTATTAACACATACAAAGAGTTCGGTTATTTTGAGCTGAGTTAGAGCAAATTGGACTTCTAGTTGTTTTCTATGGTATTAAATTTCCATATTAATTTTCTTCATACAAACAAATTAGATATATAAATCAACTCAAAAATATAAAATTGTCATCGCTCACAATATTTAACATATTTGAAAGTTCCTTTAATGTCTCCTGCACAGATATCTTAAATTTAATTCTTTTGCACTTTTGCTATGAACAGAAAGCCTAATTAACAATGGAACATGCGTTAAAAAAGCCACTTTTCTTTTTTTTCGAAATTCACTGTTATTTGATGCTATAAATTAAACTTTTATTATATAAACTGTGGAATCAACATTTATGAATTTAAATTATTTTTGGGTCACTTTTTTATTATTAGTTTCCTTCAAAATTTATAATTTTTCATTATTTTTAAATAATTTTTTATTATAATTTATAATTCTTAAATATTTACACTTTTCTAAGAATTAGTTTTATTTAGTAGACATTTTTTATGACCACAAAACGGAAACAATTCAATCAAACGATGTGGCAACACTATATTAATGGGTGGCTGCGTGCGCGGAAAATATGTTGTGTTCGTATATATAGGCAATAAGAAGAAGAAAAAATATATATAAAAGGAAAATGGGAAAATCAATAAAGCTGACGACAGATACAATAGAAAATATTAAAAGAATTTTCTTTTGCATTAGCTTATAAAAATTAAAAAATAATCTTTTTTAATTTAACATTTTCTTAACACTTATTTTCATCTTGTTTTTTTTTAATAAAATTTTTGCACAATATACCGGCTTTATCTTTTTTCAATTTTTTTTAAAATTTTTAAAACTCTTATTTTTTCCAATAATTTCTTTTTATTTTTTACACTCACTTTTTAATAAATTTAGCATCATCAGTAGATTGTTGCATTTTCTGAACTTTAATTGGAATTTTACTAAAATTCCTTTTATCACCGCTGCTGGTCTCGTATGATGGGGAACTTAGCTGTAATGGATTAGGTAAAGCAGCAGCAGTAGCACCGCACGATTCTTGCAACTGTTGGAGAAATTCGTTAGTTGTTAATAGAGTTTCACAGAAATCGCGTATGACTGCATTAAAAATGTAACTTAAATAATGTAATAAAAATATGAAGAGTGCTATGCCCGCAACTACTTGAAAGAGATGTAGCAGCACAACTGGCATACGACAAACGAAACACACAAAACAATGTTTTTTTCTATATATTTTTATTTTTGTTGGTTGCTTTTGTTTTCTGTTTTTCTTCCTTTTGCCTTTTTTTGGAAGCGATAGTAACCGTTGTGGTGTTTTTTTCTTTTATTTTTTTATTGTAGTTTATTTTTTACACTATTATTCCATCCGTCAACCACTTAAAAGTAGTTTGTTTTATTCCTTTTGCACTTGAGGCTACATGAATGCAACGCAAAAGACAAAAAAAATTGGCAAATTGTAGGAAAAAAGTCTTTAAAGCAGACGCTAGACCCTTTAATGTTCCTTTGTTTTTTTTTTATTTCCTATTTACTCTTTAAAACTCTTTTAACTTCCTCTTTTTAAATTCCTTATGATTTTGCTCTTTAAACATTAAAAACATCCGTTAACTACAGGAAAGATGTTTGTTATGATTTTGTTGTAGTGTGTTCATGAATTTAGTTAGAGTGACGAATCCGACCCGCAACAAAATAACGGTCTCTTCTCTAGCACGGTTCGTAACGTTCTGATTGGTATTTTTAGTATGTGTAATTTTGCTTTGGATGAATGCGCGCGTATGTGTGTGTTTCTTATTAGGCATTGGTATTTGACATTCGTTTTTGGGGTTTGCTTTAATTTCTTATTTATTGTTTTCACTTTTTATTAGGCATTTCTATTTTTTTTTGTTTGTTTTGATTACCATACTTATTGTTAGTTGTTTTGCTATTTTGAATAATTGTCAATTTTTTGTTTGTTTTACTTTTCGGGTTTATTTACTTTTGTATCTATTCCGGTTTTGTTTTGATAAAGTGTTTTTGAAATGGTAAAAAACTTGGTATTACTTTTTGGTAAGAGAACTGTCATATTATTAAAAGGGTATTGCCAGATGGGATAAGAGGAAAAATAAAATTAAAAATTAAAACTTAAAAAATGCAAATGATTTGAAAAAAAATTGAAAAAATTAAAGAAATATTGTTCAAGAAGTATGAATTTTAGAATAAGTACACAATTATAAAAAGCATTTTTATAAAATGTAGCAATTTTCAATCAAGAACCAATTTAAATAAATACATACCAACATTCCAAAAACTATTTAATTAAGAAAAGCCATTAAAAAATGGAAAGTATGTATTTTCCATAAAATAAATAAATAAAAAGTAATATTTTCCACTATTTTCAAAAAATAGACCTTAAAATAAAATAATAATAACAATAATAATAATAATAATAATAATAATAATAATAATAATAATAATAATAGTAATAATAATAATAATAATAATAATAATAATAATAATAATAATAATAATAATAATAGAAAAGTACTAATTTAAAAAAAGTATAGATTTTCGAAAAGGTTTTTTGCAGTAATAATATAAAAATGCAACAATGTACAAAATTTTTTAAAAAACTACCATTTTTTGTTTTAAATAGCAATTTTGAAAAAGTAATTAAAAAGAAATTCAAAATTGGAAAACTTTCAACAAAAGTAAGAATTTCCAAATTTTTAAAAAACACCAATTCTGAAAAAATAAAACCGATTAAAAAATATATATATATCAAATTTCAAGAATGCACCGAATTGTCATAAAATATACAATACCTTTTTGAAAATTTTTTAAAAAACCATTTATCAACAAAAAAAAAAAAAAAAAAAAAAAAATGGATAAAAGAAGAAACTAATTTCCCAATGGTAACAAGTTTTGAAAATGGTACCAATTAAAAAAAAAGAAACATACCAATTTTTAAAAACTTACAATTTTAGAAAATGTATCAATTATAAAAAAAACTATCTAAAAAAAATACAAATTCCTGAAACAAAAATACATTTTTCGAAAACGTTGCAATTAAAAAAAAAAAAAAAAATGAAAGAAATCAATTCCCAAAATGTACCAATATAAAAACAGTTCACGAAAAAAAAAAATAATTTACAAAATAAATTACCGATTTCAAAAATAAGTTGCAAAATTTCAAAAAAAAAATGTAAGCATCAAAAAAGAACTAATTTTCGAAAAACGTACCAATTTTCAAACAAAAATATGAAAAGAAAGCAATTCTCAATAAGTAACAATTTAAAAAGTACTATTTGCAAAAAAAGTACTAGTTTGCAAAAACGTACCAATTCCTAAAATAAGTTAACTTTAAAAAACCTCACAATTTTCAAAAAAGAAAAACATCAAACGAATACAAAAACATCAAAATGCACCAATTTCAAAAAATAAAAATTAATTTTCGAATAAAACTTATAAAATTTTATAAATTTAATAGTTTTTATAAAACTACAAGTTTTCATAAAAATTAAAATTTCCGAAAAAGAACTAATAAAGTTACATTTTTTAAAGTACCAAATCCCAAAAGAAAACATTTTTCAAAAAAGTTAAAATTTTCCAAAGAAAAAGCCGACTAATTTAGAAAAAAAGAACCAATTTCTAATAAGTACCAATTTTCGAAAAAATTCTCATAATAATTTAATTTTTAAATAACTCAAAATAAAAAGTAACAATTTTCCAAAAAAATGACAATAAAAAATAACAATAATAATTTAAAAAACGAAAACATTTTATAATTTTACAAATTTAAAAAAGTACTAAAAATAGAATTTTAAAAAAAGTACCTATTAGAAAAATTTTTTTGAAAAATTATATAATTTAAAAAATATATATAAATTACAAGTTATTCAAAAAGTAAATATTTTAGCAATATAAATTAAAAAAAAAAAAAGAAAAACAAAAAAGAAAATTTTCAAAGAAATCACCAAATTTCCAAAAGGTACCCTTAAAACTTAAAAAAGAAACACTTATACTCCAAAAGTACTAGCTTTGAAAAGAGTAAACATTTTTTACAAAGTACCATTTTACAACAACAAAACACCAGTTTCAAAAAAGGCTACATTAATAAATAATAATAATAATAATAATAATAATAATAATAATAATAATAATAATAAACAAGACTAAGTGAAGAGTATTTAATATTCAGCAAATCTTTATCTTTAAATAAAATTCTTTCTTTTTTTAAATCCCTTTTATTAAATAAAATAAAATTCCTTTTTTAACACTCAATTAATAATATTTATTATTTGATATATCGTTTTCTACTAACAAAATTAAAAAAAGCAAATGCATTAAAAAAAATCATTTCACCGCATTTCAACAACCATTCTCCTGTTTTATTTCCTCCTTTATCGCTTCCTTACTGCCCGTTAACTCTACACTCAACTCCCTTAAACCCGAACCCCATTCAACGACTTTTCTGAAGAATTCCGCATCCACTAATTCAATTATTCGTACATTTTTTGGATTTTTATCTACTTCCTGCAAATGGTCTAAAACCATTTGACCACGAGTATGACCATTCAAATCGACCACACAGTGCCACATGCTTTGCTTTAAAATAATTTTGGTGTTAAAGAGAAAAGCAGCCACTAGCATGGCATCACAGGGACTCCAGGTCTTATGTTCGAGAGGTAAATATTGAGCAGCTTCCACTAAATTTAATAAATCGACAGCAGGATTTTGTGCAGCTTTCGAGCCAAATTGTTCGAGTCGCCATTTCTAAGGTAAAAGTAAAATTGTTATAATAAGGGTCCTCATGAAAACTCGCAAAGCCCTCGCATACTGTGCAATGTGTAAAGTTTGCATACTCGCAAAGACTGTATAGAAATTCATTTGCATAGCACTTATAGGTTTGCACGACTATTTAGTATCGCAAACTTCAACTGTTTAAATGTGCATTTATAAATCAGCTGTCTTTTGTCTGTATTTAAAAGTTGTTAATAACTGCGATGTAAAAATTACAATTACATTAATTAAAATAAAATTATTGCATATATCTTTAATTTCAACAAAATTGTTCAATTATTTACAATGATTTCTTATTTTTTTATCCTTAATATTGCACAACATTTGAAAAAGCGAGTTCATGAAACTTGTCGCGCAAATATGCACAAATGGGAAACTTAAGCGTTTAAATGAGTATCCTTAATATTTTGCTTAAATAATTATAGAACTTACTATGCATATAAAAAATCTATCGGGCAAACAGGGTTCCCAAGGTAATATGTTAATGGGACATTTAGATTTTGTTAAAACAATATGAGCAGCTTCGGGATCAGCAAAGAAATTAAATTCTGCAGCTCTTGAGTAGTTGCCAACACCTAGAATTTATTAGAAATTGTAAGCAGTTGGGAAATTATAATATTTTTGAGAAATGAGATTTCACTCACCCTGATGATTTCCTCCCATTATATACAATTCCTTAATATTAAAAGAAAACTCTTGGCCATACATGGAATAACATAAAGCAATATTGGTTAAAGGACCCACGGCTATTATAGTAACCTGTCTAGGATTCTAAAAGTAAACAACGCAAATTAGGAAAGAAATAAATTTAAAATTAATCTCTTTACCTCTATGCAAAATTGATTTATAGCCGCCACTGCATGTTCACCCTCAACCATTTCTTGCACATCAATATCCTCATCTTGTGGCAAAACATCGCCAAAACCATCTTTACCATGGAATAAAGGACGTATTGTCAGATCATTTGAAGACAGCAAAGACTCTGCTGCGCCTAGGAAAATGGGTATCTAAGAAAAAAATCATCAAAATAAATTTATTTCAAATAATTTATATAAAAACAATTTATAATTTATTACAAATAAATACCTCATCTCTGCCACAGGCTTTTAATATCCTTAACATATTATAAGCTGCATTGTGTAGTGTTGTATTACCGCTGCCACATATAGTTATACCTAAAATACATAAATGATTTTCCGCTTCCGCTTTTAGCAACAACAATAAAGCCCAAGCATCATCACTGCCACCATCACAATCAAATATCACATAATTTTTGGCTGCCATTGTTGTAAATAAAACCGAGACTTAATGTTCTACTGTGTGTGCTTTTGTGGAGATTTTACTTGTCCAGCTTTTTATTTTTAAAGTACTGACTTGCTTAAAGTGTCATTCGAGATATTAGGTTCAAGAACTTTCACCAATACTTAGAGTAACAAGTTTATTGAGTTTTGTTTAAACAAAAGTGGATTTAGTTAGTTGGTTTATTTATTATCCTTCTTCGTTGTTTTTTTTTTTTATGGCAAATGTTTCGTTATCTTCGGTTAAGTGAGAACTAATAGGGGAATAAAGAGATTTATAATAGGAAAGTATATAGTGACTAATATTGTGAAAAATAATTATAAAAAATTTTCAAACCGTCTTAGATTTTTTTAACTTAAAAATGGTTCTAGTTTTCGAGATATCAACAGATATATTTTCTTTTCATATTTGAGATCTAATAACGAATTTATTCAATAAAAAGTGAATAAATTGGAATTGATGAGCTACTAAACTCAGTCAATTGTGTATTTTAAAATCTATTACTAGATTTATACGCCCGCTAATTACAAATAAAAATAATTTACAAATAATTAACATAGTGTCTACATTAGACAATTTTTTATCAAGTCAAACGTCAAACTTATCGCGAATTTGTGGAAGGTGGCAACAGTTGCACAAAACAACAATATGACGTATTCATTATTGTTTTTTATATATGCAGTTTGACATCTGTAACAACCAAAATAATAATAAGCTGTTTAACTAAGGTTACTTGTATATATTCGCACTGATTTTGACGTTTGTTTTGATAAAAAATTGCCTAATGTAGACACTAGGTAAAGATGCATTCACAACACATGAATTTTTAAGAAATTTCTATATTATTAATTAATATTGAATACAAATATGTTTATTATACAGTGCATTAGCAATTGTTCTGGGACAAAAAGGTAGTATACCACAAATAACAAATTATGAATTTTAAAACAAACTCACAAAAAATAAAAAACCAAAAAAATATATATATATATATTTTTTTTTTGTATGAAAAAAATCTAAGGGATATTTTTTAAGACTTTTTTTTAAATAGTGAAACATTTTGTCCCAGAACAATTTATATTGTATTTTGTAGTAAACATTATAATTTTTATATCAGAGGTAAACAAAAATTTAAAGGGTAGAAATTTAAAAAAAAATGTATCTTAAAATTACATTTGCATTGTGACTGCATTTTTAAGTGATAATATAGATATTGGTATTTAAAGTTACACACATTTTCGATTTTTTTTTAAACTTTTCAAAAAATTAATTAAAATGGCTCCTTAGGGTATGCGTATGCTAAGTATTAACAAAATCCAAAGACCTAAGGAAAATTTTTGGGCGTTCTTTCATGGAATGAATGATATATTGGTTCAAAAGATACTTAGAATTCCAAAAAAATAAAATCATTCATATTTTTTCAAGCAAGTGTCACGTTTTATCTTTAAAAAAATTTTCACTAAAAACCACGTTCGCAAATCTCTGGTTTTATTTTTTTTCAATATTTAATTCATACACTTTTGTTTTGTCTTAATTCATACACAAAATCACAATAAAATCTATGAATTAGTACCTATGATAATAAAAAATTAAATTTAATTCTTATCCAAAAACAAATAAATGAAATATTCGACGAACACGAAGTATAATGAAGGCAAATACACACTAAACTAAAAATATAAAAACAAGAAAAACACAAAAACAAAGACAAATTTTTGAGGAAGACTACAAAAACAACACTTATTCCACCACAAACGACAACTAAATACTAACAACAAAATTATATATTCTTGTTATTCTTCTTCTCAATTTATTAATACGATAGTAGCAACACAAACAACAACATAATAAAATGTCTAGAATGTAAATAGTTTTTGTTGTTGTTTGATGAAAAGAAAGAGTTTTTATAAAAATGGGGAAGAAAAATCGGAGAGAGCTAAATTTTTTAACTCATATGTAAACAAAGAATACAACTAGAAATTTATGTGAGAGACAAAAACATAATTCAGTTATCAAAAACCGAATTCATGCAACAACAAAATACATGTAGTCACATATATTTTATTTTTGTGTTTTTAAAAGAATGAGTAAATTTTTTGAAATTTTATTTTGAACTGCCTCTCACATAAACTTCTAGTTGTATTCTTTGTATGTAAACAAAAAGATACTCTTTTAACCCCAAAATGCTAAAAGGTATGAAAATGTATAAAAGTTATATTTGCCAAAATTTTGTTTTTGTCTGTGTTTCCTAACCTAGAAGGAAATTATTTATACTAAGGTTTATTGTAAAATTGTCAGATATACCAGTGACGATATGGAATGAAATCTCACATCATCGTCTTTCGGACTTAAACCAGATTGTGGTTAATATCACCGATAATATATGACATGAAATGAATGTACTTCCAAATACCACTTTAACGATGTATAACATGATCGTATTCATTAACTCCTTGGGATTGTATTGCTTAATTAAAAATATTTGACATAAAAGAAGTTTATGTAACGAAGCCGGAGATCAGAAAGACCTTCCTCAAAAGTCCGACTATATAGAATAATTTAATTTGTGATATGATTTGTTCCAAATAAACACCCTTTAAAAATCGAATTATTATTTAAAAAGTTATTGACTTGTTAGGATGTATGTTTATGAAGGACTTTGTAGACGTCTTTACTTTGTTTTTTTTTTCTTTTGACATAAAATGTATATTAGTTTTCTTTTACTTTTCAGCATTATTTTGATTTAAGAATAAGACAAAAAAATGTTTTTTATTCTGTAGTTTTCATCGATCAATCTCCAAACTTATTCAAATTATCTACAAATTATCTATTATGCAGCTAGAATAAGTTTTGATTAACATTTTATTTTGAATTGAATTTTTTGCTTCAAATTGTTCGAAATTCCTTCCTAAATAAGGTTTTACCTTGCCCACAGAGAAATTAAAAAAAGTTGGTGTAACGATGTGGTAATTCTGCTAGATATATACATTATGGTAGTCCCATTCGTATGGAGTGAAAATAAAATGTCGATGTTCCCAGCTCAAATGAAAATTTACTTTTACATTCTAAGATACCGTTTCTCAAATTTTCGGATTTTTCGTATTTTTTTCATATTTCTGCTAAAGGAATAATACGAAAATTTTGTATCGCAAGAAAGGTCTTTGGGCATTGAATAACATAACAAACATTTTGAACCAGGTTCAAATGAGTTCAAAATTTTGCAATTTTTTACCAAAAAATTGGATATTTGAATTTTTTACACAAAAATATTAGAAAAATAAGACAAAAATAATCCATATATATTATTACGTTTATGAGCACGATTATTGCTAATAAAAATAACTTGCAAATAAATAACTCTATGTTTATACACAAATTGCATAAAGAAATATATTTACTTATTTGTCGAGCAGGATGGAAAATATGCAACCATTATCATTGAAAATTCTATGAATGTAAAAGGAAGTGGCAACGCCGTACATTTTATTTGCAATTAGTTTCACTAATTATGATTAGTTTTCGTGAGTTACTAACTTGTACATAAAGTATTAATTTTTATTTCGTAATATTTTTAATTGCGAGTAAAAGGTGTGTATAAACGTAGTATATATTATAAAAATGAAGCGTAACTTTGTGTGTTTATTTGTTTGTGCATCAATCACGGGTAAACGGCTGAACCGATTTTCACGAAATTTGACGCACAGATAGTATACCGGAGGTGGTTATAGGCTATGTTAGATATCTACTTTAAAAAATCTATTTTTCAAGTTTGCATGTTATCAATGTAGCTATTTACATAAAATTTGACACACGGATAATGTTTGCACTGGAGAATTTTATAAGCTGTGTTGGATTTTGATCGGATGACACGCCCACTTTTTAAAAACTCAAACGACTGAAACGATTTGCTTAAAATTTTTACAGCACCATCCTCAATACAAATATAATATTTTATTTTTTTATCGAAGCAAGGGGAGTTGTACCCCCATACAAAGCAAATATATCTAAGGAACTATTATGGTGAAAGCCCTCAAACTCTATGTGAACATCTAGCATATCATATCGCATTGACAAAATGAAAATAGCACGGATAGGTGCAGGGTAAAAGGTAGGTTTTTAACTAGTGTACTCAAATTTTTAAGGTTATTTTTGTGGTCAATTAGAGATATTAATTTTCAAAGCATTGTAAAACATTATTTTACGGTTGTCGAATATGAAATCTAACATCTTACTTTTGCAATGCCGATACTCCAAAATTCTTACTATGTTTACAGCAAACTTGTTTTTTTTAATAGAAACCCATAGATCTTAACAATTAATAAAATAAATTGTATATGAGATATAAAATTTCTTATATATAGCATCGTTCATATGACCGTAGTTGCATCGTTGGTGGTAGAATTTGAGAGGTGGAACGGTTTACCCTGACTTTGAGGGCTTCAGTTGTTTGTGGATTACTGAAAAACAATTATTCAATATTTCAAAATTTTTAGCAAAAATATGTCGACATTTTTTTCGAATGATTTAATAACCCATTTCGGTAGAAAACACGAAACTTTTTTTGGGCTCGTGATTTCCAGTCGTTGGTAGGGAACTGAAGATAAATTTTTAAAATGTTTTTCATTTTTTCCTCTATTTATCTTTTGAGTGGTCTTCCCACAAAAATTTGATTTTGTTTTGATAGGATCTTTTAAAACTACTTTAAGATGAACCTTAATACTGAAAAACAATTATTCAATATTTCAAAATTTTTAGCAAAAATATGTCGACATTTTTTTTCGAATGATTTAATAACCCATTTCGGTAGAAAACACGAAGCTTTTTTTGGGCTCGTGATTTCCAGTTGTTGGCAGGGAACTGAAGATGAATTTTTAAAATGTTTTTCATTTTTTCTTGTATTTATCTTTTGAGTGGTCTTTCCACAAAAATTTGATTTTGTTTTGATAGGATCACTGTTGGAACCAAGCTAAAAACTGTTGAGATGATACACCAAATCCAACCAAGTTCGCTATTAGCTGTCACGAAAAATTTGTTTGGTAACTATTTCTCAAGGAATCTATTGCCTTTTCCGTAACTTTTAAATTTTTCCATTTATATAGAAATTTACTATATTTTCATGTTTAGCTACCGTGAAGTTCGTTTTTCCTTTTTTTTTTTTTTTGTTCATGATCATGATACATTTGTTACAGTTCAGGTCCAAATACGAAACTCGAGTCAGTAGCCGCACACTCTCTCGACTAGTGGCGATGTTTTTGAAAGATTTTGAGTTTCGTTGACATATGGTTGGCTGATTGTTCACTGTACCAGTCGACTGACCACCCAATATAAACTGGGAAATTTTATTTTGTTGCGATTTTTTTAGTTTTATTTTACTCTTTTAAAGGAAAATAAAAGAAAATTGAATAGTACAAATCAATTACATAATTTACGTTGATGTCATATAAAGGTTAATCCTTTATAAATAAGAGTAAGACTCTGTTAAGAGAAAATTTACTAAACAGTAAAGAGAACACATCTTGTATTTTTGGTGTAGGTCTTTAACAAGGAATAACGAAGGTAGTTTAAGAATTTTAATCATTATATTTTATTATACTAAATCAGGTAAATTTTTCAGGATTAAATTAGGAAAATTTGTCTTTGTTTTTTTTTTTGCTTAAACAATTAGTCAAGCTAATATGATTTGGAAATTTATTAGCAGGGCAACTAAAAATATGGTCTAAAAAAGTGTTTTGTGTGCAAAAAAATGCTCTTAAAATCGGAAAATATGCCCTTAAAATTAAAAAAAATATATATAATTATATATGTACTATATACTAAAAATAACTTGATTTGCATTAGCAATTGCTAAAAAAAATAATTTCTTTTTGCACTTAAAAACATTCAAAATCTAAAGCATTATATCAGGAATTTACAAAATTTCTATAAATTTATAAGATGAACATTATTAGGGACATACGACAATAAAAAGAAAATTTCTCTGATTGCAAATGATGTAAATAATTTTATGGGGTGTAAAACTTATGCGCTTGCGTATAAAATATGCAAAAATATGTCATTTAAATTTCAAAAATATGCTTTAAAATAAGGATTTTTTGTGAAAATATAACAAAATATGCTGCAACAAATCGCTCATTTTGGTTTGGCTCATTTAAAGCCTAGGAAAAAATATGATTTTGAATATTTTTGGTTGCCCTGTTTGCTAGTTTTTTTTTTTTTTTTTTTTGAACTGAAACCCCAGGGACAATCAATTTGTATATAACGTCAGCGTATTTTATTTATTTCCAATTTGTTTATTATAAATTATTATTGTATGTATTAAAAAAATTATTTAACAATCTTAGCTAAATGTTGATAAGTTATCAAAGAATATATGTACAGTTACGGACAAAAAATAGGGTCAAGTATTTTTATTTTAAACTTTTAGAGTTTTCGACAAAATTTTATGCAAAACAAAACATTCAGTCCTCGATTTGAATGGTTTCGACTTGCGTCGCTGTTTGAATGTTAATATTTCGATAATATTATTTTCAATTAACAGACAGCATTCAGAAACAATTTGAAAAGGTTCGAGGTAAAAAAAATGTACTACTGGGGAAAAGATCACCAAAAAAATTATTAAGGCGTGGACATCTAATGCCATTAAGTTGATCAAATTTCGCCAGGAACAAAAATTTCTGCTAAGAATATGAGAAGACAATTGGTGGAAACGTAATTTATTCAAAATACCGAAGGCCTGATCTTACAATACATAAAAAGACTCCAATAGTATTATCTTCATATACCCAAGGTATAAAAATTACGTAATTTGAAGTAAAAAAAGAAATATTTATTTTATAAATATTTAGTTTATAAATATTAAATTTGATCACAAAACTTTCGTAGGGATAAAAAAAAAATACAGAATTGTGACATTTTATACCCCCTGTACAATTAAGCATAACGATGTTCGTAATATAAGAGTGTGGGTTACTACCACAACAAATTGTCAGGTCAATAGCCCAGCATCAGGGTATTCAAGAATAATCTTACAGAGAAATAATATTTCCTCCAATTGTGTTCTTAGATTCCTGGAAGAAATTTATGTTCATAGTAGATTTTAAAGCGACTAATGGAATTAAAAATTCCCGGTCTGATAAAATTTGTTGGTAATTTTCGTCTCCCAAGGATTTTTTTTATTTTTGCACTAAATCTTTTTAAATTGCTCTTAAGTTCTGTCTTTTAATTGAAACTAAAATTATTTATTATAAAAATCAATTTCGGTACTCAACATTTGTTCAGATCTTAGATTTTCCTCATATTTTTGATGATCTTATTCTGTAGATCCTTTTTGATAAAATTTTTTTTCTCGGTTTTAAAGATCAGCCATGATTGTTTTCTTTTTCAGTTTTTAATTATTAATAGAGTCATTTAGATTTTAAAAAAGTAGTTTTCGAAAAAAAATTTTAAAAAATTACTGCTAACCCTATTTTTTGTCAGCACTAAAAAGATACTATTAGGGTTTTAGACAATATACCCTTATTGGAATAATGTTAAAGGATATTATTTTTGTATAACTTTACAATTCAATGTTTTCGCAATAATTTGGCACTAAAAGTTTTATTATTTTGTATAAAATTTTGTCGAAAACTCAAAAAGTTTAAAACCTATTTTTTGTCCGTCACTGTATGTACATGAATAAAAGCTAAAAAACAAATTAATATACATCAACCAAGTTAATACTAACAGTGGGTAACAGATAAGCTAATGGCTATTAAATAATAATGTTGTTAAGATTTATGGAGTTGAAAAAATAGGCCAGAATTTGTTACGAGTTAAGAGAACTTGTGAGAGATTAGTTACTTGGATGTGAGTAAAAGGGATTAATAATTATTTCACTAATAATGAGACTAGTCAGCTTAACATGAAACTAGAAGTTTCTAATTGATTCTCTTTTATATAACATGGTAGTAGTTATAAATACATAATTAATTTTAGCATAAAATAATAAATTTGTCTCAGTTAAGACCCCACCCATGTAAAACTTTGGATCAATCAAATCCATTACGCAAATTGTTGGTTATATAAGATATAAATTTAATCCAAACATCTTTTAATACCCAGTCCCTTTACCTTTAATTCTAAAAATCATGCTTTTAATTATAAATGTGCTTTTAATTTCATTAAATTTCTATTACTTTAAAGATAAACAAATACAATTCTTAGTTATCTTGTTAAAAATTTAATTAAATAAAGAACAGGTATCTTTCAATCTGTGTATTGAAATATAAAATTAATAAATTTTATTTTAAAACTTTTGGTATAATGAAATTTCGTTCAATCAGATGAATTCAAATTTAATGTTACTTACATATTAAAAAATTTAAATATTTAAGAAAAATTAGCGGCCAGATAAAAGAATGTTAAACACTTAAGGGGATAAAATTTTAAACTGCGTATTTAGATAAAATTAGTTCATATTATATACTCGTACACTAAATAGAAGCAATGAGATTTGTGTTTATAAATAAATTTAATATTTAATTTATTAAAATTTTAAGAGTTATGATTTCGATTTAAGAGTACTTTTGTTATGAATTTTCTGAAGTGTAATTTGAAAGAATAAATTTAAATATTATATTTTAATAGTTTCATATGAACTGCGATGTATACGAGGTATGTGTAAATAATTTTGGAACATATAAAATGTATAGCTAACAAAAAAAAAATTAATCACTAATAAATAGAAACGTTAAAAACGCAAATTTCCGAAATCCTGGTTAACACCAATTTGCAAATATTAGATATATTTCCAGATTAAAGTAAAAATTTTGATAAAAGATAATTCCAATATGTTTATATATTTATGAAATATGGATTAGATAGAATATTATACTTTTATCTCTTCTGGCATTTGAACGAGGTTTTTTTTTTTTTGACATCATAAATTTGACTTGGAGAGATAACTTGCCAAACAAGAACTTTCTGTTTGGAATTTTTACTCTATTATATTTTTAAAATTTTATTTAATGAACAGCGTCCTTTTTCAGTTTAAATAGAAAATAAATAGAAACTTTTTAGATTACTCAATAATTTGTTTTAAAAAAGATTCTGTAAAGTTCTCATTTTTGATATTACGAAAAAGCATTTTTATCCGTAAATTCCAAAAACTCCGAAACTTTTTAAGGCAACCTTGATTTTAGGAAAAACCTTACATTTTGATAGTTTTTACACCGGGCCTTAGATATGCCCAAACAAAGTGCGTTTAGATACTGATTTATTTTTGCAGATTAAAAAAATATTATTAAAATAAACTACAGCAAATCTAAGACATTTTTTGGCAAAAAAAAAAAAAAAAAATACTGAAGAAAAATTTGAAAATTTTGCTAAATTTTCAAAAAGTCTTTAAAACTTTTGCAATTAAATATTCACCATACAATGTCAAAGAAAAAAACGATTATCTGAAAGTAGTCCTGATAGTGTGCCTGGCGAAAAACTGTACTTTTTTAAAAAAATTCACGCTTTTTCAAGATTTGGAGAGCTCAACATTTGACCGAATAGCGATAAAGTCATAACATATAAACTGATATTGCTCTCATCAAAATATTAGCTTCTCTATAGAAACGTACTTCTTGTTTGTAAACAGACGTTAACCATGACATTGGAAACTTACAATATAAAGAGCCCCTGAAAACTGTTTTCTTGGGCATATGACTTAAGAAGTTCGCTCAGACCATATGAGTTAAGGAGCCGAATAAAGAATAGATAAAAAAAAATTTAAATCACTTTTTTAGTTTTCTACCAACAATTATTTTCGAAACAGTTGCTTAGGAATTAGCTATTTCGAACTTGAAATTTTCAGAATTTTTAACGAAATAATATAAAAAATTACACCATAATTTTTTTTAATATTCAAGATTTTGTTGTCACTTGTAAAATTTCCAAATTTCATAAAAAAAATAAAAAATAAAAAATTGCGGCTTAGATACTTTTATTTTGAGAATAGATAGGTAGCTTGCGACCCAGTTGATACCAAAAGGTTTTAGAATCAGTCACCGAAGAAAGTTTGATTCGGAGCAAACATCAGATTTATGTGTTGTTACTTTCTTAACTAAATGTGTATTTTGGTTGTTTGCGAATTGATTTGATTGGGAAATTTTTCCTTCAGATCTGTAAAACATATCCATACGGTCCAGCTTATACGCTGACTTCAAAATTTAATACGTGAATAAGTTTTCATATAGTGATTTTAATGATTTTCTGATTAGATTTTTTGTCTCTTAACCATCAGGAACAAGTTGTTTTCTTTTGTCAGACATATGAATTTTGAAGAATTTTTGAATATTTAAAAAATTACCACCACTTTAAGATTCAACAAATTCAACATTTTGATAAAAAAATAAATAAATAAAACAAATAGAAAGTGTTCCAAACTTAGCAACTTTTCTAAAAATATCGTTCAGACAAATATAAAGACGAGGGACTGTAAATAACTGTTATTTTTAAATATTTAAAGAAACAAAAAAAAAAAAAAACAGGTATAAATAATATGTCGGAAAACTGCATAATGTCGGAATACAGCTTCCACAATATGCTGTTTCTTAAATTTTTAATCGTTAAAAAAATATAAGTTCTTTTGTGACTTTCATTTTATTAAGCAGAAATTTAAAATTTTTTTATTTTAATTTTGTGATTTTTCCTATATTGAAAAACAATATTTTACAAGAAAAAACATAAAAAAACGGCAAAATTAAAAAATCGCCAAAGCGAATGAAACCCGCCAAAATGAAAAAAAAAAAATGACAAAATAAAATGACATTTTTCCTTTTTGGCGATTTTTGGTTTTGGTGTTTTTTCGTTTAGAATTTTGATTTTGGTGGTTTCTATTCTTTTCGGCGATTTCGTTTTGGCGATTTTTTTAGTTTTTGCGATTTTTCCTATTTTGTGACGTTATAATTACGCTTCAAAGAAATCCGATTTCAAAACTTAAACTCCAAATTTCTTCCTCTGTATGGACTTTTATGTAAATTAGATTAGAAATATTACAATTCTACAAATTTGTTAGTTCTAAAGCCTGTAAAAAGTTATTAGTTAGGTGCTAGTTAAAATAGATCCAAAACTTTAAAAGAAAAGATTTAAAGTCGACTATAAAGTTTTTGTTTGAAAAGATTCCCACAAGGTCAGAATTTAAAAAAAAGTGATTAAATTTATAAATGAAGAATTTTTAATGATTGGAAGAAATCAATGTTCTCCGCACAGTTTAAACTATTTATTTATTTATTATATTCTAACATAATTTTAACCGAGCATGGTAACATAGACTAACAGACTATTGTAGTGAAATAGACCAGAGTCTCTCCAAATTGATAGAATAGCCTAGCGGGGCACCCTTAAATTAATTTATTTTCTGTAAACGTTAAAAATTCATTTTCTATATAGCCAGCCTTTGGTCAGATACAGAGACTTACTTCTCTAGAGTATATTATATCGAAGATCGTATTGACTGAATTTTTTAATAACAACAATTTTTTTTACGTATCGCTGAACACAAAATATATTTTCGCCTCCCAAAAAGTTAAAAAAGGGGTCATATTATATATCCTTAAAAAGCGAATTGAAAATATGTACTTTTAAAACACATTCATATTATGTATGTATTTTGGCAGATATTTATAATATATCAAAACTTTAGACTCCCATAATTTGTAAATAAAAAACCAGCGGACAAAATGGACTTTAATCACTAGAAAAAGTACCATTATATCACTATCAAAAATACTAGAAAAATAAAATGAGCTGTTAATATTAATTTAAGGTTAATATTACCTGCAAGTGTGCTAATTAGTTCTTCAACACTTAAATTTATCGCTTAAACACCCACAACAACAATTTCTTAACTTTTTCAATTTTTCGTTCATAGTTTTTAGGGTTAATTAATTTTAAAGCTGATTCATGAGTACGAACGAAAATTAATGCGAAAAAAAGAGAGGGAAAAGTATTGAATTTTTTTTTAATTTTCTGAGCGAGCACAATAAAAAATAAATAAAAACATATGTGGAGAATAATTAAATCATAAATAGTAGTTGGGTAGTAGAGCAGAGCTTGGCGGCAGATAAATTCAGTTGCCTACACAGTTACTAACAGAACAAGTGTGTGGTGTCTTTATTAATTTATTAAATAAAAATTTATATGAAATTTGAAGCAGATATCCGAAATAGAAATAAAAATATATAAGGTAAGTTTTGTTTTTTTTTTTAGAATTATATAATACGAGTATATTACAAATGAAAAAATTTCAAACTTTTAGGCTCCAAAAATCTCCACCACAGTTATCGAAAACCAAACAAAAATAAACTAAAAGATATTAAAACAACAACAAGCTCTTTTGTCTTAACCCCAAAACGTGCTAAGGTAAACCAGACGAATAAAAAAAAGATAACAAACAAGTAAACAATGTCATCTGTTGGGGGTTTTGTTATTTATGACTGTGACATTGGCATTGATGATGCCTGGGGTCTCCTTATGCTTATTAAAGGTGAGCAATTATTTCGTAAACTCTCTCAAAATGTTAAAATAGATGTAGATAAAGAGAGATTACCTGATGTTTATAAAATACTGGCTATAACATGTGTCCAAGGCAATACTGATGTAGATAGTTGTGCCAAAAATGCTTTAAGAATTTTGGATAGTGTGGATAGATTAGATGTAAGTTAAATAATATAAAAATATTAAAATATCAATTAATAATTTCCTTTATTTTTCTAGATTCCTGTTTACAAGGGTTGCAATCAACCTATATTACCTCGTTCCTGGGAACGTACTAGTTATTTTTATGGTGTCGATGGTTTTGGTGATATTTCCGATTTAGCCGAAGTGACAGCGACACAACCCCAAACCCAACATGCTGTTAATATTATGTACTCTTTGGTTTGCACAGTGAGTTGTCTGATTTTTTAATTCAAATTTATTAAAAGTTTTATTTAAAATATTTTTCATTTTTTTCAGTACCCCTATATGGTTGATTTTATTTTGGTGGGTCCTTTAACCAATTTCGCCATGTGTATTAATTTGTATGGTGATGCGTTTTTGAGTAAAGTTCGTAATATTTATGTAATGGGTGGAAATTATAGAGGTGAGTTTTGAGAATTTAATTTTTACTATTACAAATCAAAAAAAAAAAAAAAAAAACATCTAATATTTTTCGTGTATTTTTGATTAATAAAATTTTACATTTCTTCGGTAGATAGTACAACAGTTTAAGATTTTAGTTAATTACAGTAAAATCGCTCAACTGTTTGTTTTTTGTTTTTTTTTTTTAATATTTGTCAGACAATTATATCGTTATGAAGAAAATATTATAACTAAAAATTATCTTGAAATGGTCTACAATATTGTTACATTAACGATTTATAGATTATATGTAGATTATAATTGTTAGAACTTGATTTGATGTTAAGCCTTATTTTGAAATAAACAACTAGTTTTCATATAAAAATGTTATAATTTTCAGTTTTTCGACTTCTTGAAGCTTAAATCAAATACATAACTTTATATATATATAAAATTCTCGTGTCACGGTGTTTGTAATTGAACTCCTTCGAAACGGCTTGACCGATTTTTATGAAGTTTTGTATGTATATTTGTTAGGTGTGAGAATAGGTCGTAAAGTATATTTCATATCACATAAGGTAAAATTTCCCCTCCCTTATATCTTCTTAACTAATAAAACGATTTTCTTGAAATTTGGCAGGCAAATAGTGTAACATCTGGAAGGAACTATAACCTATATTTATGACGAGAAATAGAGCAAGAGGATTAAAAGCTTCCTCTCCCAATATCTTATTAACTAATCAACCGCTTTTCTTAAAATTTGACATGCAGACACTGTATTATGTGAAAAGAACTTAAAGGCATACATTTTTGGAAATTCCAGCATTTAGGGCGTACTCATGTCTTCTTAATAAATTATCCGATGATAGTTTGAAGCACCCATCCCCTCACACAATACATTCGTTATTTTTTTTAATAAAAACCAAAATATTCACTAGAAATAAGTTATATGGCAAAACAACGTTTGCCGGGTTAGCTAATACCCTATAAACATTTGGAAGATATCTTTCTAGAAGAAATTTACGCAATATCTTCTTTTCATTATTTGGACGAAAATCATCAAAGCAATATTTTTCTAATATGTCATTTTTATCAATTTAAAGAAAATTAGGCAATAAACAACAAAAAATATATAAAATTTAAAAATGTTTTGTTTTTATCCTCAAAATATCACCTCAGCAATAAATTGATGATATCCCATTGAAATCATCGGGAAGATATTAATGCAATACTTTTATTTTTCATTCACACCTTTTTCAGTTGTCAAAAAAAATTTTCAAAAATGAAAAAAATATTGAAGAAATTTGTTAGTCTTTTAGCAAAAAATGGATATTTTATGTGAGCATTTCAGTTTTCGTGCTTTATGATGTTAAAATTTATGTGATGGATGCTTTACAAGATGTAAAAAATTTCTTTAATATATTATTTCAAGATTTATTTAGTGATAACTTTTTTATATAATTATTATATCTTTCAGAAGGTTATCTTTCGGTATCTTCTTCTTTTCACCTAGATGATTATCTAGCAATATTGCCTATTTTTCTTCCAGGCGTATTGATTTTTTTTTTTTTTTTTTTTTATTGCTTAGTTGTATCGTCTGTGACGCACAGTCTCTCACAATTGGGGAAATTTTCGCAATACCAATATGATTATTGCGACAATCAAATATTTCTTCGAGGCAATACGAATTCGAATTATTTTGCTTATAGGGTATCGTCCTTTTATAGATATGTATAAACAGGCGAGAAATGATCTAAAAGCTTTTTCATCTTAATTTTCTTGTTATTTATAAATTTTGAAAAATGTTTGAATAAAAAAATTATTTTAAAAATATCGTATTAATTGAAAAAAGTACCAATTTTTAAAAGTACTAGTTTTCAAAAATAAATACATTTATTTTTTAAATAAGAACGAACTTTAAAAAATTTAACAATTTGCAAAAACAAAAAAAAAAAAAAAAACAATTTCAGAAATAGGTACACAAAAGTCTCCATTAAAAAAAAATACTATTTTCAAAAAATTTTCAATTTTTCTAAAAAAAAAGGACCTATTAAATATTATAATAATACAGACTTCACATTTTCAAAAGCTAAAAATTCTTAAAAGAAGGAATTGTTATGGGAATAAGCTATTTTTGATGTGTATTTAAGTCAGCTCATCAGGAAACCTTCCCAAATTTAAAAAAGCTAAAAAATGTCATACCAGGGATGGGAAACATGTTACAATTGTACTTTTTTTGGTACATTTTTGTATCTGTTGGTCCGTGGTACTACCACGAATCATTTCGTACAATTTAATATTTTCCCATTTTTTTTTATTTAAATAGTAACATATTTTTTATTATAGAATAGTAGTTTTGAGGCTGAAACCAAAATATTCAATAGTACTTAAAACCCTTTATAAGTTAACCTTTCCATTTTATTAATAAGTGTATTCATAAAGTAATAAAATCTGTGAATTTGGAAATGTTCTGATCAAAGTATAGCTGATGAAAAATGGACCAATTTTGTTTCCAGGCATATCGAGAGTTAAAGCATGTAAACAAAAAATTTTTCCATTTTCAAATGTAAATAAAAAGCTTTTATACTTTTATAAAACTAGAGACTTTAAAGAATGCAAATATACTTGTTATTTTTCTTTAAAGTCACAGAAAGAATACAAAAACTGTAAAAATTCAGAAAAAATTTCGAACGCTCTTTTTACACCATTTTTTTAAGAACTTTTGTAAATATCTACAATTTTTTTACAGCCCAGCAAAAACTTTTTGGTTTTCGGTAATAACAACTACTTATTAAAGTAGTTTCTTGGTAATGAGACGTCATTATTATATGCCTACTCTATATTACATTAATAAATACTCAATAGTAAAATAGCACAGTAATACAGAATTTGTGGACAAGTCAAACAAAAATAACTAGTTATTCAGGCAAAAAATAAGTAGTTTATTTTTGTTTCCAATTATAGCTGCTAGCTTACCAGGAAAGCAAAGTTTTTGATGGGTATTTATGTAAAAATGTTTTCTGTGTATTGAAGGTAGCTCTGAACGGTCTATTATTTAATATATCTCACATATAATTGTCCTCCCGGAATGGGTTTTTAACGATCATGAACGCCTTAAACATATTTCTATTTCAATAAAATTCAGATCGGTTTAAAACTGGTTATAACTCCCTAGCAAAAACTAGCAACTACTTATTAAAGTAGCTTCTCGATAATGATGTGTCATTATTATTTGCCTACTCTGCATTACATAAATAAGTACTCAATAGTATAATAGCACAGTAATATTGTAATCACGTGGATGAGTCGGCTAGAGCGCCGGATTAGCAACCAGAAGGTTGTTGGTTCAACCCTATTCTGATGCAGTTAGATTTTTATAACAAAATATCTAAAAAGATATTTTATACTAAAAAAAGGTTTTTGTCACTTAGAAAATTAAGTGCGAGATGGTGTACTGAGTAAGGCGTTAGTCATTAAAAACGAATGGTTAGTGTGTGTCCAAGTTCAAATCTCACTACCGGCAACATTTTTTTGTTTTTTTGTTTTTTTTATTTTATATTTATTTTCGTTTAGGTACATATTTTTGAGTATCCCTGAGTCAAAAAATAACATGAAATTGTAGATAACTCAAACAAAAATAACTAGTTATTCAGGCGAAAAATAAAAAGTTTATTTTTGTTTCCTGTTACCTGGTAGTTTACCAGGAAAGCAAAGTTTTTGTTGGGTCTCATCTGAAAATCAATTTTAAAAAACTAATGGTTCAAATTTGTTTTCGTTCTATTTAATTGTATTTTTATATTTTTTGTTTTCACTTTATTGACATTCAAATATTGATTTCGCCCCCCGAATTTTACAAGAATCTATCCATTATTGGGCAATTTCACAATTCCCCAAAAAACCTGTAATTTGTTCGAATTTTGCCCATAATATTCACGTCTGGTGCAAGAAGTGTACAAAAAAATTTCAAACACATTAGAGTTTCCAAGATAAGGAACATATGGACCAAAGTCAAAATTTCGATTAAAAAATAAGAAAAATTCCAAAATGTCTACATTAGTTCCAGTTAGAAAATTGGATCTATTTTCTTTACAAGGATTTTCTCATAAAAGTATTTTTCAGACAATTATAAAATCTTTATATTCACTTTTTTTTTAGAAGAGAACGAATGAGTGTTGTTGTTTTTTTTTTCACCAAAAATCAAACTTTTCCATGAGGTCTTTTTTATGAGATGAATTATTTTGGCATTTAAGGAAAATGTAATATTGGAAAACATCATCAAGATTTTGTGAAAGAAAAATAATATAAAAAAAATATCAGACATTTTGTATTTAACTTTGAAACTTTGTGCATTTTATTAAGCAAATCAAATTAGCCGATCAGAAATTACAGAAAATATTTTAATTATGCCCATTGCAATGTGCTGTTTAGCGAAATAAATGTTTATACGAATTGTATAATGTTTTTGTGATTTGTCTACAAGCTCCATGTCCCGAACGTCACATAACCTGTCGAGAAATTGACTGCCCAACCATTTCATCCTACGATATTGCAATCGCGGACAGTAACACATAATGTGCTCAATAGACTCGGTCTCTTCGATGTCCTCACACATTCTACAAAAAACAGAATTGCCAGCGTCTCATTTAGACCTGATCTTCCCTATAAAGCAGTGTCCTGTTATGACTCCTATCAGATTCTCAAACTTTTCTTCTCAAGCCCAGAAGAGTACTTATGCCTGTCCTGTCAAATGCTGGCCATATCGCCCTCGACACATTACAGTCCACTCTACACTCCCAAGCCGAATTAGTTCTGGCTAAGATTCATTCGTTGATCTTTCAGGGTGGTCCCTTCTGCGCTTGCCTTGCCAATTCATCAGCTAATTCATTACCAGAAATATTGCAATGGCCAGGAACCCAGCAGATTCTCACCACGTAGTGTTCCAACAGCTCTCTCAGTGACTTCTTACAGTTGGCAACTAGCCTGGATTTCACCAGATATGCCTCCAAGGCCTTCAGAGCCGCCTGACTTTCCACATAGAGTAAACTTAGAACCCCTCGCAACTTTCTGTCTGATTAATTCGGCCTTCAATATGCCGAGAATCTCAGCCTGAAAAACGCTTCATTCACAGGGAGTCTAAATGAGCCTTTCAAATCCATGCCCATAATATAGACTTCCGCAATGTCCATCTTTGATCCGTCTGTAAATATTGCACAAACCTTTGTACAGTCTATCGGTGCCGGACCAAAGCTCCCTATTAGGTATCACCACAACAGGATTTACCCCAAAGTTCAATTCAGTAGCCATGTAATCTGATGCTCTCGTTGCGCTCAGACCGCAACTGACCTCGTATACGACCCGGGAGTGATTTGAACCTAATAATCCTAATTCCTTAAGACTCCTTGCCGCCATACCCCTCACAAACTCCTCAATGGGTAGGAGATGAAGTATGACGTCCAGAGCCGCCTGTGGTTTACTTTTCATTGCACTTGTAATGCCAATTGAAGCGCACCTCTGTGCCTTCAACAAAAGATTGCAGTGCCTGCCACCAAACAGAACAACCATACGTAAGAATTGGTTTCATCACCGAGGCGTAGATCCAATTCACAACCCTCGGTTTGAGTCCCCAGTTCTTACCTACGAAGTTCCTACAGGTGTAGTATGCATTAAGGCCATGTTTGAGCATCTATTGAATATTCCTCTTCCACCCAAGCTCGAGTGGAGCTCGATGAGGATTATCCATTCGATCGAGAAGTCATGTACTTTAAGATCCACCAGCGCCTGTTTAATATCGTCAATATTGATATTATTGAACGCTCCCTCATTATCCAAAAAAAAGTCATTAATCCTTAATAATAATAAACAAAATCGTTTAGCACTTAAAATCCTGCTGAAAATATAATTAGTTCCCTTTTACTAATTTAAGCTTTTTTACATACTAAAACTTACCCCTATTTATTTTATTTTCCACCTCCTTTAGGCAAAGGCAACATCACCAAATCGGCTGAATTTAATTTTATGATGGATCCCGAAGCTGCTCATATTGTTTTCGAAAGTGTCAAAGAACATGTCATTACCATTTTACCCTGGGAAACTTGTATAGATGGTGATATGAATTTAGAAATGGTAATAATTCAAACACATAACTCATAAATTTAATCTAAAATGCAATAAATTTCGAATTTTAATTTCTTCCAATCCGCAGGACTGGCGCATCAATGAACTGGGCAAAGTGGAAACAAAGGCAATGCAGTTAATGAATACAGTGGAGTGTGCTGTATATTTACCTAAAGGTTTTGTCAAATGGATTGTTTGTGATGCCATATTGGTGGCAGCTTATTGTTTTCAAAAATTGGCCATCGCCAAACAACGTCTCTATCATGCAACAGTCGAATTAACTGGTACACACACACGCGGTCAAATGGTAGTTGACCATTTGCATACAAACATTGAAAATGTCCAAGTTATAATGGAAATGTATAAGGACAATTACAAACAAATTATATCGTGGACAGGTGGTTTGATAGATGATGCAGATATGGAAAAATGGTTGTTGGCGAAAGTTTAGTAAAGAAATGAAGGACGATGAAGGAGATGAAGAGTTAGAGGGTGTGTGTTGGACACACAACTTGTTTAAAATATTAGTTTTAAAATACAAAAGAGTATACTTCATACATACATAAGTAAGGAGGTGTTAAGAATATTTATTATTATTATTTTATTATTTTTTTTTTTTGTGAGCTTGACGTGCTACTACAATGAAATGACCCAATTATTAAGCGATGCAATTTATGTAAATATGTTTGAAAGACATAAAATGTGGCAAATGTTAATAAATATTTTATTTTTAATTTGATAAATTAAAATTGAAAAGAAAATTTTAAGTTAAAAATTCCACGTAATTAAAATAAAACTATTGTAATTAATATTTAATAGAGACTAATAAAGACTTGAAAAAATTTAAAGATAAATTTGTATTTTATTTAAAAAAATGGTACTTTTTTGTGGAATTTGCTACTTTTTAAGATTTTTTTTACCTTTAAATTCAATTGTAATTAATATTTAATAGAAACTAATAAAGACTTGAAAAATTTAAAGATCAATTTGTATTTTATTTTAAAAAATGGTACTTTTTTGTGGTATTTGCTACTTTTTAAGACTTTTTTGTACCTTTCTTTAAGTTTGTACTTTTTTGCACAGTATTTTTTTTTTAATTTGTACTTGTACTTTTAAATTTATTTCTTTTTGTTTTGCAAAGTTTTACTTTCGCTGATAATTGGTACTTTTTGGAAAATTGGTATTTATTTATTTACTTATTTATTTATTTTTTAATTTGACACTTTTAATTTATTTCACAAATTACTATTTTTTTTTAAATTTTGCAGTTTTTTTAAAATGTTTCTTTTTTATTTTCACTGAGAATTAGTATTTTTTTCAACAATGGTACATTTTTGAAATTGCATCTGTTATTAAAACTTTTGCGGTATATTGGTACTTTTTTGAAAAAATTGGCAGTACATTTTTATAACTTCTTTCGAAAATGATTAATTTGTTGAAATTTGGTATTTTTTTTTGAAAATTTTGAAATTTATTTTAAAAACTTTTACTCTTTCTGAAAATTTAGACATTTTTATAATTTTTTTCAAAATTGGTACTTTTTTTAAAATACATAATTATTTTTTTTTTAACTTTTTATGAAAATTGTTTATTTTTTTTAATTTTCTGCTGTACTTTTTTGAAACATGGTACTTTTTGAAAATTGGTATTTTCTTCAAAAATTATTATTTTTATTTTGCTACTTTTTTTATAAATAGGTACTTTTTTTTGAACATTTTTAAGTTTGCTTCGAAAATTGGCATTTTTTCTGAAAGTTTATATTTCTTTCTAAATGATTTTTCCTTTTTTTTCGAATTTGTACTTTACTGAGACTTGGTATTTTTTCTAATAATGTACTTCTTTGAAAATTGTTACATTTGTAGGTACTTTTTTGGAATAATGGTACATTTTTGAAAATTATTACTTATTATAAAAGATTTTTCCTTTTTTTTTTAACTTTTTTTAAGTTTGCACTTTTTTGATATTTTTTTCAAAAGTTTTCATTTTATAGTTTTTTTCATTATTATTTTTTAAATTTGGTACTTTTTTTGAAAATATTTAAATTTATTTAAACAAAAATTACATTTTTTGAAAATGTGTATTTTTTCAATTGATACTTTGTTCGCAAATGCGTGCTTTCTCTGAGAATTGGTATTCTTCTAGAAGAAGAGTACTTTTTTGAATATTGCAAGTGTTATTGATACTTTTTAGAAATAATAGTAAATACATTTCAGAACCCTATTAAAAATAAAAAATATTTATTAATTATTTTTATAAAAATATTTTGTGAACAGATATTACTAAAATTATACAGAAATATTCATAATTTTCTAAATAATTATTCATGCAAAGCTAGAGGCAAAAGTTTGCAAGTTTGTAAAAATATAGTCATATATACAATAAATTGGAAATATAAAAGTTTAAAGGCGCATATTTCTGAAATGAGGCATGATATTGGCTTGAATCTTTTTACAAAAGCTTAATTTGGAATACATATTTTTAAAATTTCTTTCGCTATTTAGAAATAAACCAAACAAAAGGCCCAATTTGGGGTTTTTGGAGAAAATACAAATTTTTTAATTGTAATAACATATTTGTTTATAAAGATAGATATCTTAATGAAATTTGCAGGAAATGTGAATCTTTTTAATATAAATAAAAGTGCGTTAACCAAATTTCAATCAGGGGTAGGGTTTTCCTGAATTCCCAAAAACCTAATGAAAATTCCCAAAAATGGGATTTTTTACATTTTTGGCTATAGAATCCACATTTTTGTGAAGTCCCGTAGATTTTGATTTAAAACTTTTAACAACATATTGAAGATTCTTAAAATACATTCCGCTTGTCGATTCGTGCTTTGGGATTTGAGAAAATATGGTCTAAAATCAAAACTTTCATTTAAAATGGGTCGAATTCGGGAGGGTGTGTACCATGACCAATTGAGTTATTGAGCTTGTCTTTTAACTTAAAGTCATCTTTGTGAAGTTATCTTTCAGAAAAGTGCAAAATTATTATATATTGCTAAAGAAAATTTTATTTTAGATAAAAAAGAGTGTGGACACTTTTTCGGCTAAAAAAACACAAAAAGTCATCTTTTTTGCAATTTTCAAATTCAAAATCGTTTAATTTTGGACTCGGTAAAGATATCGACTTCAAATTTTTTTTTTCAATACATAATTTTATTCTTTAATTAGTTAAGAAAAAAACTAATAAAATCGGTCAGAAATACTAGGATATATATGAAAAAAAAAAACTGGACCAAGAACATGCAAAATTATGGTGCTTAAAAATTCAAACGCAAATAACTTGAAAACTATAAGAGATAAATAGGACATGTAAGCATGTTTTTTATAAGTCCTATCAGGGTCTACAACAATATATAAAAATATTTGAAATCGGACGAGAAACAAAACTTTGGCAAGTGATTAAACATTTTTCATGTCAGAGGTACCTAACTTTGAGCCCCCTTAGCTCCGCCCCTGAGGGGTTTGTTGTACCCTACCTTCCAAACTTAACGTGGTACACTCCTCTGCTATGCCTGTACCAAATTTCATGAAAATTCAACCAGACGATCAGAAGTTACAGATTTATTTCCAAAAAATTTCGATTCTGCCCCACTGTGTATTGGTACTTTTTTTTAAATGTGTTGTTTTGAAAACTGGTACTTTTTTTGAATTTTTACATAATTTTGAAATTAATACTTTTCTTTGGTAATTGTCATTCTGTACAAAAATTCGTACTTTTACAAAAAAGGTACTTTTGTTCAAATATACTTTTCTTGAAAATTTATATTTTTTGTTAAATAAATATTGATTATTTTTTTCTTAGTTATATTTTCAAAAATGTATACTCCTTTATTAATTAATACTTCTTTTGATAATTGGTATTTTATGAACTTTCTTCCTTTTAAGAATTGGTACTTGCTTTTTTTAAAAATTTTTGATTCTTTTGAAAGTGATACTTTTTTTTGGTACTTTTTGAATTGAATATTTTTGAAAATTTTTACTTTTTATTTTAAAATTTTTGATTATTGTTAGTACTTCTTTGAAAATTTGTTACTTTTTTGAAAAAATAGTTATTAATACATTATTTTGGAATAAGAATTACCTTTTTTGAAAATTGGTGTTTTGCTCCTTTTTAGGATTTTGTTTTGATGATACTTTTTTGAAAACTGATAATTAAAAGAAAGATATACTCGTTTTTGAAAATTGCTACTGTTCGAAAATTGGTTTTAATATTTTTTTTTTTAACTGCCTATAATAAAACTGAAATTCACTTTCTTTGTCCTGAGAAAAAATTTTTGAACAGATTTTGTAAGAACTTCCAGATTGTTTCTTTTAAAAACAGATATATGAAATAAGGGGGATTTTAAAAATTGATTTTTTTTTATTTTAAATAATTTTTGAAAAATTGAATTCTATCGTGTCTCTGAGGATATAAAAATCTAAGAGGTCAAATTTTTTACCTTTAGAAGAATATACAAATCAAACTTTCCAGTGTTTGCATTAGTTGCAGCCACTTAGCATTACCCATAGAATATAACTAGAAGCTTATGTGACAGGCGGTTCAAACTAAATTTTCAAAAATGTAATCACTTTTTTCAAAACACAAAAACAAAATATAAATGTTTACATATATTTTGTTGTTTCATGGAATAATTTTTTGACAACTGAACTAGGTTTTAGTTTCTCACATAAACCTCTAGTTGTATTCTATGATATATGTTCACAATATAAATAGCCATGTCCCTTCCTATTCATCTTAAATTAGTTTGAGATTTGAATATTATTTTCATTCATTGTTTTAAAATTTTTCTTATAGTACAATTTTTTTTTTTTTAATATTTTTATCTCACGTACAATTTATTAAAGTTCACCTAAGCAAAATAGTTCTTTGCAGTAAACACTATTTTATTATGTTCAAAAAATTTATTCAAACAAATATTTTCATATACGAACACCAGAACAAAGCTCAAGGCATAGTCTTTGTGACATAATAAAGAAAATTTGTTAACGTATTTTTGTTAAAAAAAAAACTACCATGTTCTTGATAAAGGATCATAAAAAAAAAACAAAGAAAATTCATTTGTTTAAACGTTTTCTTTTAATAAAACGGTTTAAATATTTTTAAATCAAATCGTTAAAAACTAGAAATGATTTTAAAGCAAAAATGTCTTTTTTAATTAAAAAGAAATAACATTTTTTAATTAAATACATTTCTAAGAAAGGAATTTCTTTTTATTTAATTTATTTCTTATTAAAGCTGTACAAGAGTTTGTATTGCGTTTGTAGAAATTTTAGAACTTTAAGAATTAATTAAAATCTTTTAGAGAATTTTTATTTAATGATTTTAAGAAAGAAATTAGAAAGAAAATAATTCATTTTAACACAAACAAAAGTTCTACGCTTCTGTCGGATTCTCGGCTATTAAAAATTAATTTTCATTGACACTAAGCTGAAGGATTTATAAGATTCGTCACAACAAAATTTGAACTTTAACTTGATTTTCTTTTAAACCTTTATATTATTTTCTATAATTTTCTTCTCTCAGTTAATTAAATTTCATTGTTAAAGTTTTATTTTATTTTTTTTAATTTTTTTTACATATTTCGATAATGTCTGTTAAATGTTCAATGTTGCAAGTTCATTCTCTTAAATTTTAACAAGAATTTTCCTAGAATATTTTTTGAAGAGTTTTGTAAATAAAATTAAATAAATAGAATTTAAGAAAATATGTTGTAAATTTCGTATTAAAAAAAAAAAAACTTGTTCAATAACAAAATTCAACAAATTTTAATCGAATAATAGAACAGAAAAACATGCAATTTAATTAAAATTAATTGTTTAAAATTTATTGTTTTGCAAAATGCAGTTGATTGTTAATACCTTAAAATTTGAGTGTTCTTTTGTATAGAATTACTAAGAATATATATTTTTTAAATTCTATTAATAGGTTATATAAAAAATTCAAAGGTAAAAATTCATAGTCATATTAACCTCCCAGTAAAAAGGGAAATAAGTACTTTCAAGGGTAAAACATTTTCATTACTGCAAAAATAGAATTAAGTGCAACTTATTCACATTTTTATAAGTTATATAAAATTAATTATATAAAAGTGAAAATAAATCTTTTTGTAATAATTAATAAATTTAATTTATATTTTTATAAAAGTAAATAAAAATTATAAATTATATTTAAATAATTTAAAAGAATAACTTCAAAAGTAATAACTAGAAATCATAAAAAAGTACATATTTGAATGACTATCATGGCATAACTTAAGAAACAATGATTAGTAACCATAAAACAAGACAATTTTTCAAATGGCAAAAGGTTTCAAATCATTGCTTCCACAGCTCTTTTTCATCACTCCCTTGTAACAAATTCTAAATATTTATAACTTTTTAAGAAGATTATTTTTTGCTGGGCTTGTAAATTGTTTAGAAGTTTAAATACTCGCGATATTAATGAGCAATTATTATCATTGGTTTCAATTTGTAGTACAATATATACAATTGGATATAGAATTTAATTTCTATTTTTATACCCACCAATCAAAATAGATGTGATGTGTCGAAATAATCATCTAAGATCCTATAAAAGTATATATAAAGTGTATATATATTTTGGGTCCTCGTAAAAATCTAAGACGATCTAACGATGTCTGGCTGTCTGCCTGTTGAATGCAGGATAGGGCTCGAATCGAACATCCTAGGAGGACGAAATTTAGCTCAAATATTTATCTTCTGTAAGGTTTGTTTGGTATTGAAAATAACCAGAATCGGTTCATAAACAAAAAATCTATGAACCAAATACTAGAAAAACAGAGAGTCTGTCGTAACTCCAATCGCATGTACATAAACGAAAATTTGCAAAAATAATTCAAGGACCAATATAAACTCGGAAACCAAAAATGAGCTGCGTCCGTCCACTTTACCGTGAATTTCATTTTATTATTTATGGCTTAAGATGCAATAGTTTTGTCTGTACTTCTATCTCAAAATTATCTAAGTACTTTCTTTTGTAATTGGGCAACGATAGTTTTTAATTTTTAGTTTAAGGAGATTAAATCTGTTTTAAACAAAAATACTTCACTTAATGTTGTTGCTACACCAAAAGGTACATTTAACTCACCACTAATAGACCACACATTTAAATTTTAAAACAAACACACAAAAAACATCTATCTCAACATTTGTTGATAATCAACAAAAAATGTTTAGCAACATTTCAACATAAAGTTGCTTTAATAGTAGTGCTTGCTGAAATAATTTATGTTGCATAGACAAACGACAGTATTGTGTGCAAGTTTAAAACTGTTATAATAAACTGTTATAATAAACTGTTATATAAAATCAGTTATATATTATATTGCTTATTATTAAACTTTTATATTAATATCGTAAAAATTTCAAGGTACTAAATATTTTTAGAAGTTATTTTTGGCATAAATTTATAACGGTTTTTATACGTAAGTGAAAAACGCTTTTTAAAAAGTTTATAACAAATAAATGTTATGTATATTCAAGCAAAAAAGCTTCAATGAGAGTTAAAGCTTAAAAAAATTACCTTACAATTTTTAAATGAAAAATTGCTATAACTGTAATAACAAATTTAAATACATTTTTAATCATAAATTCATTCGCTTATAGATATTTAACAAAAGTTTAAATTAAACTAAAATTTTGTTAAATATCTTTTAAGCGAAAGAAGCTTCTATAGAATTAGAATTTGTGTTTTAAAAATATTTTTAAATTTGTTTTAAATATTTAACTAAGAAATAAAAATATACAATATTAAATAACAGCTGTTATGCACCAGTCTATGTTTAACTTTTTTTTTTTTTTTTTTGTTTAAATTATCTACAATATATATATATTTGTTCTGACACTATCTACTCAACAGTTGTAAATATTATAATTCGTAGATAAAAACTAAATTTGCAAAAAGATAAACTAAAACATTTTTGCTGTAAAAAGACAACACAATGAAATCAAAATAAAATTAAAAATAATTTAAAAATTATGATTTTAATAAAAATAAATAAAATATGAAATTATTAAACAATAAAATAGAAAATCAACTATATAGCTATTATAAATGATTTACTCAAAAATACCATATAGATATTTAACTATAATAATTACACGGCGTAACAATTTTCCAAAAATTTTCTCACACATGAAAAAATCGATATATCCATCAAACTAATAATAATATATAATAATAAAACTACCCATCAAACTTTTTGGTTTTCGGTAATAACAACTACTTATTAAAGTAGTTTCTTGGTAATGAGACGTCATTATTATTTGCCTTCTCTGTATTACATTAATAAGTACTCAGTAGTATAATAGCACAGTAATACTGCAATCACGTGAATGAGTTGGCTAGAGCGCTGGATTAACAACCAGAATGTTGTTGGTTCAACCCCATTCTGAAGCTGTTAGTTTTTTATAACAAAATGTCTAAAAAGATATTTTAAACTAAATAGAGTTTTTGTCGCTTAGGATGCTATGTGCGAGATGGTGTACTGAGTAAGACGTTAGTCAGTAAAAACGAATGCTTAGTGTGTGTCCAAGTTCGAGTCTCACTGACGGTAAAATTATTTTTGTTTTTTTCTTTCTTATTTTTGTTTTCGTTTAGGTACATATTTTTTAGTACCCCTAGAGTCAAAAAATAACTACATGAATTTGTGGACAAGTCGAACAAAAATAACTAGTTATTCAGGCAAAAAATAAGTAGTTTATTTTTGTTTCCAATTATACCTGCTAGCTTACCAGGAAAGCAAAGTTTTTGCTGGGTATGTAGTCAGTTTTTCTCCAGAACGTCAAATTTTCTCTTAAAAGGACTTTAAAATTTCAAAAATATACGATTTAAAAAAAAAATTATAAAATATTTACCAAAATGATATCAATCTAATATGGATAACAAATGAAAGCTAAGAATCTCTGCAATATAACAAAGGTTAAAGGTTAAATGTAGCAGAACAAAATGTTAGGAAAATATCATTTATATAAATTGTATAATTAACTAATTAACTAATAAATATGACATTAAAGGGTTAAATTTTCAAAAATATATTTTCTTAACTTTTTGTATTGTAATATTTAAATAAAATATATTGTTATGTTCCAGTGATTCGTAACTTTCGTTTGACATCCATATTGGGTTGAAATAATCTTCGTAATTTTTTTTTTTTTTTAATATTCTTAAAAACTGCTCATCTTTCGAAATTTTTAAGACCTTTTGAGGGCAAATTTGACATCTAGGAGAAAAACTGGGTACACATTTATACCGTGGATGGTCTCTAGCGGTGTTGCATTTTTGGTTATTTTTAACCTAAATTGATTATTTTATTTTCCAATGTTAAATAAAAATTTTATTTTTATGCTAAATACTATTTACTCTGTTAAACTTGGCAACAATAAAGGTTCCTATAACTTTTCATTCCAATTTTAAGTGACAAATGAAAAAAAAAACACAATTTAAATCAATAGAAAATATAAAGTTTTTCTAATATTTAATCAAAAAGTGAAAGGGATTGGGAGATTTTTATGAGAAAGTTCTAACGATGTAACAAGCAACTTAAATAATAGTAATTACAAAAGAAAAGCATATTCGGTAAAGACCGACTATATGATATCCTATACTATTGTGTATGTGAATTAAAGTAAAACATACTTGAGAGAGAGAGAGCATTATATGGGTGCTATGGTTAATGTTATTTGAGCCAAATATTATTAACTTACGAACATTTATGTGGGATTTAAGTACTTTTAACTGATTTTCGAGAGAGAACCCTATATAGAAGCTACAATTAATTTTAAAGCTATCCTTTTGAAACTGTATGCCAAATTTTATGTAGATACATAAAAATTTTTTTATAGAATATTTTAGAAATGATAATGTTTTATTTGTGCAAAATTCTGTAGAAAAACGCTTTTATGTATTTAAGATACTTGAGCTTCAAAATATTACTCCAAAAGAAAATTTATTTGAGGACAAGATGAAATAATGAACCAATTTAGACCAGCTAAGGAGATTCTGAGTCGATTGGATCTTCAAAATATCGTGCTGTAGGGGAGTAAAAACTGTACCTTGTTTACTGGTCAAGACAACATAATTAAATAATAAAAATTTAAAAAGGGCACCACTTTATTTTACAAATAACTGCAACAAAAGTGTTTTATCAATTCCGATGTATCAATTGGAAAACAATTTTGTATACAATTTTAAAATTAGCTTATTAAAATTTATTATATCTGAACGCTTAGGTACATGAATGATTGATATTGAATCTTTTTTATATCTTTAGATTTTGGAATTTTTATTACCAAATAACTCTCGTTTTCATTCTTTTTCTGTGAACACATAATTGTAAAAGTCAACCTTATTTTCCACTACTGCCCGACCCAGCTGTTTTGCAATTCTAAATTTATTGCAGTCTGGTTTGCTTTCGACATCATATCATAAGGACGTGAGAATAATTAAAATTTTATTTTTAAACTTTATATTCCGAAGTACTACAAAAATGGATCAGGGAACACATTTTGATAAATATTGTTCTAAACAGTTAGAATTTAAATACTTTTTTCTCCTAAAGACTAACTAAAGTTTGTGGTTAGTATGCAAAGTGTTTATAAGCTTAATATATTAAGGTTATATTAATTTTTATATAATAACTTTGAATTTTTAAAATTTGGTTGTTTTTCCCAAAATTTTGGTTAGAAAACAATTTTTTCAGTGGCAACTCAGGTCTCTAGTTTTATCCATATAACGATTTTTTATGTGTGAGAATGATTGTAGTAAGTAAAATTTTCAAAAGTATATTTTCTTAAATTTTTGTGCTGCAACATTTTAAAAATATTGTTATATTATAGAGATTCTTAACTTTCATTTCACACCCATACTGGGAGGATATAATATTAGTAAATAGTTTATACATTTTTTTAATGTGTATCCTTCTAAATTCTCAAGTCCCTTTAAGAGGAAATTTGACGTCCTAGAGAAAAAAAAAATGATATTGAGTGCAAAAAGTTTTACTACGTATGTTAAATGCATATATCAATTTTTTTATGTGAGAAAATGACTGTCACACGGTGTTATTAATGGATTTTTGCAATAATAGATATATGCATACTACGTTTATACATCAATCTTATTTGCCGCATAAACGGTGTTATCGTTTTTTTTTTTTTTTTTTTTTGTAAATATCTATCTAAAAAAAAAAAAACAATATGAATTCTAACGTTTGTAGAATTATCGACATTGTCGATATTTTTAATTTCCATTATAATTAATAAGTAAATACATTTCTGTATTTAATTTACCCTAAAAACCGTAAGTTAAGCATTTGTAAATTATTTTTATTTTAAAATAACTGCCGTATAAACGTAGTAATAAATAAATTAAACAAATTAAATAATATAAAGATAATTTATAAGTAAAGTATGTTAGTTTCCAAACCAAATATTACAAGTAAATTAGTAAAATAGAGCAAAATTGACACAACTACATAAGATGCATTTTATGAAAATAAGTGAAATATTAAAATAACATCAGTTCTTAACCTAGTGTCTACATTAGGCAAATTTTTATCAAAACAAACGTCAAAATCAGTGCGAATATATACAAGGTAACCTTAGTTAAACAGCTGATTATTATTTTGGTTGTTACAGTTGTCAAACTACATATATAAAAAATAATAATGAATACGCCATATTATTGTTTTTGTGCAACTGTTGCCACCTTTCACAAATTCGTGTTAAGTTTAACATTTGTCTTGATAAGAAATTCTCTAATGTAGACACTATGTAAGGAATTAAATAAGAAATTCAACAAACGCTTGAAAATTTAAGTAGCCTTTGTAGGCAAAATATTTAATTTTAATTTTTTTACTATTTTAAAATGAAAAATAAACAAATTACAATATGTATTTGTTTTTCATTTAATTTTAAATAAGGTATTTTCTTAAATTATAAAATATTATAACTTCATTTAAATTTGGTTCAGACACAAAATAAATAACCTTGTCATTTATTATATCACTCGTTTGACCTCACCCAATTTTTTAAAATATTTAATACAATAATTTGTTTAAAAATAATTATTTAATATTAAAATATTAGCTAAGATTTAAGGTATTCATATAAATAGATAGCAACGAAAGAAAAACAAATAAGAAAAATATTCGAAAATATACTAAATGAAGCTCTAAAATTTAAGCCGATTTGATATTATAATTACCCCCGTATATAAAGCGAATTTCAGACCACATGAAGAACTACTATTGTAGCTATTTTGGTATTATATAGAGGGCTATTAAAGCTAATTTGGAACTATATAAAAATTGCAATTGGAGCCAATTTTGACTATTAAAAGATACTACTATTGAGGCCATTTTGGGACTCTGTAAAGAGCTTTTATTGAAACTAATTTGGGGCCATATACAGAGCTACAACTGCAGTTAATTTGAAACTTTATAAACATTTGTGATAGAAGCCAATTTTGACTATAAAAAGAAATTACTATTGAAGCTATTTTGGTACCATTTAATGTTTTAAGATTGAAGCAAATTTAGATCTATAAAGTAATTTTGGGACCATATCCCTGCAAGTAAATCTAGCTATTGAAACTAATTTAGAACTATATAAAAGCCTACAATTAAAGCTTATATTGGACTATATAAAGATCTACAATTGAAAGTCAACTTTGGATTATAAAAAGAACTGGGAATAAAGCAAAATTTTGGGAATATATAGAGAGCTATTACTAAATAAAATTTGGAACTATATATAAAAAACTACGGTTGGGCCAATTTGGGCCTATAAAAAGAACCTACTATTGAAGCCATTTTGGGTGTTGTAAAAAGGTACGATTGAAGATTATTATGAAGTATATAGGTGCTGCTATTGATGCCTATTTGGGACTATAAAAAGACTGCGTGTAGAAGCTCTAATGAGGCTAATTTCAGACTATACAAAGACGAATAATTGATAGTAATTTGGTATTATAGAAATTCCTGCAAGTAAAGCTAATTTTGAGCTAGAAGATACTTTTGAAATCAATTTGGGACTATATAAAGAACTGTAATTGAAACTAATTTGGAATTATATAAAAAGTTACGAAGGAAACCAATTTGTGACTATATTAGTTAGCTGCGATTCAGCTATTAATTAACTTTAGATTAAAAGCAATTTGGACAAATGAAAAGACCTACGATTAAAATTATTTTGGGACAATATAAAGACCTGCATTTAAAACATATTTTGTGTTATATAAAGAACTCCTAATGAACCTACTATAGCTTATATTATATAAGGACATACGACTGACAATATTTTGGAACTTTACAAAATTTTCGTTTGAAGCAAATTTTACATTATATGTATAAAGAACTGATAATGAAGCTACTTTGAGATTGAATAAAATAATTGCAGTTAATGTGAATTTACGAATGAAACCAATTTAGGACTACGTAAAGCCAATTTGGGTTTAGAGAAAAACTTAAGATGGAAATAATTTTTCTACTGATAATGAAGCTAATTTTTAAAAATCTCCAATTAAAACTACAAAAATAGCTATTATTAAAGGCAACAATTAAAGCAAAATTGTGTCCTAAGATTGATGCACATTTTTTTTTTTCAGGAAATTTTATAATAAATTTTATTCTAAAATTTTTAGTTTCCACTTTCTCTGAATACCCTTAATGTTAGCAAAAAATAAAATAAATGTTGTTAACATTAATTTTCTTATCAAATCAGTTCTACATTTATTTTTGTTTACATTTTTTTTTATTTATTTCTATTATTAAAGTGCAAAAACACTTAATGTAATTGAGTGAGGAGAACCTTTATTTAAATAACCCAAATAGGCCGGAAACTAAGACATTTTAAAAGTCAACTTATTGATATCCCTGTTAAAGTAGGTCTGTATTTAAAGAAGATTAGAAGAAATTTTATTTTACTGATAAAATACAACTTGAACAAAATATAAATTGTTACAAAAATATTTTTTTTTTTTTTAAATACCCCCTTACGAAGAATATTTGAACATATAATTATACATTTATGAGAAATAGAATATATGAATGACTCACACAAGGATAGATTTCTTGACTAAAGTGATTAAGTGTAGAAATCATCAAGAAATTTATTTAATTATATAAAAAAAATAGAAGAATAAACAAATTAAATTAAATAATTTGTGTACAAAAGTCTTCACTTAAAAATTTTTCAAATTGGATACACAAGGATTATCAAATCTTAAAGACTTTTTTTACATGGCATAAGAAAAAACCTTATCTATTACAAAAAAGGGTTTTAACAAAAATTGATTTATTTAATATCGATTATGATTTCCCATATAAAAATTTCCTTATTTAAAACAAATAGCTTAATAGATTTTCTAATTTTATACCCCTATAATGAAATGTAATGAAATATTTCCCTGCAATGAAAATCAATAAATTTTATGTACAAACAACTGTGATAACTTGGGTCGACACACACTCATTTACGTAAATTATCAAAATAACAAAAAAAAAAAAAAAACAAAAAATTACTTAATTTACAAAATTTTAAGCTGAATATTTAATATTAAATGTAAACTCTATGCGAACTAAAAGCAACAACAACATGCTGACATTCAAAAAGAAAAAAAAAACAATGTGCATGCACACACACAGGCCCACGGAAATACACCCAAAAATATTGGGAGGAATCACATGAGAAAAAGGAACTTTTATCACAACCAGACACAAATGCAAACAAATGAAAGAGAAAACACAATAACAACACATGTAGACAGTGAAAAAACAACTACTATAACAACAATAACAACTAAATTTGTAATAAAACTACAATGTCAGACAAAATACTGGGTTGAAGATGAAAAAAACAAAAATAACGGGTTTTAATATTGAGCACTAAACAACGTGGTAGTGCAGAGAGGGTTAGTTGTTGATTTGTTATGTTTTCCTTGTAAGGAAAAGACGTGAAATTACAATGTAAACGTTTAACGCCAAACTAAAAATATGTATTTTCAACTCTTTTATAATACGAGTATTAACTTCACAATTGTGATAATTTTTGCTTTTTGTTAAATATCCGTATTGACTAGTGAACTATTGTGATATGGAAATTTAAAAATCGTGGCCAAAATGCTGATTTAACAAAAGTAATTCAGGATAAAAAAAAAACTCTTAAATTCGGAAAATATTTCTCCTAAAATGAAAAAAAAAACATCTGGCTAAATTTTAAATTATCTACTATTCATGATAAAAATAACTTGATTTTTTAAATCAACTGATAAAATAATTTTACAAAATTATAAGACGAAAATTATTAGAGAATCGGATTTGAATAACGTATGACATTAAAAAGAAAATTTCGCTAATGGCAAATTATGTAAAAAATGATATTGAGTGCAAAATATGCAAAATTTGTCTCTTAAGTACAAAATATGCTGAATTATGCTCTTTAGTGTAATAAAAGCAAAATTATGTTCTTAAAATAAATAAAATATAAAATGTAAATATGCAAAAAATATGCTATTTAAATTACTAAAATATGCTCTAAAATAAGAATTTTTAAAGAAAATATACAAAAATATGTTGCTAAACTCAAAATATGCTATTGGGACCAAAACATGCTATAACATATCGATGCCCTAACAGTTTGATTCATTTCTTTGTTTCAATTTCTATCAAAATTGAAAAGAAGTTTAGCTTTGGTTTTAATCTTCACTGCTCAAAAGTAGGGATCAACATAGTTTGTGTTTCTCCTACCCAAGCCAACTACTGACCGGAACCAATAAAAAATATTTTATAAAGCAGAATTGAGCTCAATTGGTATTCGTAGTGTTATCTTACTGTAGGCAGAGCGATCATAGAAGTTTCAAATCAAAATCCTGAAGTTCATCTTACTGATACGTGTCACTTAGGTTGTTTTTTTGTTGTTCTTATGGAAATACTTTTCTTGTTAATCTCAAATTTTTCTTAAATTATAAAATAAAATAAATAAGTTTCAACTTAAGAATTCAACACCATCGCACAGTGCAAAGTTTGACCGATCTAGCTGGTCAAAAGTCGGTTTTTTCAGTTTCAATTCTAATAAATATTTTAATAATATTTGATAGCGGATATCTTAGTGATTAGGAAAATATAAAAAGTTTGCCCAATTTGTTGAAATAACTACTTAAAATTATTCTTCTTTAAAAGGGTATAAACTTTCGATTGGAACAGTCTTTTTTACAATTCTTTTTTTTCACTTTAGAGTATAGCTTCCTCACTTTTAATACCAGATAAATTCGTTTCTAGACCTTCGAAAATTTTTTTTTCTGGACAGTTTTAGATCAAAACAAATTTCTCTAAGATATAACTTTTTGCGCCCACCACGGGTCCATCTCCAAATTGGTTTCAAGTTAAAACTTAAGGTATCTACTGTAATTTACAAATTAAATTGTTTGTAGAATCTTGCCGATTTTGTAAAAAATCTATAATGAATGACTTAACCTCATACCATGAATTAAACCAATTCGATCAAGATTATCCTTAGCCCTGGAAAATATTTTGTTTTCTAAGTAAAGTTTTTATCAAGAAATATACATTTAATTAAAGTGGAGCTATGATGATTTCATTTAAACGTAATTTAAGCAAAGTTGAGCAGAAAATATCAGAGATATATCATTAAGAAGTATATCAATGGCAAAAAAATATACATATAAATAATCTAGGCATGAATGCTGGCATATTCATAAATCCTCATATTAGTCTACTAATACTTTATACCAAAATTCATAGGTATATCTCCATTACTTTCAAAGATACTTTACTTGTCTCCCTAAAAGGCTGAAATCTCACTCTGTGCATTGTTACCACAAGTTCTCATTGTCAATTATAATTTAAGCAGATTGTCACAGCAATTTTACAAGCGCACTTGGTGAAATGCATACGTATATCCAATTCAGTCAAAGTTTTGGATCTCGTGAAGTTTCCGAAAAATTACGTAGACTCTAAAATCAAAACCTACCAAGCAATATAGTTTTTTTTTTTAAAAACCCATAAAAGGAATCTGTATACTGTCAATATCGTGCATACTCGTCATCAAATTTTCCTAAAACTTTTATAATAAGCAGGGACAGGAGGTTCATGTACTTAAGAAGTGTGTTTTAGGCGCTTAAAACATGTGGAAAGTTTTTATTGCGTCTTCATCTGAATCCAAAATTGCAACAAACTTTTTTCACTGACTGTTGTCCCCACGATAGATCGATTTTTATAAAATTATTTTAAATTCTCTCAGACCGAATAGTCTCATTGGTAGCTTCCTTAAAAAACTTAATCATGGTTGTTTTATGAAAACATCGAAAACAAATGTTTTATATGCATAACTCGATATTAAACGAAATTGTTCTGCCTTCAGATGTATGATTTTTATCGGAGAGGCTATATATATCTCTGTTTTAGGCTATCCATCCAAGTGTTGAATTTTTTTCAATGGACTTGCCGAATATTTTACAGGACATTACTTTTCCATCTGTTTTAAACTTTATTTATTTTTATATGTACGTATTTGACATTTTCATTAAAAATAGATATGTTCTTAATTGATAATTATCAGCTTCAATGTTAAATTTACAATATATATTACGTTTATATGCACGATTATTGCAAATAAAAATATCTTGCAAATAAATAACTCACTGTTTATACACAAATTGCATAAAGAAATATATTTACTTATTTGTTGTGCCGGATGGGAAAAATACAACTATTATCATCGAAAATTCTATGAAAGTAAAAGGAAGTGGCAACGTCGTGTGCCTTATTAGCAATTAGTTTCACTAATCTCGAATAGTTTTCCCGAGTTACTAACTTGTACATAAAATATTAACTCATCGTTTATACGACAAAATTTTCATTTTGCGTAATTTTTTTTTCTGTGGAATTTTGACATCTTAACTCAGTAGCTTTGATGACTCATCATTTACAATAATCAATGTCCTTCTGTGATTGTTAGTTTTCAAAAATTAACTTTTCTATAGTATTTTTCAATATTTTAAAATTTTGAAAAATAAATTTAAGTCCCTTTATTAAAAGTTCACAGAATTAATTTTTCTTCTACACAAAAAATTATTTTAAATTTTAATTTTCCGCAAAATATGATACAAAAATATGCATTTATGGCAAACTATGGAAAAACATGCATTTTCAGCAAAATATGCACCAACAAATCGATGCTATTTTCTTTATAATTTTCTGATTTACAAAGATATTTTGTTTACACTGTTCTAGGAGTAAAGGCAAACAATATGCATTTGCATGATATTCCGTTCCTTGGTAATAAGTGGCAACACGGTGTTGTACTTGGCTTAATTATTTCCATTAAAGTGCATTCGGTTCGGAAGTACATTTTCCTTAATTTTTGTAAGAGTTTAGGGAGATGCTATACGTATACCATTTCTAATTAATAGTAGGCGTGTGCAACTTTTGAAGGGTTGAACAAACTTTAAAAGATTAATACTGATGACTGAGATTTGGTCATCTATAACAAACACATAGATACCTTTTTTTTCATCGTTTCCATTATTTCGAATGTTGAATACATGTTATTGGAATTAATACCTAAGAAAGCCTCAATTTGATACACAGCATCAATGATTTCAAAACAACCATTTTTGGAAGTTCTTTACAAAATTCTTCCAGGAGCCAAAAGCATCCACGATTGAATTACGCTTACCAGCGTTTGGAGTTGGCGATATATGGAGCTACTTACCAAAAGTTTATTCAAACTAAGGAATCTGTTGTTAGCATAAAGTTTTTTTGATGCAGACGTATGTTTAAGTTACTTTTGGAGACCGAAAAAGTACTCGTTTCAAAAAATTTTCTGAGAACAAAAATTTATTCCAGTATCAGATTTAATGTTGTACAGTGTCACCGGTTTGCAAAACATAAAATGCATTCCTCGTATTCACTCTTACATTATGTGCAACATTCCAGGCAGAGATGTATGTCAATTATTGCTTCTAGGTGAGTTGCGAAACTTGTTATAGAATCATTGTCTATCGGCATTTATATGAACATCCAGTACGCGATTAGGACCCTAAATTCGTTTGAGGTGAATTCAAGATATCTACTTATTCTATGCCAACTAGCGCGACAAAATAGCGCACTATTCTGGGTACGAGTGAGCAAAGCAATGAACAGAAATCTTAAAAAATGGAAAGCCATTCCAATGACAAAACTGTGCTAAATTCAGTGTTTCTTAAGCACTTCTTCTATAATTCCTAATAGTAAATTATACTTATTTTTCGGTTTATGAAATATTCCTTTCCACTTTGCGGATAATTGACCTTGTGGCAGAATACACCTGCACCTACAGACTGTCCTTTTTAGAGGCCTCGGGCTGCGATTTAAGCGCCGAAAAATGTATTGGAGTGCAAATAAAGTAAAATTAGATAATTGGTAGTTTGTCGCTTTAATTACATTTCTTGTTTAAACTTTAAAACAAATACCCAATTGGAAAATGATTTTTGTACTACAAACAAAAACCTAAAATACATAATTCATTAATGGAAATTGCGTGTAAAGTGTATGAGTCAGTCGATGTATATTTTTGGAGTAGATTTTACAAAAAATAAAAATACATTTATATAGTTTTCTTTTGTGAGAGTTTATTGCTGCTGTTGTTGTGGATATTGATTTTGTGTTGTTAAAATTAAATTTGTTTGTTGGGTTGTATGCACTCAGTGCTTTACAAACAATGCAATAGTGTTAGTAAATACATAGTATCTGTGTGCCACAGAGTTGATTGTAATTTTTTTTTTTGCGGCGACTTCATTTCATTTGTGTGCGGGTATGTTGCTGGTGCTGGTTATGATGTTATTGTAGTTGTTGTATGGTCTGTTTGTATTGTAGCATTTATTACGAGTTTGGTTTCAGTTGTTGGGAGTCCGTTTATAGTCAAAACACAATTTTTACGTTTTATTCGTGAGTAACATTTGAACTAACAAGACGTGTTAACGCGTTAAAAAATAAAAATTTTAATTAAAAAAACCGTTGTTTTTTAAATTGCTACAAAAAAGTAATAAATTACAATTTTAATTTTTGCAAACCAAAAAAGTTGTGTGTGTGTGGGCTTTAATATTTATTAATAAATAAAAGGACTTCTGCTCTTTGGCTTTTGTTTAAAAATTCTTTGTTTTTTTTTATATAATCAAGATTTTCTTTTTCAAAAGATATTAAAAATTCTTTTGAATTTTTTCTCTCTTTTGATTATTTTTTTTATTTTAAATTCTGGTTTGTTTAATTTATTTTATTCGCTTACAATTCAGTGTTATTTTTGCTTTCTTCTTTGCATTTTGTAACAGTTTAATATAAAAAATTTAATATAAAAAATTTATATAAAAAATTTATATAAAAAAATAAAGAAATATTTTAAGAAAAAAATATCTCTATATAAGAAAAAAGAGTATCGTTCCCCAAACATCAGTTCAGTTAAGTTTTTTTTCCCCACTTCTATACTCCATTAAAAGAAAAAACAAATACACTCACTGTGGTTGTGTGCTAAATAATATACACGAATTATAAAAAAAAAAGAATCAAACCGGCATTATAACAATAAAGCGGGACTCTTAAAGCCATAAAGAAAAGAATCTACAACGAACGACGAACGTGCAGCATCTCAACCTCCCATCATCATCTTCGAGAATCTAAAATTAGTAAAAGGAACTCATAAGTAGTAGCGAGTGAGTGACTGAGAACAGTATAAAAGAAACTAAAGTTAAATTGCCTTTAGTTAAGTACAATAACAACAACAACTGAAACTACTTCTTACTCCAAAACCCCAACAACAAAAAAGCAACTGTAACAAGATGTCAGACGGTATTGAAGTTGAACAAATGGTTGAATCCAAACCAAGAAGGGTAAGTGTTCTTTTTTTTTGGTTTGATATTTGTTTTACTTAGTTTATCTTTTTTACAAGATTCTCTCTGTTTTTCTGTTTCCATTTTCTTGTTATCCCTTATTCTTTATATAGAAGTTGCTTTTTTTTACAAAAAGTCAAGTTAGACATGTCTCTCTTAAAATAAGTACAAGTACTTTTTACAATAACAAAATTTTATGATAAAAAAAAAAGAAGTTTTTAATTTCCTTTTCTTTTAAAGTCATATTTATATTTAGACTAAAATTTATTCGGGGGAAGAAGCAAAAAAAAAACTAAGTAGGATTAAATTTGTGCAGAATTTAAACATCTGGAATCTTTATAACTTTAAGTTTGTTGAGATATTTATAGCAAATATCTTAAGTGAATTCTTAAAGACATGTCAGCAGTTATATGTTGACATTAGCAGAATCAATTGTTATTAAAAATGAGATAATTAGGCGCGGATCCTCGAGGAAATTAAAAAAAATTCTTCCAACTAAAAATGTTCAGGAGAAAAATGAGTTTGAATGCATAAACATATATTAAGTTAAAAAAAAAGAAAATTGTTACAATTTTTCATCCCAAAGATTTGAACTGAAACCAATCCTGACTTAACAAATCATCCCCTGATTTTTTCTTATGTTCTCCTATACTATTAAAATTTTTAAAAATACAGTCCTCACCTTTTTCAAACATTTAATTTAAAATCAAATGTTAACTAATTTCTATAATATTAATAGTTTAGCCTCGTGTTCTCCGCTACCCCTCTTAATGCGATAATTATTATTTACTTTATATGTGGGCTACAACTTCCCTTACACCTAACCGACCTATTCTCATCTCAACTGAGAAACTTGATAAGAAAATTATTCCCACAAATGTTTACACTAACAGTAATGGTTTTTTGTATTGAGTTTATCACTGCCCCTAGACCTTTCCGCCCTATTTTTACTTAAATTATGTAACTTGATAAGAAAATAATTCCCGCAAAATCTTAAGACTTTCACGTTCACAGTTCTTTAAATATAAAATATTTGATGATATTTATTATATATAGATGCTCAAACTCCACCTATTTTTATCTCAATTTGGGAACTTGATAAAAAAATTATTCGGAACTTTAACAGATGGGCAAACGGATATCATTTCTTTGAATTCCTTACCTTCAAGAACCCTGAATATACTTTACAAAGTTCTAGCTGAAGCTAACTTTGGTGAAGGATATACAAATAAGATAAAGGTTATCTGGATGTGTAAGACAAAATAAATTGATCTAGTTCTTTTACTATAATTGATTCTTAATCTGTTAAACTTTACCATTTCCCTGATTTAGTCTTAATTTTGTGTATTGTGTGTAAAATTGCTTGAAAATATTAGACGATTTAATATTCCAAAATACATTAAAACCGTGAAAAATTAAATTCCCAAAAATAATCTCGATGGAAAAATTTAAGTTTAAGCGCAGGAAAAAACAAGTTATATTCGGTTTGGCCAAATCTATTATACCACCATTTTCAAATTTTTTGTGCCACACTAATTTCACCATATATGGAAGGTTGGCGGTAAAGTGGGCGGAACGCGGCTAGATTATATCAATCAACTAACTACTTGTATGTAATTTTGTTGCCGTAGATGCTTTTGTTTAAGAGATATCGGCGGAAAGACGAACTGAGATTACTACGGTCACCGATTTTTTTTCCATTACAATACCAAAAAAAAAAGTTGAATATTTGAGCCAAATTTGGTTACCTAAGGTTACCAAACTCCTTTGGGTACTTAACCAGCTACAGACCAATTGTCCGGGTAATTCCTAAAATTCCTCCTTTTTTTAGGCAATTTTTCAACTGCTGGGAAAAGTATCCAATCTGTTCCATACTCTCGAAAGTTATGGAAAATATATTGAACTTTAATCTTTGCCTTGAAATGAACAAACTACTTAATGACAGGAAATATGAATTCCACAGTGCTCATATTACCGGAGACTTAATGGTATTTCTCTCCGAGCAATGGTACCGTTCAATTCATTGCATGGGAGAGAAAAGGGTAATTTTATTAAACATTTCTAAAGCATTCGATTCTTAATATCGAAGCTGGTTTCATTTTATGTAGTTGATGACTCTTGGTGCTTTATCGCAAACTTTCTTCGTGATCGGATCTTTCACATTGTGATAGTAGACTTAATCTCACTGAAGTTCTCAGGGATCCGTTCCTTTTATAGACGTTTTGTTGTGACAGATGGTCACTCATACCCATTCGAATAGAGTTAATTTTAATGTCCTTAAAATCCAGTGTTGTTTGCAAACACACAAGAAATTCGATAACTTTCCTATATTATACCTTCAAATGTATGATGTAAATATTGAAAAATCAGATTCTTTTATGATTTTAGGTACAAAGGTACACCATGACATCCGATGGCATTCAAATGTTTAGGCTTTTTAAGATATTGTCAGACATATTTTTCCTCATCTGACCTATTTCGAATATAAAACACCTACATGTGTCTAAAAATGAAATATAATTCTCATGTTTGAGACAGCGTGGCAAAATCCAGTCTGGAAGAAAGCACTTAAACTCATTGGGGGTGAAAATATTTTCAGAACACTGTCGAAACGTAGACTTCTTATCGTTGTTTTTTTGGTACTTTCACAGAAGATATTTAGTGCAGATAAGTAGCTTTATAAATAGTAGACTTAGGTTCAGTCTTCGGACACGTTTATTTGCAAGATCACATCTATTCTTCATTGACTGTAGAGTCTTGCCAGCCGAATACAATGTCAAACAATTTAAAAAAAACGTACATAGACACTATTCCCTCTATACCCCTCCTAATACCTATAATTCCTAATATATGTATATACACATATACATATACATACATATATATATATATATATATACATATATATATATATATATATATACATATATATACATATATATATAAACATATATATATTCATTCCATTCTGCTAGATAACGAGAATTTTTCACTTAGCTTAGATTAATTGACGTTTTTCTATCTCCAAGCTTCCAACTTTTACATAAAAAAAAACTTTTATACAAAATACAATTTTTGATTAACTAAATGAGTAATTAAAGAGAAAGCACTGTAATGGCTTATTTACGGCCGGTCTAACAGTTTTTTGTTTACACTATTGAAATTTCGTGACAACTATAATTAAATTCAATTCTGGAAATAAAAAAGATTTTAGGAAATTTTAACGTGAAAATCAAAAAGGTTATTGGAAATTTCTTTAACTCTAGCTCCCATGATATAAAAAATATAAAATTTTTAGGTATTTTATTAGAATTTGCGCTCCCTCAGTACTACAGAAAGTTTTTATTTGAAAACTGTAATTAGCAGGACAACCGAAAATATGCAAAATAATTTTTTCCTGGGCTTCATATAAACCAAACTGTTAGTTACCCAGCAAAAACTCTGCTTTCCTGGTAATTTAGCAGGTATAATTGGAAACAAAAATAAACTTCTTATTTTTTGCCTGAATAACTAGTTATTTTTATTCGACTTGTCCACAAATTCATGTAGCTATTTTTTGACTCTAGGGGTACTCAAAAATATGTACCTAAACGAAAACAAAAATAAAAAAAAAACAAAAAAAATTTTGCCGTCAGTGAGACTCGAACTTAAACAAACACTAACCATTCGTTTTTACTGACTAACGTCTTACTCAGTACACCATCCCGCACATCGAATCCTAAGCGACAAAAACTCTATTTAGTTTAAAATATCTTTTTAGACATTTTGTTATAAAAAACTAACAGCTTCAGAATGGGGTTGAACCAACAACCTTCTGGTTGCTAATCCAGCGCTCTAGCCAATTGATCCACGTGATTGCAATATTACTGTCCTATTATACTATTGAGTACTTATTTATGTAATACAGAGTAGGCAAATAATAATGACGCCTCATTACCGAGAAACTACTTTAATAAGTAGTTGCCATTATAGGAAACCAAAAAGTTTTTGCTGAGTATTTATCCGTTTCAGAAAATTTCAAGAATTTTGGAATCAATTTGTTACAACATATTTTTTTGCATTGCAACATATTTTCACATATTTTCCTTTAGAACATATTTTAGTAATATAAATAGCATATTTGTACTAAGTGGCATAATTTTGTATACATACAACCCAGCAAAACTGAAAAATTCATGATTTTGTATATATTAACCCAGCAAAAGAGTACTGAAAAAGAGTAGAAAAAGTCATGATTTTAGCATTGTGTTGTCATTTGAAGGAAGTACTTAGTTCTGGAAAAGAGCTGCCCATGGTTGTCATTGGCAAGATGTTCTTCTTTTATGCTTCATATTTATTGCTTTTGAAGTACTTCTCTTAAAAATATATAATTACAAAATTTTTTGATAAAGATGTGATTTTAGTTTTGTTAATTGATAATAAAAATACTTTTCAAATTTTTATTTTCTTAGAAATTTATTTATATTTTTATTTATTTAATTCTAACCGAGCGGAGTAAAGAAGACCTTAGCTCGTTGTAGTGAAACAGACCAGAGTCTCTGGTGGGAATCGAACCCACAATCCCCAGACTGACAGACTAGCTCACTACCAACTAGGCCATCAGGGCACCCTCTTAGAAATTATTCACCTTTTTTTCTTCTAAAAATACATTTAGTTGCACTTTTTTGGAACTAGTTTTTGTTAACTTCCAAAGAATTGCATAATATCTACTTAGTACCACTTTTGAAGTGGTGAAAAAGTTCTTTTTCACCACTTTAATATTGCTCGTTTTTTTTGCTGGGAAAGAGCAAAATTTTACATATTTTGCATCAGATAAAATTTTTTACATATGTAATTTGCCATTAATGAAATCTTCTTTTTACTGTCACATATGTCTTTCAAATCTGATACCCTAACAATTTTCATCTTATAAATTTATAGAAATTTTGTTATTTCCTAATACAATATATTAGCTCTAAATGTTTTTAAGTGTAAAAAAATGAAAAAAAAAATAGCAACTGCTTATAGAAATAAAATTATTTTTAGTATTTATAGTAGATAATTTAAAATTTAGCTAAAAAATATTTTAAGAACATATTTTTCGATTTTAAGAGCATTTTTTATGCGCATAAAATACTGTTTTAGAGCATAATTTTAGTTGCCCTGATAATTAGCAATTAGTTTCCAAAAGTCTTAAAATATATAAAATATGTTTAAAAATATTTTGCTCATAATAATAATTCACAAAAAATGTTAATTTAATCTTTCTAAAAATTTATATTTCAAATTAATTTCAAAAGAAATAAAATAATTCTCTTGACAATCGTGCCAATTAATGGAATATTTTTTTCTTTTAATTTTTTTTTTCTTTTGTTTTTTGGTCTAAACTTATAAATAATTTTCTTTAGTTTAAAATCAAACTGTTAATATTGAAAATGGAACGTCATGTTATAAACAATTTAAACTACATTTCTAAATAAAAAAGCGAAAAACGGCAATACTAGTTTGTTTAAGAAAAAAAAAATATATTTTTATTAGAACACAGATTCTAAAATACTTTTTATTGTATCTTTGTTTCTTTAAACATTTTATCACTTTTTATTGTTTTTATTTTTAAATATAAATAAAAAAAATAAAAATGGAAAATAATTGTTTATAAAACAAAGTTTTATTGTTTCCTTTTTTTCTTTTACTTGACTTGACATATTGATGTTGATAATATTTATTTCTAGGAATTAAAAATTACTATGTCAAAATAAAATTAGGAGTAGTTCTATTTTCATATATTACATAAAGTTTTCTTGGCAACAAATTGTACAGATTGTACATTAGTTTTTTTATTTCAATTTTAAACATGTTTTATGGCGATTTTTTAAAGAAGATTAGAATACAGTTAATCATAAATAAAGTCGACATACAGTTGATAAAAAAAATAAGTGAATAATTGTTAAAAATATATGAATAAGACAATAGATGCAAATAGAAATAATTTTCAAAAATTAAATCACTGTTTATACGGCAATTGCGGAAAACTATTGTAAGTGATTATCGGATAGAAAAAATACGCTTTATCCTATCTGTCAATTACTACGTTTATACCTACGTTTTATTTTACCTTATAAATGATGATATAAAAACAATGGCTGATTAGTTATTACGATTATAGGACAGCTTTTTGGAAATAAAAATTATTTGCAAATTATCAACACACTGTTTATACGCCAGTATTTACTTATTTGTTGTGCCAGATGTCAAAAATAAAATAATTATTATCGAAAATTCTATAACCATTAAAAGGAATGGCAACACCTTTCGCTTTATTTGGTTAAAAATATGTGGTATAAACATAGATTATTTTAAAATTATTTTTATTTTCTAAAAGCTATCGCATAAACGTAGTAAGTAGTAATTTTTTTAGTTTAGTTATTTGCAAACTACTTCTTTCACATTTTTTAATACATTTTATTTGCAAATAAGTCTTGCGTATAAATTTAGCAATAATGCTGATAAGAAACGTAAAAGTTCTTTTTATGGGGATCATGCTTTAGCTAAGGAAACTAGTAAATGATCTAAAAGTGATTTGATGGGTATGATGGGTAAGTGTCATCCTAACCAGCCGAAAATTTGAAAATGCAAGAAATGCTTCCAGAATTGCTGGGAGTAGAACAAGCAACAGTTTCCAAACGTTTAAAAGTACCAGAATTTATCCAACTCACGAGATTTCGGAATTCGATTTTGCATATCTGAACCAATTCACCACAAGATATCAAAAATTGTTTGATTCATTTCTGTCCAATGTTTTTGGTATTAAATAAATTGTCAGAAAGATGGAAAAGAGTCATAGCTTTCGATGAACAATTTTTCATAAAAAAAACTATGGGAAACTATATCATTTCTTATACACACTTTATGCAAACAGCTGCACATAGCATTAGCATTTTCTATTTATTGCAAAATTTTTTTTTTTTTTGATAAATCATGTTTAGACTTTCCTATTGCTTAAACAGATTTAAATTAATTTTGTATTCTTTTATTTTTTCGAATATTTAACAGTTGAAATAAACTTAAACAAAGAGCAAACAACAAAATTGGGTTAATATCATTATAAAATTTTAACCAAAAAAAGAATTAAAAAAAAAACCTAAAAATAGTGGCTAAAATTGTTTTGTGCAAAGAAAGATAGAAAGAAAGGAAAGAAATGTGTTTTTGTTAAGCTGAACTTTTAAATCATTCTTTTAAGCTTTTAGCAATTTAATTTATTTTGATCAAAAAGTCAAGAAAACAAAAAAAAAAAAAAAAAAAGAGAAAAAAAAACAAGTTATTTGTAATATAATGCCATAAAACGGTTTTTTGACTTTTTGGGGAATTAATAAAAAATTAAAAAGAAAAAAATACAGAATTAGGGTTGCCAGATTCGAATTGTGATTTAACTTGACATTACTGAAAAGTACGTATATAAATATATCGTTACAATAGGGATATAGTTTTTAAAATTTTTGCGAAAATAAGAATTTACATAGCTCATCCGTTAAGTCTATGGAAAAATATTTATAAATACGGTATTCGATTTTTACAATTGTTATTTGAAAAAATTAATAAAACATATGGCACAGCTTCTTTATATTGACTCAATTTCCATTAATATTGCTTTTGAACATTTATTCATGACATCTATGTATATAATTTCCTAAGCCTGTTTTTTCTGTCCAGAGCTTTCTGAAGCTCCCAGAACACGTACAAAATTTAAATTAGACTTACTTATAACACTATTCGTCTTACGAATCCTAACGAAGCCAGATTGTGAAATTTCTTTCAGGGAGCGAAATTACTCAGATTTATATATAATTTCCTAGCGTAATTTATAGAGCGCTCAAAAGCTTCCAGACGACGTAGAAAATTAAACTTATAAAACTATTCGTCCTACAAATTTTAACGGAGCCAGATTTCAAAATTTTTATCAGGGAGCGGAAATACGCGGATTTATTTTTTATTTTACGTAATGTTTTTTGAAGTCGGTTTTGGTTTTAAGAAGTTTAAATTTGCTCTCCAAATCCTATCGGAAACTGATTTTGTATTTCGATCAGAAAGGACATTTACGCTGATTAGTTTTTTTTCGGTTTTAAAAAGTTTACTAATTTAAAACTTTAAGCATTATTATCGCAACAAATTCTAACGGCTCACTATTTATTTTATTATTTTTTTTTTTTTTTGGGTGTAAGTGATTAAAAATAAGTTAAAACATAAAAATCAATGTTTGAATAATTTTAAAGCAAAAAAAAACAAGATCAACATGAACAAGCTTGATCAGTTTTCTATATCTGTTTTTGGTTTTATTGTATCTTTTTTAGTTACAAAGATATTTGGTTTTTAAATCAGCTAAATTTAATCAGAATTAAAAAAAAAATAATAATTATTGATAGGAGAATTTTTAATATTTAGAGAAGCATAATTTTCAAATGGTTATATAACTTTAATCTTTTATTTGAATATTTTAATTTTATAAAATTTCAACATATAAATTTTTGATTTAAAAAAAAAAACACACACATTTTTGTGCAAATTTTTTTGTCTTTACCAAAGTTTTTAATTATTGCCAAAACCAGCAAAAAGTTATTCTGGCTTTCAGTGTAAGTCATTATTCTATATGCATTATTCTATATATAATTTAAGCTGCAAGGAAGTACAAGACTGGATGATATATTTTATAAAACAAAATACGCATTTAACTTTGCTGAAGGAAAATAAAAGGAACCTCTTAAAATTCCATAAAAACTTACATAAAATCAAAAAATAGCCAAAACACTAATATGTCCATGTGTTAAAATGGGGTCTTATGTGATTTTTCTGTTTAAAAACCTCATATTTACCTACCATTAGTATAGAAATATCATTCAAATAAAATATTTAATTTTATTTGAGTAAAAATATAAAATTTGTATAGCGATCTTTTATTTAGTAGAAAGAAACCTTTGGTTTATAATTTATGAACTAATTAAGAAAATATTATGAAAATTACTAGATGTATGGAGAATATAATAGCAAACAATATTTAGTTGTCTCTTTTGTGTATTATTTGATAACTATATGATGTTTTAAATATATCCCTCCGGACGTCCATCCAAAGTTTAAATATTTGACCTCAATACACGTTCCGTTAGCATTATTCATATTGGTTGAAGTTTTGAGTGTATAAGTTGCAGACTTTGTGCTTCAATTTACTGACCCAAGCATATCAAAATTCAAAAGTTTTGAATGACTTTTACCGAAGTACTTATATTACATAATTTTTGTTGAAATTTTACAAGAAAAATACGTAAATTTGTAATGATTATTGCATTGTGTTCGATAGATCATTTTTTACACAATAACATACAAAAAAGTCGGGGACAAAAAAGTTAGCCCCCCGAAAAAAGTACATTGTACGACTTTAAATTTTTAATAACTTCTATTAGGTAGAGAAAAAGCTTAAAAATATTGTTCATCTATATTTTTAAAAGATTTCCGGATTTATTTGCACATATTGTTGTTATTATAATATATTTCCTGGCATTGGCAGGCTTATATCGTATAAACGAATATGTTTTGGAAGTTTTCAATTAAGTCTCAAGGAAACAGTGGTCGATGTATAAAATATCGTAATCAGTTTGTTCTGAAAAATATTTGTTTAAATTTAGAAACAGTCTTCTATATGATTTTAATATTAGTTAAAATTCAATCGATATGTGGTGTAAATCCGTACAAGGTTTCAATTTCAGGGTGATGGTAAATTTCGGTATTGTCTAATACATACATACATATAAAGGGTGATTCAAGTAGAGATACTTTTTTCAATAGCCTTTTTTGACAGATCACGTGTGAGTCGTGTCATGCTGTCATATTATTTTTGTTTAGTATTGTTTGGCATTTCATAATGGAAAGACTTACGCCTGAACAACGTTTACAAATCGTTCAACTTTATTAAGAAAATTCACGTTCTGTGAGGAATGTGTTTCATGCGCTTCGCTTAATTTATGGTCAACATAATCGGCCTACTGAGCGTATACTATTCGCAACACCATCACCCATTTTGAGACCCAGCATTCATTATTGGATAATATTCGACCGAATAGACCAAGTCCAGCACGCTGTGAAGAAAATATAGCGGCCGTAGCTGGGAGTGTACACGAAGACCGTGGAGAGTCGATTCGGCGCCGTTCGCAGCAACTAGGACTGACGTATGGAACGACTTGGCGCATTTTACGTCGAGATATTAAATTGAAAGCGTACAAAATACAGCTTGTGCAACAACTGAAGCCGCTCGACCTTCCCAAGCGACATCGCTTCGCTCTATGGACTCTTGAAAAGTTCCAAGAAGATCCAACGTTTTCGAGGCAAATTTTGTTCAGCGATGAGGCCTTTTTCTGGTTCGATGGGTATGTAAACAAACAAAATTGCGGCATTTGGGACGAAGAGCAACATAAAGAGAATCAAGAACTGCCACTTCATCCAGAAAAAACAACGATTTGGTGTGGTCGGTGGAATCATCGGTCCACATTTCATTAAAAATGATGCCGGTGCGAACGTAACCGTCAATGGCGACCGTTATCGTGCCATCGGCGACATTTGGTTTCAGCAAGACGGCGCCACTTCCCACACACCGCCTTGGTGGAAAACATAGCGCGTGTCATTCGCCAGTTACCAGTCGAAATGCTCGAACGAGTCATCAAAAATTGGACTCAACGGATGGACCATCTGCGATGTAGCAACGGCCAACATTTGGTAGACATAACCTTCAAAAAGTAAATGCCAAAGAATGTTTCAAATGATAATAAACATTCCCCATTAAATTTGAATTTTCTGTGTTTTTTTTTTCTTTAAAAAAGTGGGGAACCTCGAAATGGATCACCCTATATATGCTTGTTTAAAGAAAAATAATAATAATATATATATATACCGTAACTCCCCCTAGAATCGTTCCTTGGGTTGTAAAAACATATTGCGTGAAATATTAGTGAAATCGGGTGTCGTGAACCCGTTCCGCATCGGACCTGAAGTTTATATGATGCTTTTATATGACGGAAATATGGCTACATTACAACAAAATATTGAAAAACTACATAAATATGAAAGATGAAAAAATACATTTTTCGTTATGTTTTCCTTCAAGATTTTAAGTATTTCAAATTTTGACCTTTAACCTTCTCCATTTTTTCTAAAAACTTCGGAACGTTTTTTTTTTTTTTTTTTTTTTGAGACATGTTTTAGCCTATTTTGTAATAATTCCGTTTATTCTGAATATCAGTTAGTAAAAAATTGGCTTTAAAACCAAAAAACCACAAAAAAATGCCTTTTCACCGAAATTCTCATAATTAAAATCACTAGTACGGCTTAGTCATACAAAGTCTTCACATAATTATTTTTTAATTTTATTTCCTCTAGTGTTGTCTTTAATTTTACATAGTATTATTTGAACTTTGTTGAAATTTGTTTAACAAAATTTTTTAAATTTTGAAATAGGAGTCTTGAAACAGTCTTTAAAAAATCAACATTTTTTAACCAAGCATAGCAAGAGGTTTAAATTATCCGGCAGAAGCAAAAACATATTTTTCAGTAGTTATGATTCAAATTTAAATAAAAAATAGCATTTTATTTAAACATTTATGAAAAAATTTAAAATTTGTTTGTACACTCCTTACACAAGTAGTCTAAAACACATTAATGGTCTGGGAAATTCATAATAACTTTAACATTTTTAAACAGATTTCTTCTTTTTATATCTTATTTAATAGGTAATTATGTGTAGATTACGATTTTTTGGCATTTTATTAAAAAGTGAGATAATTAATAGCTAAATTTTTCTAAAAACTATAAAAAATACATATTTTTCCCATATAAACGCACCATATAAATTTCAAGTTAGATGCGGCACGGGTTAATGATATTCGATTTCACTAATATTTCACACAATATTTTTTTAAAACCCAATGAACGATTCTAGGGGGAGTTACGGTCAAATTTTAAAAGTCGGTAAATTTTGGTATATGTACATATATATTCATTAATGGTTCAGATTTCACTCAACTTTTAATGTAACTACAAATTTCAAATTTCATATGAACTTGTAACTTGGCAACTTCTAAAATATGTTGACAATCAAGTTCATTCAAGGCCGTCTGGCAACCCTATGCAGAATAAATTGTTTTCAAGATTTTTTTTTTAATTTTTAAAAAGTTTTTATTCCAATTAGTGGCTAAATTAAACTTTTTTTAATAAAACAACTTTTAAATAAATTTCCATAACTAATTAATCATTACAAAAAATATTAATAAATTTTTAAAAAACTAACTAAAATATAAAAAAAAACATGTCATATGAGAACGTTTTAAAAACATACATCAAAAAATCATTAAAATAAAATGTATCTGTATCTGTATCTTTATATCTTATTCTTTAATAAAAAGTATTTTATCTATATCATGTGGTTTATATAAAATTTTTTCTAATTAACTCACTCAAAATATTTCAAGTACCCCCTGCCTTAGAAATTCAAGCATGTAAACCTAAACTTCTCTAAGGGAAAATCCGCTTGGGTTAACAAAATGTTTCTAAATGTGTTTTTGTTCTTTTTTCTATTTCTATACATTTTATTAGAGTAACAAACTATTAATGTAAAGTGTTTCTAATTTTAGTTTATTTTTGTATTTTTTCAGTTCATGAAAATATTTTTTGTCGTTTTTAAACTAATTCTAATGCTCAACTCATCTTGTATTTAAAGAACATTATTTTTAAATAGACCTTTTCAATTTGTTTAAAAATGCAGGCTGCTACATGGAAGCGTATAAAACAACAATGTACAAAATGTATAAATAATCATGTGACTAGAAAAATTAGAGAAACGAGATTTTAGTTTTAAAATTTTTTTAAACATAAATTATTTAAAACCCTAGTTAAAATCTTGCAATTTTTTAATTGTGTACTCGTGTATACCCAGTCTAAATTAAATTTTGTTCTTTAGCATATTTTTAATAAACTTATAATAAAAAATGTTAAGGCATTTTTTTTTTTAATTATTAATTGTAAAATTAAAGCAATCAGTATGATTACCTAATCTGTAATAACGTGTTGTTCCAGCTAAAATAATGCTTACCAATAATTACCAAATAATGTATGTTTATTTGAAAACTGTACCCAATTGAGAAAAAAAATAGATCACTTTTCTAACTACTAGGAACTACTTATTTGTACATGTAATATATTAATGTCAATGACTAAAAATTTAGTTGTTTTAGTGAGAGTGAAAAAATGCATTCAAAGAAAAGTTGGGTTTAGTAAATGAAAAACGTTAGTTATACAAGGTGCTTTATTATTATATAAATTATATTTTTTTAATGCATTTTTGCTTTCTTTATACTTATATTTATTAATATTACCATAAAAATAACATAATTAAAAAATATAATATAAATATAATATAAAGAATTTGCTGAATTTGAATTTTTCCAGTGCATTTTGTACTCTTTGTACTCTCAGCAAAAACTATATAAAAGAGCGTAAGAATATGTGAGATCACAGCCAGCACAATTGTGCTTTGAAATTTACATCCCTAATGTGATGCAAAATAATATTGAGAAATCCTATAAAAGCTACTGCTGCCGTTGATTTTAAAATTTATAATAAATAATTTAAAATTAATACCAGTGCGTCCCTTTATGATTTTTCCCAAAAATTCATCAAAAATTCGAAATTTCACCAAAAATTTAAAATTTCGCTACAAATTCGAAATTTTACCAAAAGCTTTAAATTTCGCCAAAAATCCGAAATATCACTAAAAATTCGAAATTTCACCAAAAATTTGTTTTGACAATTATTTTCAGTTTTGATATATTATATATATTATATATATTATATTGATATATTATATTATATATTAGCGATTTTTTCGAACTTTGGTGCTTTTTTGCGTTTCTGGAATTTTTTTTTCGGTTTTGAGGAATTTTTTAGTTTTAAGATTTTTTACATTTTACGTTTCGATGTTTTGTTGGCGTTTTGATTTTTTATTTTATTTTATCATTTTTTTAGCTTTAGCGATTATTTATTATTTCTCGATTTTTTCAGTTTTGAGTTTTGGCGATTTTTTGGAGTTATACCGATTTTTATATGCAAATTATATGAATTTTTTATAAATTTTATTTGCATAAGACTTTTGTATAAACATAGTAATAATGCTAATAAAAAAAACGTGAAAGTTATTTTATGGGGATCATGTTCTAACTGAGACAACTACTCATCAGGGGTTAAATGATTTAAAAATTATTTTGATGGGTGTGATAGTAGCATTCTGATCAGCCGAAAAAATTTGTGTTTTAGCGATTTTTAATTTTTGCAATTTTTTTTTTAGATTTGGCGATTTTGTTCGTGTTTTGGCAATTTTTTAAGCTTTGATGATTATTTTTAATTTAATTATTTTTTATAAATTTTATTTGCAAATAAGACTTTCGTATAAACAAAGTAATAATGCTGATAATAAAAATAAAATACACGTGAAAGTTATTTTATGGGGATCATATTCTAACTGAGACAACTAGTCGTCAGAGGTTAAATGATTTAAAAAATTATTTTGATGAGTATGATACGTAGCATTCTGATCAGCCGAAAAAGTTTTCAGATGAAGAACTGGCGAAGTTTACGTTTTAGCGATTTTTTAGTTTTTGCATTTTTTGTAGATTTGGTGATTTTTTCGCATTTTAGCCATTTTTTTAGTTTAAGCGATTTTTTTAGTTTTAAACAATTTTTCGCGTTTTTCTGATTTCATTGATTTTTAGCGTTTTTTTCCGCGTTTTTAGTTATTTTTTTTCTCAAGCTGATTTTTTTTAGTTTTGGCGATTTTTTTTCGCAAACAAGCGCTTTTATTTATTGTTGTTGTTTTATTACTACTAATGAAAAAATAAATAAATAAAAAAACAAGAAAAATTAGAACAAGATTATATTGCAAATGTTTTTCACATATATTTCTACTATTTAGCACTAATATATTTTTGGTCAGATCTGTGAAGCAATTAAGTCTTTAGCTTTTATAGGGCTTCAGAAATAATAATATCTTTGCCATTTATGGACCGATTTTAATGATCTTAAATACCAAAATTCTCGAAAGCATAACCGATATTTTAATGATTATGATGATAAAGATTTCAACCTACCTTTATAGGGTAGAAATTACAAACGGTATGAAAAGCTTTATACCTGTGATAAAATGTATATAAATGAATGCATGCAAAAAAAGTACCAAAATTAAATGATTTAATTATACGAATAATTGCAATTTAAATCTATATTCAGGAGATTTGAACAATATATTAAAAGTTAAAGCGCTTTTTAAATGAATAAAAATATTAACAAATTGTTTTTCATTTTATATATATCTTCATTTGCAAGAAACGATGCAAGATTTTGTCACAATAATCTCTTACTGTTAAAATTTATACATTTTTACAAACCGAAATATTTCGGAATTGATCATAATTTGTTATTAATATATTAAAAAATATTATTGTGGACTAACAAAAGCCTCGTATAGGAAAGTGCGCATAAATGTCTTTATTTGACCTTTATATTTATCTTGGTTTATTAAAGACACCAATACTTGTTTAATGTTAAATGGAATTTGCTCAGCATTCTTATTGCAAACAAATATTTTATTATAGTTTATTAGCTGATTTGATAAAATAAAGAAAACCACAGAAAATATAATTATTTATATATGAAGAAAAAAAACTAGAACATTACACTCTAAGTTTCTACTCTAGGGTTTCTGAAATCACGAAATTTAAACATTTAGAGGGAAATATATTTTTTTGAATTTCCAAGAATTTTCTAAATAAAATGTAGAAAATATTTTGTCTTCATGAAACTATAACTCGACTTTTAGAAAAAGTACAGATGCAAAATGTTCTTAATGCTAAAACGAATTGAAAGGATTCAATAAATACAACTCAACAGAAATGAAATTGCAAAAAAGGCGAATAAACAGAAATCAATATTAGAAATTATTGAAGATGAGCTTCAGAAGCAATTAACTTAATACTGTGTTATCATAGGATGAGGATGATATAGAAGTTGTGTTCTTAAAGTGATTTTTAAGTTATTTTGATGAGGTCAGTATAATTTATTAAATTCATTGCTTCTGAAGCTCTTTTTCAACAAATTTTATTAGTAACTTTTGATTAATTCCATTTTAAATTTAAAAAATTTTGACCTTTGGTTACCGATTTAGATATAGATAAAATTTGGTGCACGTATAGAGGACGATACAGAGACATATAAAATGAATTTTTCTCATTAATATTTTTTTTGAACTGTGGCAACTCTATAGCTTTGAAGGTGAGATTAACATATTTATGTAAATGGTCATAACTTTTGTTACATAAAAGATATCAAAATAATTTTTTTTGCAGTGAATTTTCAAAGCTTGTATTTTAAGATGCCATATAAAATTTTTGAAAATATTTTTATTAACATATATATTTTTTTGTATTTGTTAGAATTTTCTTTAGTGATGTGTATCTAAAAAAGTCCATCTTTATTTTTTTTTTTTATATTTTTTTGGTAGGAAGCCTTATCGGTTTACTTGCTGCAGAGTAAAATTCAGAGAGGTCAAAATTTTTAAATTTAAAATGAAATTACTCTTTTTCTCCTTTTTTTGCTTTTCAGTTAGTACTTTTATTAGGCAGGCACATCACTCACTACCAATGTTGCCAATTTGACACTTTTAGTGCTAGATGTTGCACTTTTTAAACTCATTTAGCACAGAAAAAATTAGTCTAGCACCTGACACTTTTTCTAGCGCTTTTCGAATTATTTTTGTCGTTTTTTAGTGCTAGATTTAGCACTTTTTAAACTCATTGAGCACAGAAAAAATTAGTCTAGCACCTGACACTTTTTCTAGCGCTTTTCGAATTATTTTTGTCGTTTTTTAGTGCTAGATCCAGCACTTTTTTAATTCATTTAGCACGGAAAAATTAGTCTAGCACCTGACGCTTTTTCTATCGCTTTTCGAATTATTTTTGTCGTTTTTTTTTAGCACTTTTTGGACATTTAATTGATTAATTTGTAGTTTTGTACTATAAAAATATCAGTTTTGTTTTTAATTAAAACTGCAACTAAAATTTAGTACTTTTAACGATGGTAAAAAATGTGTTTAGCAAAATAAACTTTTTAAAAACCAATACAATTACAAACAAATTTTGACAGTTAAATAAACTATAATTCTTTTATTACAAGAAATAATTATGATAAAATAACTTATTAATTTTTAAATATAGTTTGGAATTTAGTTAAAATAAAAAATTAAAATATGTATACAAAATTAAACAACTTTTTACCCAAGTTAAAACCTCATAATATGACATTATGGCCGTTTATCAAATTTTAAATCAAAATTAAAGCCAAATTGTAGACAAAATGACTATATATGGTTATGATTAACTCTAGGTTCAAATTTGATAAATTAACAGTCAAATAGTGTTTGATTCTATTTTTTCAAAATATTATTGTGAGTATTTTGTTACATTTTTGATGATGTAAAACTTTTTCGAGAATTTTATTTTTTGCTTAATATTGGTTTTCGGGTAAAAGTTTGTTTATTTAGTTAAAATTATTTATCTTAGTTAAAAATTAGAATTTTAATAAAAAAAAATTGATTTGGACGATTTAAATAAAAAATTTTCTAACATTTCCTAACTTTCTATTTCATGGCTTTTTAATCCGGATTAAATAATGAAAAGTCTTTTCTTATTAAAATTTTAGTAAAAATTAAAAATATATAAGAAATGATACAATTATAATGTAAGAGTTAATTTTAGTTGAATTCCTTAATTTTCAATTAGTGTTTGTAACAACAATTCTTCAGTAATAAGAAAAAAATTTTTTTATATAAAAAACTTAAAATATGAAATATTATATTAAATAAAAGATATATATTTTAATAGTTTTCTTTACACAATTGATCTAAAAAAAAGCCTTGATAATATAGATAATTCGACAATACGGATTGGGGGTCTACAATAATTATCCAGATTTTTGAATTTATATTGTATCTGTTTTTAATAATAAATGAGGATTTAAGAATCAAATTTTTGGTAAAAAAAAGAAGATTTTAGTTTGCTAAACTATTAACTTATATGTTATTTGAAATACGTATAATACTATAATAAAAATTACTTAATGCTTGGATAACTTATGATAAAATTATAATTTTTAAAAATCCACTTATATATTTTGTTTAATTCCTAGTTCTAATTAATATAAATTTTTTTTTTAAATACAAGCAGTTTTTGTTCTTAGCACTTTTTTTCTAGAACATTTTTTAGGACTTTCTAACATTTTTCTTTGTAAATTTAGCACTTTTTCCCACCTAGATTTTGGCAACACTGCTCACTACCCTAATTAATTTTTATTTTTTAAAGTTTTCAAAATGTGAAATTGGTAGTAATAATATTTTTTATTTATTTATTTATTTGTTTATTTCTTCATTGAAATTGAAGACAATTCTTTTAGTTATAATATTTGGAAAGCAAAGTCTTGGAATGGGTAGCTTGAAGAAATGATTTTCCCAGAATTTCAAAAAAAAAAGAAAGTAGTGTTGTCGCCCAGAAACCCTACAATGAACTCATAATTGTATGAGGTGATATTAAACATTTGTATTTAAATGATGTATAACACAAGTTTAGATAAAACACTCTTGATAAATTTACTTGATGACGAATTTAGTGAGTATAAATAATAATAAAGTGGAACTAAACGCATTTTATAAGCAAAGAGTAACTTAAACAATAATGTTATTTATAACAAAAAAAAAAAAAAATCTATTTAAAAACCAAATCAAAATGCTATTAAAAACTCTAAACTAACCACCACAACTAACTTCAGGTTATAACATAAAAATTAAAAATAGTTTTCAGTAAATACAATGAGAGCCAAATTAAGTTTTAATCAAAATATTACTCTAAATTAAAACCCCCTATATTTTCTTCATAAATATTTAATATCTTATCAAAAAAAATAAAATACAAAATTATATGACATTCTGATGATAACATACATACAATTAAGATAAAAAATAATTTATTTTTTCTGATTGTAAAATCAAGCCAATAAATTATGAATTAGACTGGAGAGGGAAAAGAGTGTTTAGCAAATAAATAGCATTTAATCAAAATTAATTGCTTTAATGCAGAAATTCAAGCAAATAAACATAAAGACAGACTATCAGGGGCTAAATAAGAATCCCGTGATTTCATAAAAATATATGTATATATATATTTTTTTTAGACAAGAATTATCTATAAAATTAATACTAAAAACATTTTTGTACCCTACACCACCATTGGGGTTTGGGGTATTATGCGTTTGTGCTGATGTTTGTAACGCATAGAAAAGGTTATTCAACACACACCTTAAAGTATACCAAGCGACTCAGAATCACTTTTTAAATCGATATAACGGTGTACGTCCGTCCGTCTAGCTGGCTGTTCATGTAAACCTTGTACACAAAGTGCGGGTCGCAATTTTATGGATAATTCAATGAAATTTGCCACCTGGGACTTTTATGATACAAGGATGAAGCCTATTGAAATTGGTTGTAATCGGTCCATTATTTCACCTAGCCGCCATGCAAATGTCCCCCCGGAATATAGTTTAAACCCTCATAAATGCTTTAAAAATAAGAATATTTTAATGAAATTTGATTCTGTACAAATATCAATCTTCGTTACCAAATTGTATGAAGATCGGTCCACAATTGACCATAGCTCCCATATAAACCCCTCTTCCGAAATTAACTTGAACGTGCATAAATCCCATATAATTTAACAAACTTTACACAATTTTTTTACAAATTTGCTAAAAATATATCAAGGAATTGGTTTAATCATCAAAGATATGAAAATGTTTATTAAAGTCTAATAAAACAGGTCAAAAATATTATTATTATGCAATAATCCGTTCTATATAACAGTTCCATTGGATTGTTCAAAAGACTATTGGTTGCTACTTTATTAAAGTTAAATTTAACTATGCTCCACTTTACCCCAATCTCCCCTACATATTGGTTAGATGTGAGGTATTTTCTAATTTTGTACATGTTTCATTTTTTTTTTCTATTTTCATTAATTTGGGATAAATTAAAACCTCAACATTTGTAAATGAAAAACGAAAAGGGATATTTTTTGTTTTGTATTTTGGCAAAAATTTAATAAGTAGAAACAATATTATCAAATTTTATAAGAATCGGTCCATAATTTATCATAGCTCTTATATAAACCCACTTCCAGGAATTATTCTGTATTTGTATATTTTATTCTACATTTAGAAAATTGGCCACAGGTAAGTCCTCTTACCGAATTTTTATGCTCGCACACAATGGTGTAAGATATCATATAGTTGGTCTTGATCCATTATATTTTTCTTTATCATTTTATCTTAAAACAATGATTTGTTTTCATATATACTAACACACAAGTGGACGAACTAAGTATTAGCAGCTAAATAAAAATCCCGTGATTTTATAAAAATAACTGTTTTTTTAGTTAAGTATTATCTATGAAATTAAATCATACTACTAAAAAAATATTTTATATTAAAACAATAATACATTTTTGGAAATAATATAGCTTTATGATGAGGTTGGGGAGTTATAATATGTTCCTTTTGTGCTTTTTGCGCAAAAAGATCTTAAAATTGCAAAAACATGCACTTAAAATTAAAAAAATATACTCTTAAAATATTATCTTTTCTGGCTAAATTTTATATTATCTACTATTCATGCTAAAAATAGCTTGAAAATACCAGGAAATTAAAAAGTTTCTATTAAATTAGATGAAAATTATTAGACAGTAAAAAGGAAAAACTCACTAATTTATCTATTTAGTGCAAAATGCAAAAATTTTCTCTTAAATTTAAAATATTCAAAATTATGCTCTTTAGTGTAATGTCTGCAAAATTATGCTCTTAAAAATAAAAAATGCAAAAATATGTCATTTAAATTACTAAAATATGCCCTAAAATAAGAACTTTCTATGAAATTATGAAAAAATATGTTGCTAAGTCCAAAATACGCAAAAATATGCTGTTATGACCAAAATATGCAAAGATATGCTGTAACAAATCGATGTCAATGTTCTTAAAATTATCTGAAGCAGATAAATAACTAACAGTTTGGTTCACTTGAAGCACAAGAAAAAATGTAATTTTGCATATTTTTAGTTGCCCTGTTAATAATACTACAACAAAAAATATGTTATTTATTGTTAAAGGAATAAATACTTTTATATTGACACATTTTGATAAAACAATGCCAGTGCAAAGAAAATAGATTTTTTCTTAATTGTCTCATTTAAACAATTAATTAAAAAGGTCTTGTTTATTTATTTTCTCTTTTTTTCTTTCTCGTGATCTTTAAGAATGTAATCATATCTATTTTCTTTAGAGAGAGGGAGGAAGAAAAAGCAAGGGAAGGTTCTTTTTAAAAATGTTGATAGTAATTATATTTTCTAGTCATAAATTTCAATAAAATAAGAAAAGAAGAAAAATTAATAAACTTAATGAAATGCACGCATTATTACATACAACATGCAGGCTGGTAGGCAGGCGGGGCATATGATACAAATCATGCAATTTAAATGTCTGTAGGAATGAATACACAAATTTTTTATAAAGAACTTAGTGGTACAGTGTGTGTTATAAATGAGCGTACAATTTTTATTAATTAAAATTTAAAAATGAAATATTAATATTCAATAAATGAAAGTGGGTTAAATAAAATAAGATCATTAGATGGACTTAAGTGTTTTAAAACCAGCAGCCTTTTGGTAAAAAATGGAAATTTAAATTTTTTTATTTATTAAAACATATCATTTAATTAATAAGGGAATGTAAATAATGTTAAACTTATGAGAAAATTTTTAATTTCAATTGTAAATTAAGAAAAAAAACTTTTTCTAAAAGAATAAAAAAGCAGTACATATTTTTATTAGGACTTGCTTCATAAGCGATTACTTTAATATTGCACTACCAGAAAAAAAAGATGATTTTCATTCATGATTGTTATTCATTGTATTTGAAGTTGTACTCTTCAACTTTTTATACCAAATATTTTAATTGCTTTATGTTATTTTTTTCATATTGTCTACACTCTGAATCATTTAGGGCACCCCTGGATAAATGTATATTATATAAATAAGTTTTAGATAAAAAAATTAGATTAGCCATCCTTAATTAAACTAATTTTAAATTCTTGGGTTTGGAGTAAAAACTAAGCTGTATTTCTGACACAAATCAACAAAAGGGAAAAAGATCGCAAATAATTTTATGTAATTCATGTTCTTTGTTCCAGATATAGTGTATAAATTTATTTTCAAAAACTCCATCTTGTCAGAGTTTCATGAGGTAACGACCGGTTTGTACTATATTTTTTTTAACACTAATTCTCCTCTGCCAAACATGATTGACATGTTTGCTTTAGCTTTTCTCAAAACATTTGAGACGTGGTGAAATTAAACTGTTATTAGAATGAGCATTCCTATCAAATCTACAACACGTTTTCCACGATACTTTTTTTATTGTTGTATTGCGTAATCAGAATCATCAGCGACAACCCAAACCATGTACAAGTTGCATGACGAGGTGTCTCAGTCCGGGCTCTTGTAAAGCGAGACAGTCGCACAGAAATAGAACTGGTAGTCTTATATAAACTCTAGTCCAGGGAGAATTTTAAATATTCTTTATTTTTGAATACTTTTTAAATCTAAAACAATGTAAAAATCCATATACGAAATTATTTCATCTAAAGACCACCAGTTTATTATGCCCTTACATTACTCTGGATGCTATCATGTCACGATGATATTAGGCAATTCCACCCTACCACGTTTGAACGTAAAATCTTAATTGCTGCAAGTCTCTGCAAGTATTGTTATATCGATGGCTTAAATTTCTGGCTGGAAAATTGTACTTGGTATTTGGTAATATGGAAGCCAAGATCATCATAGAAAATAAACCAATCAGAGTACATTTCCCTCCTGAAGGAAAGTATTTGGTGTGTAGTCTTTTTGAGTTGGTAGGATTGATATTTCACTACTTTACTAGGATTCTTGGAGTTATCAAGTCAAAAACAATCGTCTTCCTATCTCTCCTCCTTAACGAGAAAATCGATAACAGAGTACAAAACTCTGTCTGTAAGCAGCTGTATGAGACTTCCTAGAACAGATAGTCGACATGATCCAATTGTGATCACACCAAAGCAATTTTCGCGTACCCCACTGCGCAAAATCTTATCAACTTTGACAGGCCATTGTGATATTAGAACAAATGCTAAGAGACTAAATCTCCCCTCTAATGTCCGCTGCAGAAGTTACCATAAGGAAAAGATGACAATTCTGTACTTTCTCTGCCACTGTTCTATTCTATTTGAAATCGAGACCTTGTCATTGGATAGGTTTTAGTTGCCTGATCTTTATTATTTATCAGTCATATATCTTACGTCAAAATCGTTCGGTGCGGATCGTCCAAAATTCGCGTTAGTTAGCTATATTAAAAAAAAACGAAGTCCTCACAAATGCGGCCTACTTGTGATTAACGCAGTGTGCAACTGCAATTGCACGGCACACAACTGCGCAACCTCCTGTAAGCTTTGGCTGGAGACTAAATTCCCTCTATAATATTCATAAGGAGAAGTTAAAGGAGACTATCCTCTGTCACTGTCCTGCTCTATTCGAAATCAGGAGCCTGCCATTGAAAAGATCTCAGTTGCACAATTTTTCATAGTCAGATCGTTCCAAACACGGTTTGCTTAGCTAGATTTAAAAAGGAAACTCTTCACTACATTTTAAGGTATCACAAAGAGAGTTTTTGTCTGTTGCTATTTACTACTCTTATTTAGGTCTACACAGCAATCGATTTTCTGTAGAAATCTTTAGTGATCAGTAATCTATACGAATAAGTGATTAAATAAGAATATCCATATGAAAAACCCAAGCAAGTCGGCTTTCAATGTCCGACGATCTGTCGGCCAAAAGCACGATGCATTAGCGGTTAGCTTTGGCAAATCATTACAGAAAATCTGACATGTAAATTTAAACGGAAATAAACTTCGTCGGTGAATATAATTTGTTGGTAACTTTTATGAAAATATTCAACTCCTAAAAAATCTTCTCCTAAAATCTAAAAAGTTTTAAGTTAAGGACTTAAAATTTAGAATTGAGAAGTTAGGAACCATAGCATGAAAAATATCTCTTTCTTATTCAAAATATGAAAAGAAACAAAATTTAATATTTTGAAAATATTTATAGCAGATTTAATTCCAAATTCAATTCTAAACTACCACTAAATTTCAAAAAGGAACAAATGATCAAAATACCAGAATCTTTAATTTATGCATGTTTACTAACTACGAGTAAATAGTTTTCGCCTTAACCTTTCATTTTTTTCTGTTGCAAATTTCTCTGTCTGTTGTTTTAAACTTCTTGCAAAGAAAAAACTTTTGGAATTTTTACCTTTTTAAAATGCTAATCATGTAGCCAGAGCATGTTGTATAGGTAGCAATTGTTTTAACTTTAATTTAATTTTATTTTTAGTAGAGATTGTCTTGTCTCACTGGCAAATATTTAGTAGTTGTAATTTTATTATAATTTGTGTAAAATTATCAAGAATCGCACGTTCGCAAAAAAAGAGCAGTTTTAGTTAATACAAGTATGTGTTTTGCTTTCAAACTAAAACTACATACACAGTTTTAAAGTTTTAAAGTCGAACAAAAAATGAAACAGTTGATTTATGTTTTCTTTTATTGCATTTAACAAATGAATGTTAAAACATTTAAATAGGAGGAGATGAAAAACGAATTTTTAAGACACTACTTTTAAAGATTTATTTTATTTTTATTGTAATAAAAACTTAATTAAAATATAATTTTAAAACACATTCAATATAAGATTAATAAGGTAATAAATTCTAAAGTAGTATAACCACATTTATTCTCTTACTTTAAACTCTAAATTTTAAAAGTTAAACTTGGTTTAGTTTTATAATAATGAAAAACTCAGTTCAAAATCTTTTTAGTTAAACATAATTTAACTGTTAATTTAGGAAAACAAGACAATTAAAAAATACCGAAGATTATTTTAAAACAGGTATTTAGAAACGAAAATATTATTATAAATATCTCACTATCATTAAAACGAATTTAAATAGTAATATGAAGTTAAATAGTTAAACTTAGTTTAACTTTAAATTAAAAAAACAATAAAGTCAATAATACTTAAAACTTAGAATTTTTATATTTTTAAACTTTTATTTAGGAATTTTAAATTTTACATTTTAAAATAATTTTAATTCTTGTTTTATTTTAATAACATGTAGCATAATTTCTTTATCTCAATTCCCTCTACATGTCATTAATAATATGTAGGGTATTGAAACATCAGCCTAAAAATAATAAATACCCACACTTGGCATTTCTTTCGCTTTTTTTGGAATGTAATCATGTTTTAATGTTTTTCAAAACACTTTCTTTTAGCTTTTTTTCTTTTTGTTTTTTGTGCAAATTTCTTTAAAGTGATTACCAATTTAATCGCGTAGATAATTGCATCAAATGAATGAAACAATAACAACTGTTTTTTATACATACAGTTTGTTGATTATAAGAAACATTTTTTTTACACTCCTCTTACATTTGCCCACAAGAAACAAGAAGTTATAATGATGGATATTTAAGCGTTTTTTTACGACAATCAAATGAAAACTAAAATCTAAAGAAAAAGATCATGGTTATTTTGAAACGTTTAAAAAAAGACAGCTGCAAATAAAATAGAAAATAAAATAATCTTAACATTAAAACCGTTACATTATTAGAGGATCACTACAATTGGTATATAAAGTTATTGTATGTAGAATGATTAAAGCTCACTTTATTACGGAAAAAATTTTCAAAATAATTCATAATTTGAGAACTTAATACCTTAAGCCTTATCTAGTAATGAGCGGTCATTACAGTCAATATATTTCAATTTAATAAAAATTTCGGAATCATAAATATTTGTATTTACATTTTTTAATGGGTATTTATATTAAATCCAAAAAAAACTGACTACTTTTTAAGTGATCCATGTGATAGGTCTAATTATGAAACTCTTTTTCAAGAATTCAGGGTGGTATTTTATTAATATTATTCTTTATGACTGCAACTGTTCATAGTTTATTGGTAAAAGCATTTGACTTTAAATAAGACTAGAAGCTTTAAATGTCACGATCGTTTTTTTTCCAACTTAATGGTCCCAAACAGGAGATGAATTTGTTAACAAACTCAAGTCTGAGTATGCTCACTGCCTCTGATGATGTATGACTCATTTCAACTAATTCCCGCTAGCAGTACATATTGTCCAAAAACAAATCTTCAAATGCTAGAGTACGGCATTGATAAAAACATTATGAGGATCATCGTTGAAAATATTGAAAATTTTGGAGGAAAGCTACGAAATTATTGAAAACAATTTCTTTAAAAACTCAGTAAATATGTCGTATGTAGTGATTTAAATATAATTAACTATAAATTAATTAACTATAATTACTTTTTAGATGAGCTTCTCTTGACAGTCAGTCCTTTAGAAATAGGTGTTTAACTCTCCTAAATGTCTGAAGAAGGTGACCGACGATATAAAATTAAGTATAAAATAGTCCAATAAAACAATGAGAGCGAATCAAAAAGTTCGGCAGTTTTTGAACTTCTCACAGCTAATTAATAACCTCATCTTAATAGGCGTCTTTCAAACTTTGAACAAGCTATTGAAAGACTCGTGCATTTCTTTTTTTTTTTTTTTTTTTTGAGAAAAGGCTTTTTCCCCTATTTTGTAACGCTGAATGAAATCTGGATCCGTTACAAAATACCTAAGTCCAAAATGTACCCTATTTAATGGATTTCTCTAGGCTATAGCCACACAAAGTCATGTCGATGATTTTTTTGGATTCACGTGGTATTATTCTTTAGGAAGTCAATATTCAGATGCAAATATGTTTAGTTGACTTTGCAAAAATTCATGAATTAGGTTACATCACACTCATCCCTTATATTCTCTAAGTGAAGCTTCCTATGTCTAATTTTTATTTCCAAAGTAACTCGACAGAAAGAGATTTAGCCACAAGGTGAGTTGTGTTGAGAAATAAATTAAAATCAATTTGAATTGATAATAAATGTAATTCATAAAGATATCGTCTTCTAAATTATGCTCTAAAACCCGAATTACCAGCATAAATTTTTATCCAAAAATCGAATTTTCTACAAAAAGTCTTCAACACAAAGCAAAAAATCGAGTTTTCCAAAAAATAAAAAAAAAATAATTTTTATCTAGAAATAAAATTTTCCCAGAAATCGAATTTTTACATGAAATAGAATTTTTACAAGAAAGAAAAGGCTAGAATGTTGTAGTCATTCGAACCCGACCATATGATACCCTACATCATTTTATTTTTATATCGAACTAATTTTCTAGGGACCTGTGTCCAATTAAGGTCCGATTCTTGTATAATTTATATTTCTATAAAACATGCATAATATGTTAATACTAAAATTTATATAAAATTTATGCACTTTAAGGTTATTCCCAGAAGAGGGCCTTATTTTGACCTATGATCAATTATGGACCGATCGAAACAATAATAATATTTATATAGGATTTCTGCACGTTAAAGTGATTTTCAAAAGAGGAGTTTATATGGAAGCTATCTTTATTAAAATTTGTCACTGAAATTTATACTTACACCAGAATTATTAAAATATGACTACATTTAAGAGATTTATGAACGATAAATCCCTATTCCGGGAGAACATTTATATGAAATAATTTATCATTACCAATTTCAATGGAGGAGGTAGGAAATAGAAAGTCGTATGCTAAATTTCATTGACTTTCTTCAAAATTTCGACCAGCTGTTTGATTACAAGATTTACATGGGCAGGCAGACAGACTCACGGATGTACGTCGATAAACTGATTCAGAAAGTGATTCTGAAACGAACGGTTCGATGAGTTTTTTTCGTGTGTTACATACTTCAGCACAAACGCATAATATCCCAACCACCAACAGTGGTGTATAGGTATAAAAAAAAACAATTTTTCACCAACAAACCCAAATTTTTAACAAAAAAAATAAATCTTACCCAAAAATTCAAATTATAACACGTTTTCTGTCCAATGCTGGATACATGGGACATAACATTTTAGTCTAAATGAACTTTTTCTGACGTCAAAACTTCAGTCATTGTTAAAAATTTAATTTATGGGTCGATTACGAACTTTAGTTGAGTTGCCTAGTGACAACGCAACCTTGAAGTAAATTTGTATTATGAATAACATCTTTCTTTCAGTTTCCAAAAAGTTTTCGAAAATACTATTTTGAAACTTCAGCAATTAAAATAAATGTAAATAAATAAATAAACATTCTAAAAAAAAGACAAAAAATAAAAGTGAACTTTTTTTTCGTTCAACGCTCTTTAAACGGATCAATTGTGTTTGTTACAGATCTTTCCTGATCATTTCAACAGGTTTTAACAACTCATAACAGATGACACTCTTCGAAACTCACCAAATGTTTGGACGAGTTTTTACGCTTGAGACTATCAAATTTGACCCTCTCACAGAAAGGACATTGTTTATAGTACTGAATCTGCGTTTCAGACATGCAAAAATTTTACTTTAAGTTGCCTCTTGGATTAATGATCGAGTTGCATCCAATTTTTTTAATATATGGAATTGGTACTTGACCTACTAAGTACTCAAATTATTATTACTTTGATTAAGAAAATATTTTGCTTTCATTTTTTTTTTTTTTTTTTAATTTTCAGCAACCAGAAATGTATAGTTACCTACATGGCAACTGAAGTTGAGAGGTTTCAGTTGTCAGTTGCTATCTGTAATATAATTTCGGCAACTGGCAACACAACTTAAGTTTGGTTGTCATACATAATCAACCTATTACTACATATCGTCAACTAAAATGCAAAAGGATGTAACCATTGAAAAATTAAATGATGGGTTTTTACTGAATTATAACGTGCTGACCCAAACTGCATCTACACCAAAAAAATTCATATTCATATCTTTAAAAATGACATCAATATTAATAAAAGTCAAAATGCCGTAACAACAAATTAGTAAACGAAACAGTGCATTTTTTTCCATTTAAGAACAAATTGATTTTGAGATGCTTTTATTTGTGGGTATCATATAGTCGGGCTTGACCCCAGATCATTGTGCAGGGGTCTTATATTTCATAGAGGGGTCTTATATTAGACATGTGGACAATTGTGAACCGATATTTTTACTAAGTGTAAAATAAAATATATGAATACAGAATATTACATAAATACTAAAATTTATATGAATTTATGCACTTTAGTGTGATTCCCGAAAGTGGACTTATATTGTGGACCGATATTTTTACTAAGTGTAAAATAAAATATATGAATACTGAATATTACATAAATACTAAAATTTATATGAATTTATGCACTTTAGGGTGATTCCCGAAAGTGTACTTACATGCGTAAATTATGGAACGATCCTCAAAAAATTTGTCACTATGATTTCTACTTATATAAAACTTATTTGTGTTGAATATAAACCTAAACATATGTGATGTATACACGTTAAAGTGAATTTCGGAAGAGAGTTTTATTATTTATATTTGGCATAAATATTGAAACTTATACAAAACTACCTTATACCGAATATCATTAAAATATTGCTATATTTAATGCATTTATGATCGTTAAACCTTTATACCGGGAGGACATTTGTATGGGGGCTAGGTGAAATAATGGACCGGTCATCATTAATTTCAATAGGCTTCGTCCTATGTGCCAAATTTCATTCAATTATCTTCAAAATTGCAACCTGTACTTTGTGCACAAGGTTTACATGGACAGCCAGCAAGACGTCCAGCCAGCTGTCCAGCCAGCCAGAAGGACGGACATCACTAGATCGATTCAAAAAGTGATTCTGAGTCGATTGGTATACTTTAAGGTGGGTTACAACATCAGCACAAACGCATAATACCCCAATCATTTATGGTGGTGTGGGGTATAAAAAAAATTAAAAATTTAAGAAAATCCGGACTTTTTATCTTGAAATATATTTCGGTCGAAATGCTACAATACACAAGCTATTTACCACAGTTTAGTTTCTTTTTATGATATTACCTTAAGTCCAGTCCTTGGTTTAAGCAAACAAGCCATTAACGTTAAAGGAATAAATTTTGGGAGAAATTTCGATCATGAAATTTCTAACGTTTTTGGGTTCAAATAATCTATCGCCACAAATGTAGTTAATTATATCAAGTTATAGAAATTTATTTTAAATAATTTTTTTTTTTTATTTAAAATTATCGCTGTTTAAAATCTAAATGTAAATTAAGTCATTAAAAAATCGTAATAAAATATTTTAGAAACCCTCAGTAAGTATTCAAAAGTTATTGACTTTCTTACTAATTAAAAAATGTCATAAAATAAAAAAAATCTCTAAATAATTACATTAAACATTTAACAGCCTTTTTTCCTAAAAATTAAATAAATCCGATACTTGTTGAAAGCTAAATAAAGCTGCAAATATACTTTAGAGATTATTTATTATTTTATTTTTCAATTTCATTTAGTTTTAATGTCATAGAAAATATAACATGTTTTCATATTAGTTGTTTGTGTAACTAATATCTCAATGTCAAGATGGTTTTTAAACGGTTTGCTGTAAAAACAAAAAAAAAAAAAAAATTGTTGTCTTAATAAGATATTTATTTAAACGTTTTATTTCAAAATAAAGCACATTTAATAGAAAAGTATGCATATAAGAAAAATGAAATTAAATGCTTTCACTTTGATTTATAAAATTAAAACTTCGTACATCAAACAAATTTATAAGTATGGAAGATCCAGGGTCAATTTACATATATATATATATATATATATATATATATATATATACATACATATATATACACAATTAATTGTTGTTGACAAAGCAATGTGACAAACTGTAATTGTCATAATGTCACAATTAATTAAGAAACAATTTGGTTTTAAACTATTAAGTTAAACTACTAAGTATTAAAAAAAATATTAAAAATAAATCTCAAATATAATATCGAAGTTATAAATATTATTTATAGATGTTTAATCTTATAAAGGTCATTGTCCTAAATAGTAATTATCAAATATTTGCTTAATGTGACCGACCATAGCTTTAAATAAAACTTAAAAATTTCATAAATTTTTTTTCAAGTGTTTGGATGTATTATTATTTCTCTTGGCCAGTTTATTTATTGTTGTTTTTTTAATCGTTTGTTTTAAATGTTGTACTTTAAATAAATAATAAATAAATAAAATACAACAACTACAACAACATGTTTTATTTAAACATTTAAAAGTTCATTGCCACTGCATAAAAAAAACAAACAGAAGTTTTCATTTTCATCTTATGTCCGTCCGTCCATCTGTTCGTGAATTTATTATTGTTGTAGCTGCTGCTGGTATTTTTTTATTGTTTTTTATTTGATTTGATTTATTTTCTTTATTTAGTTGTAAAGTCAATGAGTGGAAGTTTTTATTTTGCTTTCTTGTTGAATTTTATGATTCATACATCTTTTTGTTTCGTTGGAAAAAGAAATTTAAAATCGGATTTTTTTTATTTAATTCATTTTTTTTTATTTCAGTAAAACACCATATCCCTCCCTGTTTAACAAAAAAAAAATTCTTTGTATCCGTTTTTTTTTTTTTTTTTTTTTAATTATGATTATTCATTCTCGTATTTAAACAACGAGAGCAATACATAATGCTTATTTGTTAATAAAGTGTTAATTTTTATTAAAAAAATTAACTTTATATCCTTTTAAGCTGCCATTTTAAAACACATGTCTCTGCCTGTTTTTAGTGTCAGTTACTATTAAATTTCATTCAATTTCCCTTTTTTTAAATTTTTACTTAACATGCTAAACAAGGGCGCGTTCTGCTGTCATTTATAAACTATTAAAGGTCATTTTTTAACTGTATAAATGAATGATTTAGACGACTAATTTCTTTAAGTCATAAAATACAAGGCGAAAACTCTTTCGCTACAACTTCTCACCTTTGAGGGTCGTAAATAATTTTGAAAAAAGCTTAAAGGAATTGAAGCAGAAAAAAACATGTTTAAAAGGATTATGGTTTTTTTGTAATATTAAAAAATGAAAATGAGCAAGCTGGAGTGCTATATTTGGCTATGCCGCATCTTTTATATCCTTCACCACTTTACCCACAAATAATAAACATAATGCCTTAAAGTATGCATTACTATTTTCACATTTAAAGTTAAAAACGAAAAAGATATAGTCGGTCAAGACCGCGATATGATAGCCAACACCATTGTGTGCGAGCACAAAAATTCGCGAAGGGGACTTACACCTGTGACAAATTTTACTAAATTTAAAAAAATGCGTTGATACCAACATCTAGATGATTTTATGCACTTTAGGGCGATTCCTGGAAGTGAGTTTATATGAGAGCTATGGTAAATTATTGACCGATTATCATAAAATTTGGTAATGTTGTTTCTACTTACATAAAACATATTTCTGTAGAATATTAACTTGATACTAACATTCGTATGGAATTTATGTATGTTAAAGCGATTTTCGGAAGAGAGGTTGATATGGGAGCTATGGTCAATTGTGGACTGATCTTGTACTTGTACAGAACTTCTTTTCACCGAATTTCATTAAAATATTCTTATTTTTAAGGCATTTTTGAGTGTTTAAATTCTATTCCCGAGGGACATTTCTATAGGGGCTAGCTGAAATGGACCGAATACAACCATTTATGATACAACAACTTCGTTCTTGTATCATAAAAATCCCTCATGCCAAATTTCATTGAATTATCTTTAAAATTGCGACCAGTACTTCATGCACAAGGCTTACATGAATAGCCAGCCAGCCGTCCAGTCAGCCAGATGGACGGACATCGTTAGATCGATTTAAAAGATGATTCTGAATCAATTGGTATAATTTAAGGTGTGTGTTGGATAACTTTTTCTATGCGTTACAAACATCAGCACAAACGCATAATACCCCAACCAACTATGGTGGTGTATGGTATAAAAATAATCAAAATTTTCTCCAAACACAAAATACATATATGTATATACAAATATATATATATATATATACAAACCAAGCTAGCACTCCCAGTACCAGCACTTGGAAGTGAATTTATTCATCCATCTATTAAAAATTGTCAAATGTAGAAAATACGGAAATTTACAACAACAAGACGCATAAGTAACGAATTATGATCTAAGAAACTTGCATTTAGGCGACAGTTTACATTCCAGAACAAAGAAAAAGGAACAAGCATGCTAAATAAATGTATAACTTTTAAAGTGATAACATTGAGAATAAAGTTTAATAAAAAAAAAAAATTATTTATACAAAAAAGAAATTAGTTATTCGTAAATTTTATGAAATATTACATATTTTAAGTGTATTAGTAATTTTGTGCAAGTAAATATAAGATAAGCATTTAGCTCTATTACAATTAAAAATATTAGAAGTGATCCAAAACTTTGTTTCTATTTAATCTATTTTTAGTATAAAAAAAGTAATTATTTTTCGATACCTTCTTGATTTTCTTTTTTACACTTCTAAATGGTACTATTTCGACACCTCAAGAAAGCACTAAAAAGTGTCATTTAAAAAATATTAAAACTGAGGCACGTTTCTTCCCGAACGGTGACTCTTTTCCAATAAGAAAATTATATCATATTCGACTGTTATTAACTAATGAAATGACGCTTTAGTTAATACAACAAATAACAACACTGATAGTCATTGAAATGCTTCAGTTTATACAGACGTTTGTGTGTGTTTATTTTTACTAGATTTTTTCAGTTTTTTTCAAAAAACTGAAATTTTAGAAAAAATGTTTATTGCCGATCCAAAGAGGCCCCAAAAAGAACAAAAATTCGTTTTAACCGAAATATATATGGGCTGATTTCGTTCATTTTTTTGTTATAAAAATTCAAAAAAAATTGTAAGAAAAATTTTTAAATTTTCTGTGTGAAGGAACGAAGTCCCTATCTGGCTTATATAGGGGCTTCAAAAAGTTAAAAAAAAAACCTGTAAAAAACTGGTTTTTTGGTTATATCTCCTATTTTTCTTAATTTCAATAGCAAAATTCTTGAAAGGATTACCGATCGTTTGATACATATATCATATCATATATCAGGTGCCTTCATAAGCGCCATTCCAACCAATAAACGGACGGACGGATGAACATGGTCCTATCGACATCGTTTGTTATAAGGGTCCAGAAAATATAAACGTTTTTGCTCTCTGATGAAAATTGTGGAAATTACAAATGGAATGACAAACTTATATATACCTTTTATGGCTGTGGTTAAGGATAAAAAAAGAAGATAGAGAACTTCTTAGTAATATATAGAATTCGAAGTATAAGTAATCTGATATATGTCGGAAAAGAATTAAAAGAATTCAAGAAAATAACCTGTACTCATTCTAGTTTGGAGTTGCAACCAATGATTTTCGTTCTAAATTGTCACCCCTGCAATTAATTCTCTTCTTATTCTAGGGAACGGTTCTAGAACTAGTTCTAGACTTTTGCTTCTTGTTATTTTTCATTCTAATAAGTCCTTACTTAAAAGCCACTTTTTTTTAAATCAATTTAAATTTGTTAGACTTTGTTTTTTAAAGCTTTTTTAAACAGTTGTATGTGGTCATTTGGGAATCAGTAACTCATTCAGAGTAGCGAAATAGAAGTAATACAGAACCAGTTCTTAAGCATTAGTTCGCAAAACTTTTCCTTAAAACCAATTTAGAATCTCAATACGATTTTACTCCATGAGTTCTAGAATTGGTTGTGTCACCACTAATTCTAAGGATATTATTAAAGAATCTGAAGGGATTCTGAGTACACTAGTTCTAGAACTAATAATTCTAGAACAATTTGTAAAATTTTTTCTGGGATTCAAAATTGTTCTCAGAATTTTTTAACAGCTCTATTCAAAGCACAAAAATTATTAATAAAAATTTAAGTTTTAATTTTTTTAACATTTTTTGTAAAAATTTAAACTCTTTTTAAAATCAGTAGCTTTTTTTAAATACCCAGCAAAAACTTGTTAATGGCATGTAGTTACGGATGTAGTTACTTTTTTATCACATAGAAGTTGTTTAGTAACTACTTATTAATTAACCGCTCTGTAATTACTTGTTTATAGTCAGATTTTTGAAAATACTCTTTTTTGTTGAATTTTTAATTCAGTTACCAATTCGTAGATTTAAAGAAGGGATAAATATATGAAAAATAGTTTAATTTCATCACATTAATTTTAATTACATTTTTGGTTATTGTTAAAATTTATAAAATCTTCTTACATTAAAAACAAAAACAATAATAAATACTGTTTTTTTATATCCTGACATTTCATTAGTTATTTGTAACCTAAAATGTAACTAGTTCCTATTGCTTTTACTAATAATAACTTCAGTAACGCTTTAAAATCAATGAGTTATTAAAAAGCTTGGAAATAATTAATTATTGTAATAGCATACAAGTAATGACTTTCTGCAATGCCTACTTTTAATAATATAGGGTATGTAGTTACTCTAATGTCATCACCATGTTAAAATAATGAGTTATTCAGCTAATATGTAATTAGTGTAGCCTGTTAACTCATTACATGGCAACCAAAGTTTTTGCTGGGTAGATAAATACGAGTATATTTAATTAAAATTGTTTCTTTGACTAATTTCGTTAAAATGGATCCTTTTTTGAAATTTTTACTTTTTTAAACTGGTATTTTTTTAAATTGGTTTTTTATTGAAACTTGATACAAACTTTTTTTGATAACACTGGTCGGCAAAAAAAATCTTTTCGTCCTCATTCAAAAAAAAAATATGCGGACTAAATGTAATTTAATCTATTAAACACGAATTTGCTTTGAATTTTTTTTCCATCAAGTCGTGAGTTTTTTATGGGCATGTCTAAAATCTCACTCTTAATAAGGCAAATAAACGAGTATATTTTACCAACGACTGTGTGATGAGAATCACAAATAAGTCATGTATCATCAAAATGATAAACAAATCTTGATTTTAATCACAATTAGGTAAAAATATTTTTTGGAACACTAATTTCTAAATAATTGCGAAAATATTGAGCATATAAAAAATATGTTAGTGTGGCTTCAAGACATTTTTAGTCAGCATCTTTTGGTGTATCATTTATATAAATCTTACACACCGTTCTTGAGTTATGGTGAAACATACTAGTGTAAGGGCATTATTATGGACGAAATATTAGACACTCCCATAAAAAAAATCCTGAATTAATGGATGAAAACTGAAAGCAAAATCCATATAGTCAAACTATTTGTCTTTAGGAGAGGATTTTTTTGCCGACCAGTGTAATTGGAACTTTTATTTTAAATTAATACTTTCTATAGTTTTTTTTTAGAATTTTTGTATTTAGGTTTAAGTTTATTGAACAATTATAGAATACTTTGTAAAAGTTTTATTGGATACTTGACAGAATGGAATGCATTTTCTGGTCATCAGCGCACTTTAACGTCCCACCGTGGTGTTCTCTGTAAACATCATTTATTTAACTTATAACTTTTCAGGAAATGAAATCTGTGACTTATTTTCCCTATATGTTATTAAGTAAGAGGAGTAATAATAAATTATGTTTCAATGCAGTGTAACGTAGGCTATTAGTCCATTATAGTGAAAACAGACCAAAGTCTCTGACGTGAATTGTACCTCTAGGCTAACTATAAACTAGCCTACCGAAATACTTTTTTGGGTTTTTTTATTATGTTTGGAAAATAGGATTTCTTGTAAAATAAACTCTTTAAAAATAACTATCTTGTGGAACTATAATGAATCGCTCACAAATTTAAGTCGGTACATACTGAATCTAAAATTTGTGTATCTACTTAAATCAGAATTTTCATAAAATATTGTAAATTGTCTGTTTAATGAAAGAAGATAATTTGATTCAGTGATTTTATGATACACTAAAAAAAAAGCATTTGGTGACACCTTTTATGGTTGTGGTTATGGTTATTGTTTGAAAAATTCCTGTAAAAATATCTGCTAGAGAATAACAACATTCAGAATTTGCCAAAGATCAGAATATAAAAATATTCTGATCTTATATTTTATTATATAAACCTTTTTATAATAAAATTTATACATAAGTAACGTTAAAAGTATCTTAAGAAAATGTATTTTTTTTTTCACTTATGAAATATCATAAATTCTTTACTGCTTTATTAAATTCGTAATCATATTTATGGTATATTTTCAAAAAAATTTAAATTGAAACCGTTATTTTGTTTTTATACAATTAAACAATGATTTCACTGTTTAACATTTTTTTTTCTTATCGCGATTTTTATTTTACACTAAAAAAATTTCCACAAAAATACTCCTTTTTTTACTACAAAAAAAAAAAAAAAAAACATTTTTAAATTATAATTTTTTCAAATTAAACCAAATCCAAGTATTTTCACTTGCATACATGAGATCCATGTACATGACCACGTATCATTTGCATGACACCATGTAAAAACAAGTAAGAAAGATATAGTCGGTCAAATCCGACCTTACAATACTCTACACCATAGTGTATGTACATCAAAATTCTGTGAAGGGATCTTATATGGGACCTGTGTTCAATTATGGACCACTACTTGTATTAAATGTAATGCATTTTTCTATTAATCATGCATATGCATTATAATGTATTGTTATTAATATTTGTATTGGATTTATATACTTATGGGGACCTATGGTCAATTATGGGCCGATTCTCATAAAATTTGGCACTGAGGTTTCTGGTTATATAAAACTTATATGTGCCAAATATTAACTTCATACTAACATTTCTATGGAATTTATGAACGTTAAACTGATTTTTGATAGAGAGGTTTATATGGGAGTTATGATCAATTATGGACTGATCTTTATGAAATTTTATACACATATTTATACTTATATGAAAATTCTTTGTGTTGAATTTCATTAAATTATTGATATATTTGAGGCAATTATGAGCGCAAAATCCCTATTCCGGGAGAATATTTGTATGGGGTCTAGCTGAAATAGTGGACCGATCACAACCAATTTCAGTAGACTTGTATTAAAATGTATTATTTTATTATGTATTATTTGTGCAAAATTTCATTAAGATATCTTCAAAATTGCGGCCTGTACTTTGTTTACAAGGTTTACGTGAACGGACAACCAGCCAGACCAGACGGACGAACATCGTTAAATCGACTCAGGAAATGACTCTGAGTCGACGGTAAGGTCCTATGATTTTTTTCTATGCGTTACAAACATCAGCACAAACGCATAATACTATAACCACCTATGTTGGTGTAGGGTATAAAAATATATATGTCTCAGCAAGAGGAGTAAGAGTAGAAAAAAAAAAGTGTTGTTAGTCCAGCTGTCTGTCCACCATCTGTGTTTGACTGTCTGATGGTCTGTCTATATTTGTCTGCTTTGAGTAAACACAATTGCAAAGCAAACATGACGCGCTTTTGTTTAATTTTTTTCCGTTTTTAGTTAATTTCTCTCTTTCTGTATGTGAGTTTTTGTGCTGCTCATTAGTAAGTTTTTAGTGACCAACAGAACACACACGCCTTTAAATGTTTGACAGTGACAGGATTGACTCACCTTTTTTTTGTAGGGATTTTTTTCTTTTTATCAAATTTAAAGGAAATAAAAATTGAAAACAATTTTTGAAATTCTTTGAAACATTTTATAGTAATGAGTAAATTCTACATGTGTGGAGTTCCTTTTTTTTCGTTGGTTGATTTTAATTGTGAGTCACATTTCCCCATTTACTCATAAAATGCCAACAAAATGTTAAATTGTCCGTCTAGCTGTTTTTTTATCCCGTTTTTAGCTGCTTCTTTTAAATATCTTTAGTGTAATGTGCAACTTGTATTGGAAGGCATCGTTGGTTGTTGGCAGCTAAGCAAAAAAAAAAAAAAAATGAGGATTTTTAATATTAATAATGAAATAGAGTTGATAGCTTTTTTCCAGTGTCAAGAATAGTACTCTACAATTTCACAAAAAAGTTGGTTTTCAAAAGCTTTTTAAAGTATCTATGTAATTTAAAATCACTAGAAGAGTATGGTCTAAGCAAAAAATATAGTATTTATAGCTTTTATTTCTATGAAACGTTTTGAAAGCACTTGGTTTTTGGTTTTCACAACGCTTTGCAAGTACTTCATAAAAGTAAAGTTAGTAAATTTCGTAAAGGCAAAATAGCCAAAGGCAAGGCATTATCTAAAAAAGAATCAACTTTAAATTTAATATTACAATTTAATAAACATTATCCCATACAAAGACTGTGGTGCCAAAATTTTATATTATTTTTTCTTATGGGTTACAAACAGAATAATAAAATTATTATTCAATAAATTTGCATCTTTGGTGTAGCATTTGCATGTGAATAATGGCAAAAAAATGATATCCCTATATAATGCGTATGACTGACTGACTGCGTTAAGTATTTATATTTCTTTTTATTTAGCAGCGCATTATGATGAAGATTTATTTTTAAAATTCAATGCAAAAATATTGAAAATGAAAAAAAACAAACAAATAACAAGTTACAAATATTTAAATACAACAACCCATGTTTTTTGTGTATATTTTACAACACATGTGTATTTATTTATGGATTTCTTTATTTGATTTTTTTTTTTTTTTTTTATACATATTTTTCACTTATTTCAATTTTTTTCCCTTCTACTGTTGTGGTTTTCCCTGATATGATACTTTGAGGAACACTAACAACAACAACGTCAACTGCCTTGAAGATGATGTTAATACTCCATGACTTCCACAGTTTAAACTCTGGCTAATGTGTGAATTTGTATAATTTTACATAAATTCATATTTTTATTATTTGTTCATTTTTAGTTTTACTGTTTGCTTATTTAGTAATAAAAATATCTATATGTGTAATCAGCAATAAACATTTTTTATAAACGCATTTCTTTTTTTATATTTTAAATCAAAATAATGTTTGTATGCCGGATACGGATGTGATATGTGAAGATGTTAGAATTTAAAAATAAATAAATGCAAAAAAAATATTTTTATACGTTTTTAAATATCAAAATTATTCACTGTTTGTAGAAACAAACCAAAAAATTTTTTTTTATTTTTTATTTTTTTTATTATCTAAAGACTGCTTTGGTATCTATGATTTTCTCTCCATGAAATATTAAATTTTTCATTAATCATATCTAAAGTTAAAAATTTTATTTATTACGGATTAAAATGCATTAATTCTTTAAATATAGTTTCCTTCGTTGACAATATATCAGACGAGACATACAGTTTTGTATGACTCTTTGAAATAATTCCGACCTACAAATATTTTAAATAATAATGTTGTAATAATAGAAAACTCATTTCCGTTACCAAATTATTTTTTTATACTAAACAAAAATATGTTTGTCACAATCATTAATATTATACTCAATATATCCAATTCTATAATGAGATAGAAGAATATTATTACAACGATAAGATGGTTGCTAAAATTATGTAAAATATTCCAGTGACCATAATATTATAAAAATCTTAAGCATGATATGTTTGCCGTGACAATACCGAGCTATATTTTTTCTATGCGTGTTCATGGGCCATAACCACTACACAGGCAGCGGTTTGAGTTGTTTCTACCTCTTTTTTGGAGTTAGTTTATCAACTTTCTTCTCTTTTAAAATTTCCCTCTTTGGCCAACAATATTTTAAGGTAAGAGATCTCTATTGTATTAAGCGCAAAGTGTTAATTTCTTGAATAATGAATAAGTGATGGAAAATTCAGTACTAATGTACTTTTTTCAGTAACTTTTGGACATAAAAATTCCGCAGTACTCCCACGACCTATTTAATACTATTTGTATTCTTAAGTATTCTAAATACTTTATTGTTAATTAGAAGGAATTCATATCTAACAACACTTTTTTCCTTAATTTTTAACATTTTTTAATAAATTCGCTTGATTCATCTGATTTACCTGCAGTCTGCGCGTTCTATTACATACGAGAAGTTTGCTGATTTTTATATTCGCAATTGTTAAATTCTATCTATTTCTTTTATTCAAATTATATTTTTTTAAAATAATAAGTTTAAAAGCCAATTGTTTTTCCGATCTTCTTCCGACGTTATTGCTTATATTAAGAATGTTCAATCAATGGTATGAGTAATTTTCTTTTCATAAACAATTCCTGGAAACAAATAAACTTTAGCTGGGTTTTAGATCTGTTAACCTCTTTAATCTTACATGTATTTATCACAGCTGTAAATTCTTCCTCAATTGACATTATTGCCCTGGTTTCCAAAGTTATATTTTGATAGGTTATATGGCCTGTTGAGAATCCCATGGAACCACTCCGTACACTACATGAAGCCTACTAAAACATTCACTGTTGTAGGTTAGATACTGTTGAGGATGCTGTTCAATATAATTAAGTTTGCATTCCTGTAATATATTGTATCTTATCCAATAGATTTTGATAACCCAGTTAGTCATATAATGGTGGACATCCGGTCGAAAGCAAAAGAATTTGTTTCGTCGGATTTTGGTAAAGTAGTTAACTTTGCCAACACTGTTATTGTCTATCGAAGTTAGCTAACTCATCGTTACTGTTCGTGTCACGAAGGAACAAGGAAGGTCTGTGGTAGAAGTCAAAGGAAGCAAAGCTTTGAAGAACTGTACAGACTAAGTATACACCAGCTGGAAACGAAAACTGCATTGTAAAGCCAAGAACACTTTAGTTTTATTTCTATCAATTTAAGACTAAAGGAGTCTATATATTCTACCAATTGTAATTCTTGACTACCTGTGCGACAATTCTTCAGCAACAGATCCTTACAACACATTTGACAGTTCATCGAAAGAAATATCTGTTAAATCCTTAGCCGACCTGTATTTTGCAAACTCGGCTGCTATTCTAATACCACGAATAATCTCCTGCTTAGTTATTCATACTTTTATAAATTTGTGTAAACCAGCCGATTAGAAGTTACAGATTTATTTCCAAAAATTTTCGATTCTGCCCCACTGTACAATGGCTATTTGTTTTTCAGCCAGTGAGAATATCCTGCAAATAACTCATCCAAAGGGTTAGTGAATTTTCTAGAAGGTTTGGAATTGAAATATTAGCCTTATTCTTTTTTTTCCTTTTTAAGATCTTAATACTACAAAATAGACTTTTTTCAAATAACTCTCAACTTTTTTATTTCTTCAGATTCAGAATAGTTTCTTACACCCAGAAGAATTTCTCAAATTATCTTAGTAATATAAAAGATTTAATTTCCAGTATAATTACATTTCTAATACTTAATGATTTTTCTCTGTTCAAAATCATATTAATATTCCATAAAAATATAATATTCAATAAAATGACTAACATATCGTTAACTAGAGATCTAAGAAATTAATGAAGAATTTTAAACAACCTCTTTAAATCTTAACGCTAAATTTAACAAATTAATTTCAAATTAATTAGTAAATAACTTAAAAAATGTTTTTTTTTTTTTTTCTTTATTAAAGAAAACATAATTTTTATTATGAAATAACATTTTTTTTCTAAAATAAAAAAGAGAAAAATTGCATTAAAAATGCATTAAATAATAAAAGAAAAAAAAGAAAAAAATGTTATAAAAAAAACTGCAAAATCAACACAAATATTTATTTTCCAAAGGCTGAAATTGAAAACGAAAGTTTTTTTTATTAACACTTTGTTAATACAGACAAAAAACAAACTGAACAAATAACAAAACTAAAATGAATAAACATGCAATTTTTGTTATAAAAATAATAAAAAAAAATAAAATGTTTGTTTAACACTAAAAATAATGTTGAAACAAAACTATTTAGTTAATCATGAATTTTGTTAAAAAATAATAATAATAATAATAAAAACTACAATTAAGGATTTTTTTTATAGAAATAAACATTAATTCCTTTTATGGCTTGTAGATCATTAACAAAAATAAATAATTTTGTAGTTAATAGTAAATTTTATTATTTTTTTATATTTATAACCAAATAAAGAAGTTTAAGGTTTTTTGTTTGTTAATTTAAGGTGAGTTATAAATAAAAAATGCATTCATTTAGAGATTCAATAAATTATTATATTTTATTAATACCAACCAACACTAGAATTTTGTAATTAAACTTTTCAGGGTGTCATTTTTTTTTTTTCTCTGTTTTATATTTATGAAGTTTTCAAGTACATCACGTATTGTCTGACAAACCTGACGACTCGTTTGTTTTATATCAATAACAAAACTTATAACTCATTTTAACTCAATACACACATTTTAGGTGTGATGCATTCATTCATTGCATTTCAGGAAACATAAAATTTGTGCATGTTCATAAATTTCGTTCGTTTAGTAAAACAAAAATTAAAAACTAATAAAAAAAAAAAAAATATATAATTTGGTAATAATTTATTGATTTTTTTTAGTCTTCTTTTTTCTCTTCTTTTTGATAAAAGGAAATTGAGGAAGTTGATTTGGCGGCAGTAAAATACAAACGCTTGGATTTTTGTTGTTTGGAAGTTATATCAATGTTTTATAGTTTTTAGTTTATTACATTTATAACCTTTACTAAAGCGTACAAAAACACAAATTTACAAAAAAGGATCAATTTCCAAAAAAGTGCTTATTAAAAAACAAAGTTTTAAGAAAAGGTGTAAATTAATAAAAAAAAAGTGGTAATTTTCAAAAAAAAAAAAACTAAATAACGAATTAAAAAAACTAATGTTCTTTCAATAAAGTGTCCACTTTGAAAAATAAGTTTATATTAAAAAATATATAAATAACAATTTAAGAAACATTTTTAAACAAAGTAACAATTTTCAAATAATAAGTACTAATATTAAAAACAAAACTAATAGTTTTCAGAACAAAAGTATCTATTTTCCAAAATACAAAAAAATTCAAAGTATTAATTTAAAAAAAATCACAAAAGTACCAATTTTTAAGATATGTAAGTACAAATTTTCAAACAAAAATTTTCCAAAAGGACCAATTTTCAAAATAAAAATACCAGTTTTCAAAACAAATTTCGAAATGTCAATATCTAACAAATAGACCAATTATCTAAATAAAAATTCCAATTCTCAAAACAACCCAGCAAAAACTTTTTGGTTTTCGGTAATGACAACTACTTATTAAAGTAGTTTCTTGGTAATGAGGCGTCATTATTATTTGCCTACTCTGTATTACATTAATAAGTACTCAATAATATAATACCGCGGTAATACTACAATCACGTGGATGAGTTGGCTAGAGCGCCGGATTAAGAACCAGAAAGTTATTGGTTCAACCCCATTGTGAAGCTGTAAGTTTTTTATAACAAAATGTCTAAAAAGATATTTTAAACTAAAAAGAGTTTTTGTCGCTTAGGAAGCTATGTGCGAGATGGTGTACTGAGTAAGACGTTAGTCATTAAAAACGAATGGTTAGTTTGTGTCCAAGTTCGAGTCTCTCACTGACGTCAAAAATGTTTTTTTATTTTTGTTTTCGTTTAGGTACATATTTTTGAGTACCCCTAGAGTCAAAAAATAACTACATGAATTTGTGGACAACTCGAACAAAAATAACTAGTTATTCCGGCGAAAAATAAGTAGTTTATTTTTATTTCCAATTATACCTGCTAGCTTACCAGGAAAGCAAAGTTTTTGCTGGGAAAGTACGAATTTAGAAAAAGAATCAAAAATGTAACAATTTTTTAAATAAGTATAAATTTTCAAATAATAAAATAATAAATAAATTCTATAAATTTCCAATAAACTATCTCTTTCAAATACCAAATTTTGAAAAAACTTGTCATTTTCAAAGAAGGTATTCATTTTTTTATAGTACTTTTTAAAAAATGTACCAATTTTCAAAAAAGAAACATTTTCATTAAATTACTAATTTTTCAAAAAAGTACTAATTAAAAAAACTAAATTTTCGAAACCATGTACCAACTTAAAAATTAAAAAAAGTAGAAATTTTCAAAAAGTACTAATTTAAAAAAGCAGGTGCCACATACCAATTTTAAAAAAGTACTATTAAAAAAAAAACATTTAAAAAATTATATAAAAAGTAACAATTTTCAAAAAAGGTATCAATCAGTTTTCTAAAATAGTACTATTTTTTTCAAAAAAGTACAAATTTTCAAAAAAAGCTCCAACTTCTTTAAATACCAAATTTAGAATATAATATGGAAGATAAATTTTCAAAAACTGATTAATTTTCCAAAAACGTACCATGTAATAAATTAAAAAAAAAGTACTAAGGAGTATCAATTTTCATAAATATATCACTTTCAAAAACCAATTTCAAAAAGAAAGTTGTCATAAATTTTATAAAATAGTACTATTTTTTAAAAATATACAAATTTTTAAAAATGTACTACAAATACCAATTTCAAAAAAAGAACCACTTTCTTAAAATACCATATTTAAAAAATGGACCAATTTTCAAACAATAATAATAATAATTTTCCAAAAAAGTACTAAATACCAAATTTAAAAAAAGTACTAAAAAGTACTTATATTAAACATCAAATCTAAACAAGTAGTAATTTTCAAAAATGATATCAGTTTTCTAAAATAGGACTATTTTTTAAAAATGTAAATGCACCTTTTAAAAAATGGACAAAAAAAGTATACATTTTCCAAAATGTACCAAGTTTAGAAAAGTACAAGGACCAAATAACAAATATAAAAAGTACTAATTTTCCAAAAAAAAAGTACCAATTTCCATAAATGTATCACTCAAAAAAACAAATTTAAAAAAATGTAAATTTTAAAAACCACAACTTTCAAATAAAGTATATATTAATTTTCAAAAAAGCCTACTTTCAAATACTAAATTGATAAAATACAATTTTCGAGAAAGATATAAATTTTTAACAAAAAAGTACTAATTTTCAAATAAAGTACAAAATTTTAAAAAAGCACCAATTTTGGAAATGTGTCAAAAAAGTACTAATTAAAAAAAGTAGAAATTTTAACAAAACATATAAATTTTTCAAAAAAGTACTTATTTCAAAAAAAAAATTCAAAAAAAAGATACTCAAATTTGTAATTTTTTCTCAAAAAAATCATTAGATCTAATATATATATATATATATATATATATATATATATATATGTGTTTGTGTATGTGTGTATGTATTCATTCTAACCTAATTTATTTGTTTATTTCCAGTCCCTTTTCAATTATTTTTTATTAGTATTTTTCATTTTTATTTATTATTTTACCAAAACTAATAAAACTTCCTTTAAATCTTCTTCTTTTAGATGCCAATGGCCACATCATTAGACAAGGATGCCATACGTGAAGCCTACGAAGATGTACGATCTGATCTCACTGACACAGAATGGTAATAAATAAAAACTAAAAAAAAAAACTACAGTAAACACAATTCAATACCTAAAAACTTTTTTCCTCCCACAGGGCTGTATTTAAATTCGATGGGGCACAAATTGTATGCTCTGCTCGAGGTCAATGTTTCGAAGAGTTCCGCCAACAATTCGGTGACAATGAAAGAGCCTTCGGTTACATACGCATACAAATGGGCGATGAAATGTCCAAGAGAAAAAAGTTTATATTCTTGACATGGATTGGCCAAGATGTGGGTGTTATACAAAGAGCTAAAATGTCCACGGATAAGGCTATAATTAAGGATGTCTTAAATGTAAGATTTATATATTTCAAATTTTATTTTTAAATATTTTTTTTTTTTTTTTTGTAATTCTTATTTTTAGAACTTTGCCGTTGAACTGCAAGCTGGTGTCGATACTGAACTGGATATTGAACAATTTCGTGATGCTTTAAATCGTGCCGGTGGTGCTAATTATGGTACTGGTGTTCGTAATTTTTAAATTTTGCTATACAAAAATAACAAAATTCTACAAAAAAAAAGTTCTAACAATGTTCCCTTACAACTAAATTTCTATTTTAAAAATTAATATTTTGTAATCAAATGTAACAAAACAGAACCAATTAAAAAACAGCAACTTTTTTAGTAGTAAAAAAAATATATTAATTTTTTTAAGCGTAAGAGAGCAAAATGTTGCAATAAAAGTCCTGATTAGCTTCTAAGTGTATTTAAGACATTAAATTTTTTTAAATGATACATTTTTACGTTTATGTTTTGTTTGAAATCATTTAATATTTTTTTTCTTCCTTAGAAAAACTTAATTTTTCTTTTTAAAACTTCTTTAAAATATTATTAATTGATAATAATTTAACGTATTGTATTTTCTCATAATTGTAATTTTTATGGTATTTTTAATAAAAATTCTCTTCTTAAAAAATGTATTTTTAATAAAATTTTTAAAATAAAAATGAAAAGTCAAATAAATTCTAATGAAAATTGAAGAATCTCGATCTAATTTATTTAATACATAGCCCTGGGAAATTTATTGGAAGAAATTGTTCAACTTTGGAATGATATGTCCTTATGTCTACTTATGACGTTTTATGACTAAAATGTTGTCTTTGCACTTCATTCACGGCTACTCAAACATTTTTAGTGGTTTTTAATCCGGTCTTTTATAAAAAATCTAAATTTAACTAAAAGTCCGAAATTTCACCAACAATTCTTAAATTTCACAAAAATATCGAAATTTTTCCGAATTTTAAAAATTCACAAAAGGTTAAACATTTTATTATTACTTTAAAATTTCACCAAAATTTTTAAAATTTTCGTTGTCGACAACATTTGAGGAAAAATTTTTTTAAAAATTAATATATAGAGGAAAAACTGTTATGTACTATCGATAAGATGAACAACAATTCCGCTCTTTTAATCGTGTACGATTTATGTGATTTTTTTCGAAAATGTCGTTCACATTTTGTTCTGGCTGCCCCACATGCCGTGGAGGATTTTACATGGTCGTGCAGCCGTCCCCGAGGACTTCTTGAATGATACAATTGGATAATTAACTGGGATAATTAACAAATAACACACAAAAATTTTAATTGGACACACATTTTTTATTCTAAAAAAAATCGACCACTATTTGAGGGTACGGGTAATCGTCAGGTAACATTAGAAAAGAAAAAACTATAAGAGATAAATAGCACATGCAAGCATGCTTTTCATAAGTCTTATTTTTAAGATGTAAAAATATTTGAAATTAGATAACAAAAATTTGGCACACGACTAAAAATTTTCTATGTCAGGGGTACCTTTTAAGCCCCAATGGCTTCGCTTCTGAGGAGTATGTGGGGCCATCTCTCCAAACTTAAAATTCTACACTCCTCAGTTATGCCTATGTAAAATTTCATATAAATCATTGAAATTTCGATTATTTGCACTGAAAAATCTAATTTTCCACTTAAATACAAATTTTTCCTTAAAATCCAATCTTTTTCTGAATTCCAAATTTTGACTAAAATAATTTAAAAAATTTTCAGTAAAAATCCAAATATTCTGAAAAAATACAGGTTTTTACTAAATATTCAGTGTTTTTACTAAAAGTCCAAATTTTCACAAAATATTAAAATGTTTACTCAGTTCAGGTTTTTTACTAAAATTAAATTATTCACTTAAAAAAAAATAAAATTTGTTTGCATAGAACTGAATTTTATGGAAACCAATTTCTCAAAAAAAAAAAAAAAAATAGATTTTATAGTACATCCAAAAATATATCTGTTCAAAATTGTAAATATGTACACTCAGTTATCAATTCTTATTTTGTTCTCTCAATTTTTCCAAGTTTGAGTAAAAACTTTTGATAAATGAAAATTCAGTAAAACTTTTTACATACTTTTTTCTGTGAAGGCACCATTCATTATTCGCATACACTGCCTGCTACTTGAATAAGGAATCACATTTTTTTAACTTTAATTAAGTATATCTCCTAAACTAAAGTTCAGAAAAAAATAATTTCAAAGTGTTGGCTTTAGTTTCCTGAAGAAATAAAAAATATACATATTATACTAAAATTATGCATTTATTTAGAGACATGTATTTCTGTGGTACTATTTCGTGTATCACTTGAATAAGGAATTCTCTTAATATTAATCAGGAAGGCTATGATTTGAATTTCTTTCAATATAAACGGCTAGAGAATCTTTAATTTGATAGTTTTTAAATATTCTTTATTTAAAATGGGACGTGGTAAGGCTCTTAATAACTCTGAAAAAGAAAAAATTGTGATTTTGAAATCTCAGGGTCAGAATCCGGTCCAAATAGATAAAAATATTAATAGAGGAAAGACAGTTGTGTACAACTATTTAAATAAAAACATGAAAGGGCGGAAAAAATGGCAACAACTCCAAAAGAAAGACGAAAAATTCTTAGAATTGCTTCAATTTCTGAAATGTCGGTATCAAAAAAACGTGAAAAAAGTGGAGTCAGTGCCAGTCTAAGAACAGTGCACCGCTTTTTAAAGTCGTGCCCATACATAGTCCGACGAAAACTGCAAAAAAAACCACCACTTAATCACAACGACTACAGCTTGCCAAAAATACAATGACATGGTCCGACAAATGGTTTAAAGTTGTATTTTCCGATGAAAAAAAATTTAATATTGATAGTCCCGACGGGTATAACTATTACTTCCATGACCTAAATAAAGAGGAATTATTTTTGAGCCGCAGACACAGCCGAGAGGGCGGAATAATGGTATGGGGTGCCATTTCGTATTATGGTACCGTAGAATTGGTTTTTGTATCCATCAAAATTACTGCAACGACTTACAAAAACATTCTGGAGGAAGCATTACCAAAATTTTATGATTTCTTTGGACCCATACCTTGGACGTACCACCACGACAACGCTCCGATTCATACCTCTAGAGCAGTAAAACAATGAATCAACAAGGTGTTCAACTTTTGGATTTGCCCCCATATTCACCAGACCTGAATCCAATGGAAAATGTCTGGGGTTGGCTTGCAAGAAAAGTTTATGAAGGAGGAAAACAATTTGAAACGATAGAATCCTTAAAGGATGCAATAACGGAAACATGGAGTTCAATTTCGCTAAATTACTTAGAGTCATTATACAAGTCGATGCCAAATCACATTTTTGAGGTTATTTCTAAAATACTCATTACTAATTGAATGCTAGAAGATAATAACTTTCATTTTTATAACCTAAAATTTAAAAATAAATTACAGTTTGCTTAGTTTTAAAATATTCCTCATTCAAGTGACACAAGAAAAAGTACCACAGAAATACATGTCTTTAAATAAATGCATAATTTTAGTATAACAAATATATTTTTTATTTCTTCGGGAAACTAAAGCCAACACTTTGAAATTTGGTTGTGCAAAAAATTACCGATAAATTAGCGATTTCATTACCATTAAATGGAACAATGGTACTTATGAAATTTTACTATCATTATTTTTAATAATACCTTTTCATTAATAACACGCTACTACAAAATTATACTTTTTATTTTCATTCGAAAAACAATCTAATGTGGGCTATAGAACTTCTTAAGGACCTCACATAACAATTTTCAAAAATTTCGAAACACCGCATAAATATCGCGATATTGCAAAAAAAAAAAGTTTTTAGAAAAGTTCCTGTACTAAAGATTTCGTAGCTCCCTGAATTTTAATATTTCTTAACTAAGTCTGCATTTATGTATACACTACACAAAGAAAAAAAGTAGATAAATTTTAAAATTTTTTTCATAAATATTATGAATCGAACATGACTTTTTTTTCCCAAACTTTTTTCATAAAAAATAAAATTTTGTTCATAGATATTATTAAATTATTCGTAATGAAAATTTTAGGAATTTTGCAAAAATTTTGTTAAATCTTTGATTTAATATTATTAGATTTGTTTACAAAAGGTAAATGAAAATAGTTATACATGAAAATATAATGACAAATTCCAATGAAAATCTGTAAAAAAAATAATATTCAGAAATTTGCATAATTTCACTCGAAATCTGCAGTACATCATTCTGTTTCCAAAATGTAGTTAAAAATCATTTAATACTTGAAATTTTCTAAAAGAAAAATGTTCAAACATTTTTTTTACAAATTGAAAATATAAATGAAAATTTAAGCAAATTTTTCAGTTTTCTTGACTTTTGATTCATTTGAAAAAATATAAAAAAAGTTTTAATGCTTAAGAAATTATGCTTAAATATTACTCGTATGAACTGAAATCAATGAAAGTAAATTTTTATATTTATGTTCAAACTTTTTTCTGTGTAAGAGATCAGTGCAAAATTTAAAAACTGTTTTAAAAGCTCTTTAAAAGTCATACATTAAAAAATTTTTAAATATTTTTCAATGAATAGAAATAACAAAAAAAAAAAATTCAAAAAAATTATAAAAGCAACATTTATAAGCTTTAAAAAGTATAAAAAATAAAAGGCTTTTTTTAATTTAAAACTAAAATTTAAAAATTTCAAACTAACTAAAATGTTTTATGGTAAGAAATTGAAATTAATTGACTTCATGGGTTTAAAATCTACCTTTCAGCTTTTGTGATTAGGCCGAATGATATTTTCAGTAATTTAATTAGTTTTTGAACATTTTTTTCATTTCATTACCATTAGTTAAAAAATTATAATTAAAAAACTAGCTACCATTAAATAGTAATTAAATATTTTACATTAACATTATTTTAAAATAATGGCAATGAAAATGCAATGCTTAATGAAAAATTCCCATATATGATTATTCATTATATTTTTTAATTAAATTAATTATAAAACAGTGTTATGAAAATAAAAAATGGTATATAAGATCCAAAATCAGACTTTTTTTAATACATTTTCAACAACTTAATACATGGAATTGCATTTAACGAACAAAAATTGTTAAACTGATGAATGCGGTACAGGTTTATTCGAAATACGGCGCCAAATTCGTTGATATGCCTTTTTATATTGAATTTTTAACAACTATTTAACTATTTAAAATTTTTTTTCAAATAGGACACAATGTTAATTCAAAATTGTTTTGTGTATTGCGCTTCAAAAACGACATTAGTTTTGAATGAAACACATTTTTTCCCACATGTATGTATATAGCTGGCCAGACTAAAATTGTTTGGGCAATTTTGATTTTTTTTAATCTGCTACATTTTCCATAACATCTGCAACATAGAATTATTGACCAGGATGTAATAAGTTCGCCATTCATAATTTTGAAAGAATTTCATTTCAATTATTTTCGTCTTATCTTTTAGCCTTCAAGCCAACGTTCCATACATGTAGGGATTTCGAATTTTTCATTTTCCTTTCGGTGATCTTAAACTCTTTTATATTTTTTATGACTATGAACCAATTTTTTGACGTTTAGTGAAAGTTATAAGCTTTAAAGTGTGCAATAATGTTTGTTTTACGTTAAACTCGTCGGTCTCAATCCTTAGCAAAATATAATTTTTCCGGTAAGAAATAAAAACAAACTTCGTCAGAAAAAAGCATTATGGTATTAATTCTGAGGATTTTTTTATTCTTGTATGGTCTGCAACTTTTAACTTTAAAACTTTTAATGTTGACTATTATTATGTTTATTTATTTATTACGGCCCGATTTCTGAATCTGAACAGATTGTTTAATCATTACAAAAGTTCTCGTTTATCTTTTACACAACTTACTTCTTCCTGAACCAGAGTTTTGGTAACTTTTGTTGGACTTTTCAATTCTGTTAAAATTTAAATATTTTAATGTTAAGGTGAGATTTACTATCGATCTACAATCAATGATATTAAAAAAAAAAAAAAACATATGTCATGCTAAATAAATGAATGAAGCACTAAAAGATGCAGACGAAAATTGTTTTCAAGTCACACTAACATTATTTTTTATTTGGCCAATAGTTTCGGAGTTATTCAGAAATTATTGACGAAAAAAAAAACAATTTTTCATGCAAAATTGTAGAATCTTTTTCCTTTAAAGTTCTTTTAAGAGTTCTCTTATATTCTAATCAATGAACAAAATAAGCCATGTATCATCAAAATTAATACACAAATCTTGATTTTATTTATATTTAAGTGAAAATACCCATGTATTCCTACAATTAAGGTGAGACACAATGTTGGTTTTAAAAAATGTTTTCTTCTTTAAATATAAATACACTGGTGCATATTCTTATAAACGCACATCATTTTTTTTTTTTTAATCAACTTACAAAAAATGGAGCTAAAAATAAAGGTGCTTCAAATTAATTTTTTAAATTATTTATTAGTAAAAAATTAGTAACAAAAAACAAAAAAGTGTACATTAATTTTTTTTTATTGTAATTTTAGTAGTTTAATGCCATTTTTTAAGGCTTTTTCCTATATACGCACTTAAACTAATGAACCAATTTAGCATTATTAATGATGTGTTGAAGAACCTTTGTTTTAGATAACTGCAAAAATTTGTTTGGTATTGATTAGACTAATTTTTGAGGAAAATCAAAGAAGAGCATCTTCCAACAGTTCATAAAAATTGCACTGTTGATATTTTTGATTTTCCTGCAGCAGAAAAGGCTGCCCAAACCATAACACTGCCTCCACCGAAATTGCGTTTCTTCATACGAATTTCGTTCAACCTCAAATCATGCCAATAGCAAGACATGAATCGGGATCGTCAAAATTGAACTTCTTTTCATCAGAAAAGATTACTTTATTTAATGAATATGACCGCAAATTTTAAAAGATTTTCCTTATGATGCCTTACATTTTGGTTTCTTAAATTTTATGTTAGCATGTGTTCGCAAAATGTATGCAACATGTTTGGAAGTGACAGGAAGGTAAAGCTTATTTTTTATTTGTTTTTTATTTATGTAGCATTTAATTTATTGCGTGTGGCTTCATCTTTTTTATTAATTTACCTTTTTGTTAATTTCTGCCTTTTCTTAAGAAAGCTTCGAATAACTCCTTCCAAACGGTTAATTTTTCATCCAATTTCTCTGTTAGAACAGCTTTGATCACGAAAAAAATTGGAGTGAAAACTGTTCATTTTTTTTTTTTTTTTTTTGCAATAATTTTTTAGACAAATTTTTCTCGACCGCGTTTATAGGAATATTCCACTGAAATGATCACCAATATGTTCCGATTGCTAAATTAAAGAAAACAACAAAAGCAAGAAACAAATATTTCTTACATAGAAAAAGTATCGTTATAACAACACAACACTGGTTTTGGTTAAGAGAAACGAATATACCTTAAAGAAAAACAAAAAATTTAAATGCGTTTGTAGGAATATACACCAGTGTAGGCGGATTAGATGGAATTTGATATGGTAAACAAGAATCCGCATTCACTTTTTTCTATCACTTATATTTTTTATTGTCCTTGGAAGGCTTTATATTACTTTGATATGAAGTAAATAATATAAATATATATAGTTTTTTCTTTTTAATAATAGGCGATCACACTTATATTAATCGAAATCTGTTTGTTCAATTTAGATAAATAAATTTCAATTTATATATTTTCAACTTATTTTCAGATTTATTCTGAAATTAGCGGCGAAAAAAATTAATTTTTCATGAAAAATTCTTCTAGCTCCGAAAATTAAAAATAAAAAAATATTGTTAACATAACTTCAATAATTTTAATCTGCATCTATTGGAGCTTTATTTATCTAAATTGGACAAACTGTTATAGAGTTATACTAGTGTCATACCTGTTTAAGGGAGGAGTTTTCACAGGCTTTCATTATTTCTTAACAATTACAAAAAAATGTTTATTTTATTTTTATTTTATTTTTTTTATTTTATTTAACTAAAATTGAAGTATTTTTTTTTTAATTTGAGAAAATTTAATAAAATAATTTCCTAAATAAAAAAATTTTTAAAACTTTGAAAATTTTAAATTATTTATGTAGTTTGAAAATAGAACTACTGTAATAAAAACCGATTCAGATTCATTAATAACATTTTGAAACTAGTGGTGCTGCAACTAATTCTGGCACTCATGAAGTATAATCGTATTGTGATTCGAAATAGGTTGATTTTGATGTATTTGTTTGATTTTATTAACTGGTTCTTCAACTGTTCCCGAACGCTTCTGTAAAACTAGTTATGAATGTGACAATGTCTAAAGAAAATCATTGATTGAAGAACAAAAAAAAATAGAACCATTCCATAGAATGGGTACTGGCTAAGTAACACTTCCACAGGACTAGCTCCGGGGATGACAATTTCGAAAAAAAATCTACAACTACATATTTCCTGGGATATTTTATTAAATTTTTTAAAGGATCATCCAAATCAAATTTTAGAATCAATAATTTTTAAAAAATATTTTCAACTTGGAAATTACGCCTACATTTTTCAATACATTTTAAGATTTTCCGTTTTCCTACCCTATTTTTCGATGATATTCTTGCAAGTATTTTTTTTTTTTTTTTTTTTTCTATATAAGTATATTTTTTCTTTTATTTAAATGTTTTTATTATAATTTGCTTTGCGTTTTTCAATACAACTACTTATTTTATTATGAATTTAAAACTAAAATGATGCAATAAAAAAAAAATAAAGATTTTTGTTTTCAAAAAAATTATAACATAAAAGAAAATAAATCATAAAAACTAATAAACAAATATAAATAAGATATTAAAAATAAAAGAATTACCTTTTTTTCTTGAATAATGTTAGTAGTAAAATGGTGAATTTAATAATAAATTGAAATGCTTGAGTCTTGAATAAAATGAAATACAAATTATGTAGTTTGTTTTGTTGGTATTTAGAATTTAACTTAAATTTTGCATTTTATACTGGGAGTTCAATAAATATTTGGATTTATTTATTGTTTATCTTATTTTTGAGGGATTTTTTTTGTTTTATTAGTTGTTATTTAAACGCTAATGACGACGAAATAGAACTTTGTGTAGAGCATCAATATCTATTTCTAAAGGAGTTTTGTTCGATGAATGTAAACTGTAACGAAAGAAGAAAGAGAAAATAGAACTACATTAAGTATTTGTTAGAATGTTAGGGACATACAACCTGGGGCTCACCTTGACGAGCGTATGGCAGGTGCTGTGGGCTTATTAGATGCTCTAGGATTAACTAATAAACATTTCATGGGCTGACCATCCAATTGACGATTGTGATAGGTGTCCACAGCTTTTTCGGCATCCACCAATGATTTGTATATGACCTCGGCTACACCAGGCCGTACTATGCGTGAATCGTACAATTCGCCAATATCCTCAAACAGTTCTTTAATATCAGACTGTGTGACACTGGTGTGTAAATTGCTTACAACTATACGATAACCTGAAGAAGAGGTGGGCATCACTGATCCCCCCGACATGGAAGTGGATGAAGGTTTTAGGGGATTTGAAAAAATTCCCATAGATGCGTGTGGATCAGGAGCACGTTCTAAGCGAGAACGCATTTCATAGGATAGATGAGAGCTTTGTTCAGGTAGATAACGTCTGGAATACGAATCTGGACTACGTTCTCTTATTGAGCTAGAGCGTAAAATGCCCTTGGCCGGCGGTGCTGTTAAATCGGGAGACATTCGACGTTCATGTCGGGTGGAGTAGGGCACTTCGTACACATCGAAGGGATCGAAATGTTCATTCGACGTTGAACCCCATGAATTTAAACGTCTAGGGGCCGGTGGTGCCAATTCATAGGCCATATCATTTTGCACGGTACGACTAAGACGTGAAGCGGCAGCATATTCTTCTATAAAATAGAGTATATATTACATTAGTTAAAAAGTTTTACTTCTGATAGAAAAAGAATACTATCTTGTAAGATTTTAAAGAAATTTTGTTTTAAATCAATCCAATTCCGTTTAGAAGTCAATTCTATTTTCTAAAACTGATAGTACTCCCTGTTTGACTACTCCTTTATAATTACCCATTTGACGGCGTTGCTCGTTTCTGCCTTGCCACGCCAAATACTCACCCTCTTCCATTTTCTCCATATTATCATAGTCAACATAACCTCGAGGTATATCGAAATGATTTTCGCGCCGTCTGCTGGAGACCACAGCTGGCAGCGATGATGAAGTCTTATAATTGGAACTTTTTGTTTTTAAGCCTCCTGCTGGTATAACTTTACTAACACCCAACGCTCTTCTACCACCATGACCGCTACTACCACCACCACTCACCGGTCCACTGCCCATTTTATTATATTTATAAGTGGTCAATTCCTGTTTTTGCATCAGCTTCTTGCGTACATCACCATTACTCCTGGTAATTTCTGCCAACTTATCACGCGCGTCTCGTATTTTGGCCCGATTTTTTTGTATAATCTTAAGACGGGCATCGGTGATGCGTCTGGCTTCTTTGAACACAGGTTTATTGAGAATTTTCCTAAGAGGCTGTGTTACTGGCTTTTTGATACCGCCACTATAAAGGAAACAAAATTTTCATTATTTCTTAGAATTTTTCTTTTCAACGCCATTTTCTTATCTGTCTCCTTTTCAACAAAACTTACAATTTTTGTGTTATTTTTTTGCTTTTAATTATATCATCTAAACTCATATCCATTTTAGTGTGAGTTTAATGTAATTGTTGCTCTACTGGTATTTATTTGTTGTTTTCTTTAATACATTCAATATTTTCTTTAATTTGTTAACAAAATTAGTTGTTTCTTTTCAAAGGATTTAGGAAAAAAAGTAGCGGTGCCTGCAGTCTTTTTTCTTGAAATTTATTATAATGAAGTTGGTGGTAGTTGTTTGTCATAAAGATGCCAGATGGGCAAATGGTAACAGATTGATTTTATGAGATGTTTTGACATAATTCTGTCATACGGCAATATTTTAGGAAAAAATGTTATTCAATTATTATGTATATATTTAACCTAGTGTCTACATTAGGCAAATTTATATCAAAACAAACGTCAAAATCAGTGCGAATATATACAAGGTAACCTTAGTTAAACAGTTGATTATTATTTTGGTTGTTACATTTGTCAAACTGCATATATAAAAAACAATAATGAATACGTCATATTGTTGTTTTTGTGCAACTGTTGCCACCTTCCATAAATTCTCGTTAAGTTTGACGTTTGCCTTGATAAAAAATTTTCTAATGTAGACACTATGTAAAGAATGAGGTGAAGAAAAATGTGCTTAGTAACCTATGATATTTCTAATGGTTAAAAAGATATTTGAGCTTATATTTGAAAATTTCAATTTTTTGTCTTGATCTTTCTTATGTTTTCTTAAATAATTTCCGTAATATAAATAGGAATGAACATATACATTTTTTTAATGCTCTAAGATTTCCAATACATTCCAAAATATTATGCTGAAATTTTTTGAATTATTCCAAATGAGTGCGAAATATTACAGTTTTATTTACCCTTGCACTTTTTTCTCAAAATTTAATAAAAAAAAATTAAATAAAAAATTTTTGTATATGTCAAAAGAAAAAACAGGGCTTCAACTATGGACAATAAAGAAATTTTTTGATTGGGAGTTACAACCTACCAGTCCAGTATTGGGCGAAAATAGTGAAATTTTAAAAAAATTTCGGTATAAATTGAATGTTCTGATTCTCATCCGATTTATGTGTTTTTTATCTTTAAATGGTGAAAATATTGATTTAAAAATTTTGAGTGCAATTGAATAGTTTAGAAGTTACAGGCCTTTGCAAATCGTACTTCCGTATATATCACGTTGGGTTAATGGAATTTTGATTTTTTATAAATGCACAATCAACAGCTTTCATTAATACATTTCATAATCTTTGCAATTGGATAAATATTATTATTTTTATGTGAGTTATGAAATTGTTTCAAAGAGTTCCAAAATATCAAGTTCATCTTGCTAGAAAAAAAGTCATGCGAGATTTTTCAAATCGGATATATATATAAATTAGTTGCTTTATATATATATATATATATATATATATATATACAAACAATATAGATTGTTTGGTGAAATAATGAAATTTTTAAAATCTTTTTTTTAAGTTCACAAATAACATATTAAAATATATATTTTCTTAATATATTTTTAATGTAGAGCAAGATCGTGTACCAAAAATCATTTTGATTTCAAATCTAAACAATTTTTTTTTTTTAATAGACATCTATATTCACTGATATATGTATATATTGTCTACATACCTTTCCAAATGAAGAAAATCCAAAGATATCAGCCAAAATTGCTGAAAATGAATTATTATAATTTTTAATGATGTGGGGGGTAATGATACTCTTTTACCGACCAAGATAAAACAGGGTACAATTTATGGTAATGATGGTAAAAGGTAATGCATGAATTACACTTGTAGAAAAAAAATTTATGACTACTACTAAAATTTCTAAGATATGGCAACATTGTAACCACATTTTTATTTTACCTACCGTCTATACTAACGTTTTTCTTGTTCGCACATTGAACAAAATTTTGTGCTCACATAAATTTGGATAGTTTTGTTTTTTTTCGCATTTTTTTATGCGGAAGAAGAAGCGCCGCATGTAACATAGTGTCTACATTAGAAATTTTTTATCATGACAAACGTCAAACTTAACGCGAATTTGTGTGAGGTGCAAAAAACAACAAGATAGCGTATTCATTATTGTTTTTTATTTATGCAGTTTGACAACTGTAACAATCAAAACAATAATCAGCTGTTTAACTAAGGTTACCTTGTATATATTCGCACTGATTTTGACATTTGTTTTGATAAAAATTTGCCTAATGTAGACACTAAGTAAAAGAATCGAAGCGACACTAACGACAAAAAAAAAATAAAGATTTTTTGTTTTTTACAAACAAAAAATAAAGATTTTTTGTTTTGTTCGTTCTTGTTTTGTTTTGCTCTTGTGCGATCAAGAAAATGGCTACGATGATGAAGAGATTTTTCTGTCATAACAAGTAACGAAACGTCGGCAGAGTTACTGCAATTGTTTTTAATTAATTGAGATTTCAATGAAGAATTTCGCTTCTTCAAAAATATTGCAGTATTAAAACAAAATTGTCAACGCTCGAATAAAAAAAATGCCATTTTGATTGTTGTTGATACTTTTTATATGAATAGATAAAATATTATCTGCAATTCAAAGATAAATTTTAAGTTTGTCTTGAAAAAAATTCTAATGTATAGATGTACCAATTACATCACAACGCTGCAATAATATAAATAGGTTTGGTGTAGACGTGATAAATTCTTATCATGGTAAGAATTTCACGTTTGTCATGACAGAAAAATCTCTCGTGTAGAGCCTACGCAAAAGAGCCAAGATTAATAGGTTTAAATTCGGTGGCTGGCCAATAGGATGTCTTTGTCGGTTTCTAAAACTTAAAAAATATATTTTCTTTTTTAATTTAATAAAAAGCTGTTTTTTATAAAATTTATATCTATGTATATCAATACTTCTAATAAAATATATCGCTGCTAAATATTAGCTAAGACACATAATTTTTGTTACCATTTAAAATAAAATTGAAATTGTGATGCTATTACAATTTTTCGTTTTTCAATTCATAAAAATTAAAAATTGAATATCTTTTAATTAATTTTTAAGTAGTTATAGCCATAACCACTTATGAAATAAATACCTACTTAAATTTGTTCTGAAAATTTCGAAAAAGAAAACACTACTAATATATTAAGGAAATCACCTATACTTTGAGGTGTGCTGGTCATTTATTTACTCATATATGTACTCTTTAATTTGAGTCCTAAAAAATTAATACTTTTATGTAAAGTGAAATTAAAATCACTAAAATCTAATCAAATTTAAGTAGTTTTTGTAAAATATAGTAATAATTTTTGATCAGGATTTTTATTACTAAGTAATATACTATATATTTATATTATGGCAACTGTTCCCAGACTTGACGATGTATTATAATTTGATGATTTTTGGTGCTAAAAATGGCATGTTGACGATTTGAAAATGTTTGCCTAAATTTGTTGATTTTCCTGAAAGAAGGTTCAGACCTAATTTCAGCACTTTTCATATATTTTTCTCTTCAAAGCACATTAATTCATACATAAACAGTAACAATTACAATAAGAATTTCCTTAAAATTTTACGTTTAAGAAATGTTTATGATAAACCAGTCTGTGTAAACTGTATAAACGGTGAGTTCATATTTTATTTGCAAGTTAGTAACTCACGAAAACTAATTGTAATTAGTGAAACTAATTGCAAATAATACGTACGGCGTTGCTACTTCCTCTTACGTTCATAGAATTTTCTATAACAATAGTTGTATTTTTCCATTTGCCACAACCAAAGGGAAAATGTATTTCTTTGTGCAATTTGAGTATAAACAGTGAATTATTTATTTGAGAATTATTTTTATTTGCAATAATTGTGCGTATAAACGTAATATGTTATTACGTTTATACAAAGTTTTTATTTGCAAATAAAAGTGTAATGCAATGCCGTATAATTTTTTTAATTGTAACTTACTAACTCACGAAAACAATTCCTGATTACCTCAGGTCTACAATTGAGATATCGCTGATATAATATGTGACATAACGCCGGCAGAAGAGAGTAGCCATTTTGTTTATATTATCTTAAGTATTTAATAACCTAGTGTCTACATTAGGCAAATTTATATTAAAAAAAAACGTCAAAATCAGAGCGAATATGTACAAGGTAACCTTAGTTAAACAGTTGATTATTATTTTGTTTGTTACAGTTGTTAAACGGCATATATAAAAAACAATAATGAATACGCCATATTGTTGTTTTTGTGCAACTGTTGCCACCTTCCACAAATTCGCGTTAAGTTTGACGTCTGTCTTGATAAAAAAAATCTCTAATGTAGACACTATGTAAGGGATTATTATAAATGCTATAAGATATCATTATTTTCAATCAGTCACAGAGTAAACATATCCTTTTTATTTAAGAAATTCGCTCTTTTTAGCATAATTTTAATAAATTATAAATTTTAATAAATTATTATTATTAAAAGAAAACAATTTTCAAAAAAAAAAAAAAAAAAAAAAAAAAGCAAGCTTTTATATATGCGTATTTTTTGGCAATTCATCTTATAAGATAGTTTTGTAGAGAAATCTCATCACAACAGTCTCATAATATATCTTATAATACTAATATTGGCAACTGTACGTGTTATAATTCTTCTAAGTGTTTTAACAACTTTTCATGATAAATGAGAAATAATTAATTGTTTTGTTTGAAAACAATTTCGATATGTATATCTCTCATATGAAATTAATATACATAATTTCTTTTTAACTTTATCATAAACCTAAATAAAACAAAGCTTCCTTAAAAAACATGGAAAATGGCAATTAACATACAAAAACCAAATTTTTGATATTAACGATTTTATTCTCAAAACTTGAAGATTTTGTAGCAAAATTTATTTTGCAACTATGATTACGGCCTATATGGCCTTGTATTAACGTCGAGTCCATACGGGAGATATTTTTATCAAGACAAACGTCAAATTTTCATCATGATAAAAAATTTGCTAATATAGACTGAATTCGTCAGTATTATTGCAGCGCTAAAACAAAATTGTCAGCGGTCGAGCACTGACAACTTCGTCTTGACGTTGATTGAGAAAAGACGCCATTTTGATTTATATTGGTACTTTTTATATGGTTTATTATAAGTTTACCCCTATCAACCCGTCTAAACGTAACATAATATGTGAGACTTTTGTGTTAGAGAGTGTCAATTTTATGAAATGAACTGTCAAAAAAAAAAAAAAAAAAAAAAAAATACACATATACGAAAGTTTGTTTGTGTGTATGTGTGTGTATTTTGGAAATTACTGAAAACAATGTCTTTTTGTAAAATTGTTTCCTTTTAGTGTTTGTTTTACATATTAAAAACACTTTTATAAGAATTGTGCTAAAAAAGTGCAAATTGCTTAAATAAAAAGGACATGTTTACTCTGTGACTTATTGAAAATAATGATATCTTATAGGATTTATTAAAATACGTGTACCCCTTATTTAAGATTTAACATTATATAAACAAAATGTTTACTCTCCTCTGCCGGCGTTATCTCACATATTATGTCAACGTTAATCTCAGTTGTAGACCTGGGGTATACTTGATAGAGATAAAATATTATCTGCAATTCGGGCAAAAATTTGACGTTTGTCTTGATAAAAATTTCAAGATAAACTTCAAAATCAGTACGAATCTATACAAGGTAACCTCAGTTAAACAGCTAATTGTTATTTTTGGTTGTTATAGCTATCAAAGTGCATATATAAAAAACATTATTAAATTCGCCATATTTTTATTACTGTTGCCACCTACCATAAATTCGTGTTAATTTGTACGTTTGGCTTAAAAAAAGTTTGTCTAATATCCAATGCAAAATAATAAATGAATAAAATGGAAAATAAATAAACTTAGCAGACGACATATAAACCACCGCCGATAGGTTCTTGTGAAAGCCTCCGCCGACCAATAAGTATCGCGTTGCCGCCGAAAATTTTGTGCGGCTTGCTTCTCTGTTTCACCGTTTTTCATTTATTTTGTAAATCGCTGCGATAGAGTGAAGAAGAAAAATCCATTTTTGTGGTGAACAAATTCTGCAAATTAAATAAGATTTTTATAATTACTTCAAAAATTTAAATCATTAAATCAATGGCTGTATAGATAAATGAAAATTTTGTGCAAAAATAAAGTGTGAAACTGAAAAAAAGGCATTTGCAAAATATTTATGCAAAAAATCTAATCACAAAGAGAAAGTGTATGAAGAGAGTGAAAAAAGAAGTAAAGTTAAAAAAACAACAAAATAAATGCAAAAATTAAAAAAGAAAGAAAAATATTGCAATAGTAATTTTTTCTTTTATTAAATAATACAATTTAATGGGCAATGCTAAATCCAAAAATAAAAATTCAACTAAAATTGAAAACGAAATTTCTAGGAATTTAACACAATCATTAAAAGTGACAACAACAGCACAAGCTACAACACCAAGAACATTATATAGGAAAGAGGATAATAATATAAACGTTTGTGGGACGACGTCGACGACTACGACAGCAGGTACTACTGCGGGAGGTCCATTATCGTTCGAGGTTAGAAATTTAAATACAACTACTATTACCACAGCAAATTCTAACAAAGCAGTAAAAGATCCGAAACAAAAACTACAACAATATACAAAACCTAAACAACGACAACAAAAAGCAGCTGATAATTCTGCTAACAGTGAGGTAGCAGATCAGCAACGTTTAAAACAGGTAACGTCACCTTATTTGTTTGTGTTTTGCTTTTTGTTGTTGGTATATTTAACACAAATATTTTTTTATATCTAAAACAAAAATAAAATTCGGTTGTATTTTAGGCAGATGTAATAAATTGTCAGGAGAGACAGAAAAAGGGGGGTTAAAAATGCAGTTGTCAGTCATATAACAACAATATTGTCAATAACAATAAAGAAGAAAAAAGTTAAACAAAAACAACTTCTATGCAATTGAGTAAATGTTTGGTCATTCAGTAAACCTTAACACTAAAAGTTTTTGTCTTGTTTTTTCTTTTTATAGGTTGTATATTTTTGCTTTGTTAAGATAATAACAACAACCCTTGTTAAAGGGAGTTGGGTGAAGTTTAAGAAGAAAAAAATGAAAACGTCAAGAGTTTATTGGCTTCAATAATTTTAACCTCTCTTTATACGCCTTAAGGAAAAACACAATATCCCATTAACAACCCACCCTCCCGTTTCATTACTTTTACTATTTTTTAATTTTTTTCTTCTGCTATTTGTTTTTGTTTTGTTTGTCGAACTTTTGCTTTTATTTTTTTGATATAGAATTTGTTGTTTTTAACTTAAAAGATTTTCTGCTTTTTTTTTTATTTGAATAATAAATTTTACGATTTCGTACATAATTATGTTGCTGCGTAGTATGTGAAGGCATGTGAATGTTTAAACCAGAAACATACCACAAACCCCACCACCCTACATATTAATCTTATAACGATGTCATTTTTTTTTTTAAACGACGACATCGGAATGAGTGATAAAAGGGATTCCAAAGGTCTTTGTTATTTTTGTTTTATTTTAATCCTTGATATTTTCTATTCGTGAGTGCTTACGATTTTAATATATAGCAATAACTTTTTGTTATTGGAATAAGTGGAAATTTATTGAGGCATAACTTAAAGTTATTAAAAGAATTGTTAATACGGAAAATTTAAAATTTGGTAAATAATTATTACTGAAATGTTAACAGTTTCGATTGCGAAAATTGAGATCTTGATTAACTTTGGAAACTAATATTATTTATGTATGAATTTACATTTAATTAAGGTGCCTCAAACTGTCAATTTTGTAGAGTTTATAATTTATATTTAATTTTTTAAATATCTGTCAAAGAATACACAGTACATACTACATATAACTTCTGTTAGACAATTTGATTATAAAAACGTTTTCTTGCCTTTGAGGTTTTATTATTACTATTATATTATTATTATTATTATTATTATTATTATTTTACTTTGAAAATTTTTTCCAAGTTATTACATTTCTTTATCTGGTATAGTGTTTCAAATTCGTCTTATATGTATATATATTTTTTATATAGTATCAAAGTATTTGTGCGCAAAAAATGTTTAAGCACATTCGCACTTACAGAAATTGTTTATAAACTAAAATATGAAAACATTCTTAAATACATATACATACATAAGTACTTAAACGTATACACTCTTGGCCATATTAAGAAATATTCCTATTAATTTATTCTTTATAATAATAAAAAAAAAAAAAAAAAACTAATAACTTTTAATGGCTCGCATACATATTATTCTTGCTTATTTTGTATACAGTAATGATATTTAAATTTTTAAAAGATTTTTAAAAAACCAAAAAGATTTTTTTGCAACAACAGACTTTGAAATTAAGTAGAAATTTTAAAGACAAGGTTTAATAATATTTTGACCTATTGTGAAAGTAGATTTAGCAATTTTAATCATTTAAAGATTTATTAAGTATTTTTAAACTAGAAAATTAAACGTCATACAAAGTACTAGATATATATACAGGTTTTACTCGGAATTTATTGGAGTTTAGTTTTTATTAAGTAGCCGTACATATAAGGCCCCATTGTACAGTGGGAAATTTTTGTCATCTTTTGATCAAAAGTCGGTAACTTTTTAATCCTTAATAATTAATGAATAAAAATTTACACCAATAATTTTGAGAATACTTTCTATAACATTAGTTAATATCAGCCAAATCCGTGTGCAAATTATTTGGCAAAGTATCTTTGTATTTGAAGTTTATTGTTATTTGAATTTAAAGGATTGTGGGTAGGAACTTGAAAGACATTGGCTTAAAGAATTAGTAAAAATACTTCATCAGTTGATTTAAACCATGAACACTATTTCATGAAAGACTTACACAATATGGTCACCATATAAATTTGCAACTATCTGCGGTAAATAGTGTAGTATTTAATATTATCAACTCCAGTTCATACTAATTTTCATTGTAATAGATTAATTGGATTCCGATACATTAATAAAAAGGTTGGGATTAAATTGAATGTTCTGACACAATTCAGATTTTTTTAATATTTTCATCGTTGATAGTACTTCTAACGCTGAAAATATGATTTAAAAATTTTTGACTGCAACTGAATAATTTCGGAGTTATAGGCCATTTGAAAACGTACTTTCCTAAGAAATTCATATTAAAAAAATTTGTTGTCTTTAAAAAATTGGGTAAAAAGGAGTTAAAAACCCCTACGCCCGCCCGAATGTCGGCTGTTAAGAAATTACAAAAAAAAGAAAAAATTTTTGTTAAAGAAACTTTTATAAAAAATACTTTCTTTTTTATAAATGCGTGTTCAAGAGCTATCAATTAATATCTAAATTTTTGCAATCGGATAAACAGTATAGGAAATATTTACTATTTTAAGTGAGTTACGGAGCTCAATAAGTACTATACGTTGTGATTGTAAATACATTTTAATGTAACTAAGTTTTTTGAAGTAATTACATCTTAATTAATATATATATATATATATATATATATATATATATATATATATATATATATATATATATAAAACATATTTACAACAATAAATGCGTAAATGCATAGTATTCGTGATGAAAATTTACAAAGCGGTTATGATTACAGTCGTGAATCACACATATATTTGCTATGCTATTTTAAACCATTTGGTGGTATAATTTCGCCTGCCCGTACGTCTGGCCAAGATACAATGTTAATTAATTTTTCGAACAAAAGCTATTTATTGGAAAAAAAATTAATACTTTTGAAAACTTTAATTTTTAAAGAATTTTAAAGAAAATTAAATTTCTTTTAAAAACATCGAATGTATTATATTTAATTTATTTAACTGTTTAACTTATTGAAACATGTTTTTCAGTTTTTTAAAATTTTACTTCAAATAAATTTTGTTTCATTATTGTAACACTTATTTTCAAGTAAATAACTCTGTAGCATCTACTAATGAAAAAAAATAAAAAAAAAAATAAAAAAAAACGTTAATAAATTAAAATAAAACGTTGGTTATTGAAAAAACACTATTTTATATTTACATTAGAGTTTTTATATTCAAAGTTAAAAACAAAAAACAATTAAGTTCAATTACAATTAATTACTCTAGATGTGATGTTAGTTTCTATTCTTTACAACATACGCTTTTTTAATACAATTAATTTTTTAAATTTTATTGAGTGGGAGAGTACATGACCTTAGTCCGCCAGTCAGTCAAGAGATGTGAAATGTCAATTTTTTAAAGCTTTAGCTAACACTTTTTGTGTTGTGTTTAAATTAACTGAGATGTTTGTTTATGCATTCAATCATTTAATTTTTGTTGAGCAACAATGCAATAAGAACTAAAATAAACAATAAAAAATATGTTTAAAAGAATGCAATTATTTAAAATATACTGTATTTTAAAGGAGTTGAGTAAATAAGCTTTATTAGTTATTCGAGATTTGGTTTTATAATAGTTCTAGAATTAGATTAGATAGACTGAGAATGCATACTGTATATGTAAATGTACAAAATGTAAAATATATAAATGCTTATTAAATTAATTTTATTGAATTCTTATAAATTTAAAATTTGAATATAAATGACGGTTTAAATTGAATGTTCTGATTCAGTTCCGATTTCTTTGATTTTTAATCATTGATAATAAATGTTGAGTACAATTGAATAGTTTTGAAGTTATAAGCCTTTGAAAAACGTACATCCCTAAGAAAATTGTTGGAAATAATCCGTAGTATTCCGAATAAAATATTTTGTATTCAATATTTTATATAAAACTTTATTTAACCAGAACGAATGTGTCAAGTGAAAATTATAAAAACGAATGAAAAAATATTTGAAAGTAAAAACTTATTTTACAAAATATTTTTCAATGTAGTCTAGATATATTCATGTTGATAAAGAAGTATATTTTAGAAAGTTTTATTTCCAACACTCCTCCTCAACATGGATATTCCTTTACAAATTAAATTATTTTAAATTTAACAAATTAACAAAATTAACATGTTTAGCCTTTGGTAAATTCTTTGTGAATATATCAGCAATCATATCATCGGTTGGACAGTATTTCAATTCTACCTCTTTGGATTCAACGACATCTCTTATATGGTGATACTTAATGTCAATGTGTTTACTTCTATTATGGTATACGGGGTTTACTGCCAATTTCATAGCACCTTGATTGTCGACATTTAAAATTACGCTTTCATCATTCCAAAAACCAAGCTCTTGCAATAATCTTCTTAGATACACTGCTTCCTTTGCTGCATTAGATATTGACATATATTCTGCTTCTGTGCTGCTGAATGCTGTTGTAGACTGTTTCTTTGATTCCCATGAGATTAGGTTTTTACCAAGATAAAATGCATATCCAGAATAAGATTTCCTATCTATTGTACAACCACCCCAATCAGCATCTGCATAGCCAACAAGATTCTTGCTGCCACTGGAAAATATTAATTTTAAGTTTTTCGTACCTTTTAAGTAACGTATAATATTCTTTGCTGCTGCCCAATGCTCAACATGTGGATCGGAATTTCGTTGTGCCAATTTAGAAACAGAGTGTATAATATCAGGTCTTGTTGTTAACGCTAAGTATAACAAAGCTCCAATCAATGATTGATATGTAGTTGGATCTACTTTTTCACAATTATTTGTACATTTTATTTGAAATCCAGGAGTTAATGGTATTGATAATGGTTTACAATTCTCCATGCCATATTCCTGTAATATTTCATTGATGTAAACTTCTTGGCTTAATTTGATTTCACCAGTTTCTCCATCACGCTGTACTTCCATCCCTAAAAAATGTTCCATTAATCCTTTGTCAGTTATTTCAAATTCACTAGCAATTATCGATTTCATTTTAATTATTTCAGTTTTATCTTTACAGCCAATAATGATGTCATCAACATAAATAGCAATTATAATTAAATGTTGATTGATTATCATTTTATACAAACATGATTCATTTTTACATCTTTCGAATCCTATCTTACATAGCACGTCATTTAATTTTGCATTCCATTCCCTTCCCGCTTGTTTCAGGCCATAGAGTGATTTGTGAAGTCGCAACACCTTTTTTGGACAGGACGCATCTATAAATCCTTCGGGTTGTTGAATATATATTTCTTCTTGTAGATCGCCATTTAAATATGCTGTAACAACATCCAGTTGGTGTAAATGCATTTTATGTATCACAGCTAACGCCAATATCATACGAATTGTTGCATAACGGACTACAGGTGAAAAAGTTTCCCTATAGTTAACACCATACTTCTGACTGCAACCTCTCGCATCCAATCGTGCTTTATGCCGAATAATCTCACCTTTTTGATTTTTCTTTAATGCATAAACCCACTTACATTTTATTGGTTTATGTCCATTTGGAAGATCTGCGAATGACCACGTACCTTTTTGTTGTAATGATGACATTTCTTTTACCATTGCTTCTTGCCACTTTTCACAACTTTTACTAGATAATGCTTCTTGATACGTTTTAGGTGGTTCTTGATTCTCCACCACATTATTTAGTAAATTTAAAACTTTTCTTGGTCTGCCAGGTTTGCCAGTTCTAACGGTTTTTGGTCTACCAGGACCACGGGAAACATTTGAAACTTCTTCAGGAAAATCTTCTGTAGGGGAAGTAAAGCCATTGAAATCTTCCATGTCAAAAAAATCTTCTGAAATTGTTTCATTATCATTTTCGGAAATAATTTCTGCTTCATCCTCTTCTGTTAATGTTGTGTCTGCATGATTTTCTTCATCTTGTTGTTCACTTTTATCAATAAGATCATTAAAATTTATAAATTCCATACTTGAATTATTTTCCTCTGATCCTGATAAACTATTTTCATCAAATAACACATCACGACGCTCGATTACCACATTTGTGTCTTTGTTATATAATCTATATGCTTTAGACACAAGTGAATAGCCAACCATTACCAATATTGAACCTTTTTTATCAAATTTGCCTTTTCGTTTTACATTTAAAGTTACAGCAGTTGAACCGAATACTTTCAGATGCTTCACGTTTGGTTTTTTACCAGTCCAAACTTCATGAGGAGTTTTGTTACCCAGAATTTTAGATGGACATCTGTTTCGCAAGTAAGCTGCTGTTGATATAGCCTCTGCCCACAATTTGTGATCAAGTCCGGAATCTGTAAGCAAGCATCGTGCCATTTCTACCAAGGTTCGGTTGTATCTTTCCGCTACTCCATTCTGATGTGGTGTGTAAGGGACTGTAAGCTGGCGTTGAATACCACATTCTTCGATAAATTTATTAAATTGTTTGTTAACGTATTCTCCACCATTGTCACTTCGAAGGGCTTTGATTTTTCGACCAGTTTGGTTCTCTACCATGCTTTTAAATATTTTAAATTTTTCAAATACTTCACTTTTTCTTTTTAGGAAGTATATCCAAATTCTTCTAGATTTGTCGTCTATGAAAGATAAAAAATATTTCGACCCTCCTAGGGACTCCACATTCATTGGACCACACAAGTCCGTATGAATTAAATCAAGGACTTCTTCTGATTTACTCTCAGATTGTTTTGGGAATGTTGTTCTATGAATCTTACTCATCATACAAGTTTTACATTGTTCTTGAAATTCACTATTTAAATTCATTTCATTTACCATTTCTTTATTGTATAAATCCTTTAAGCTTTGATAATTGAGGTGGCCAAATCGTCTATGCCATATTTGATTACTGTTACTTATAGCATTCAATTGTTCTTTGGGTTCTTCTGTTTCAAATACAAACAAATTATTTTCACCTTTAGCATGTATAAGTAATTTCTTGTCTTCATCCATGAGGAAAGCTCCCTTTTTATTAAATTTTATTGTTCCTCCATATTGAACAACCTTGCTAACTGACACAAAATTTCCTTGTAAATCTGGGGAATACAATACATCTTTAAATTTAATAGATTTTCCATTAATAGTTAATGTAACAACACCTTTTCCCTTTGCAGTTACAGATTTTTTATCTGCCAATATAATAATATCATTACTATCTTCAAATGTTGTAAATAACTTACGGTTGGAACACATGTGACTTGTGGCACCACTATCTATATACCATGACGATGATTTTCTATGTTCATTTGTTACCATTGCAATTAACGAAAATGATTTCTCTTCTGTTTTCAATCTACATTTGTTGGCATAGTGACCTTTTTTTCCACAAACATAACAATTACCTTTAAAATTTTTGGTGTTTGATGCTTTTTTGTTGTTTTTGTTTTTATTAAATTTTTCCTTTTTTATAGCTCCGAAAGCTTGCTGTGTACTTGATCCTTCTAGCTCTTGATTATTCCTACGTTCAGCTTCTTCCAAAAGTTTAAGTTTTGTGATAGATAGCGAAGGCAATGCGTCTCTCGTCTCTATAATCATTACAAAATTTTCATAATCCTTTGGAAGACTTGAGAGAAGGATTATAACGAGTAATTCATCTTGTAATTGAATACCAACTTCATTTAGTTTTTCAGCAATATCGGAAAATGTATTCAAATACTCCACCATGTTGTTGCTATCCTTCATATTTAAACTTAAAAGTCTCTTATATAAACTTACTTTTTGTACAGGACCATTAGGTTTATATATCTCCTTTAGTTTCTTCCAGGCTTCATGAGATGTTGCACAATTCTTGATGTAATTGATTTGGGAAGATTTAATACTTAACATTATTGTTGCTAATGCCTTCTCATCGTTAATGTCCCATTCTAACTGTTTACTGGTATCCCACGTTGGAATTTTCTTTTCATCACTATTTACATACCGCCAATATCCACTATGAATGAGCACACTCTTGATTTGAACACTCCAGATTTCAAAATTCTTTTCATCCAATTTTTCAATTTGATAAAGGGATGAAGTTGCCATCTTGTGTTATGTTGATTCGCTATATATCTTATTTCTTGATCTGTATAATTATCTTGATTTGTATAATTATCACTACACCTTTCTTATTTTTTTACCCATACGCTCTGGGCCCATAACCTGTTGGAAATAATCCGTAGTATTCCGAATAAAATATTTTGTATTCAATATTTTATATAAAACTTTATTTAACCAGAACGAATGTGTCAAGTGAAAATTATAAAAACGAATGAAAAAATATTTGAAAGTAAAAACTTATTTTACAAAATATTTTTCAATGTAGTCTAGATATATTCATGTTGATAAAGAAGTATATTTTAGAAAGTTTTATTTCCAACAAAAATCATATTAAAAAATGTTTTGAATTAAAAAAAATAGGTAAAAAAGTTAAAATTTTTTTGCCAAAGAATTAAAAATGACAAAATATTAAAAAAAAAAAATATGTTAAAGGAACTTTTATAAAAAAATATTTCTGTTTTTATTAATGTCCATTCACGTGCTTTCAATTGATACTAAAATTTTTGCAATACTGTATAAGACATATTTACTTTTTTAAGTGAGTTAGGAGTACCTGAATGAAACTACATTTGTTATATAAAGTCTTCGAATTGAGAAAATGCAACTTAATATTCAGGGCCATCAAAATGCAAATTAATGAATTTAATTAATTTTTCTAAAGTACATTCTTTCAACTTACTGCCACCAATAAAAGTAGTAAAATAATAAAACCATTTGTGCCAACCATGAAAAAGTCAAGAAACTTTTTGTAAACAATTGGCGATGAGTGATGTGTTGCATCCAGTAATGCCAGATACAATTCATAAAAAATCCACCTGTTTTATAAAAAATTCCCTTTTGTCCCTATTTTCTAAAAAAATATTCCCTCCGATTATCCCTTCTCCTTAAAATCGTAATTATTATTAAAAAAATCAACAAAAATAAGAAAAATTTTTAAACGATAAAAAAAAGAACGACTGTGTAATTATTGACAAAATCCATTTGGCAAATTATAGTTTCCATCTAATATAACTGTGTACGATAATATTGCATATTTCCTTTTAAATTCCCACTTTTAGTCGTTTTTAGAAGAAAATTTTAAAATTTTAAAAATTCCTTTTATTTTGTCAAAAATTAAAATTCCCTCACTTTTTCCCTTTGCTTTAAATTTTCGTTAAAAATTCTCTCAAAAAGGTAAAATACCCTACATATGACATTACTGGTTACATCTAAAAACAAAAATAAATCTTTTATACTTGATTGGATCGTTCCTTTATACTACTTACTATACACTTTGAGTAATTGTTTATATATAAAAAATGTTTATTTTCAGATTAAAAAAAAAAGAAAACGAAACGAGTTGAGTACTCTTTAACGCTATTCAGATCAATAGCTTGAGATAGTTTTAATGAAAACAATTAAAAGTATTATGTGTTAATTAAATGTAATTAGAAAATAGCAATTACGCAGATTGTTTTTCGAAAATTGTATATTTTCCTACTCATAATTATCTTCACAACTAGTACCTGAATTAGGAATAATACTTCTACATGTTCTTGTTTGTCATTGTAATTCAGGATTTCTGTTAGATCTAGTATTAATCAACTAGATCAGGGAGTAGTTTTTTAATTATTGATTTTTGTTTAAAAATTTCAAACATTTTAAGAATTATTTTTGATGTATGATTTTTACAATTTGGGTCAATTAAATCTTGTTTGAGCGGAAAGTTTATGTGCTCAGTTGTTAAATTGTTAACTCCAACATAGGAGACTAATGCTTAATTAGTCTATATGGGACTATATTTGCGCCAACAGAGATGCGCATTACATATCTTTATAAATGTTATGTCTCTGCGGCTCTGTTCTTTATTCTGGATCTGCTCCAATTGAGAATTATGTAATCGGGATGGCGTCAAGAAGTTATATGATACTTGGTGAATTTAGGTTTCTCCTTGTGCTGAATGGGGATAAAGAATTACAGGATCATGAAAATCGATTTTAGTAAAGCATACATGACAAAAAATATAAATATAACTCAGGGTCTGGTAAACTGTATGAGGTGTGTGTTTTATGGACGGATCAAATATAAAAGTAGGCATATGTAAATAAATGTAAAGACCACTAAATCTGTTGCCGGAATATGGCAAAGAGTGTAGAACTCTACGTAGGCAGTCAAGTAGCTCTTAATAGATCTTATTGGGTTAAGGAACCCTCAGAAAGTTAGATTACAATAGGGCACAAAAATTGGCATGCAGTGCTAAATTTCAAAAACTAGATTCAAGGTTAGCTTGCAAAGTTTAGTAAAAATATTACGCTACAAAATTTTGCAATATAAAGTTAAATTTTGAAAAAAAGTTTTGAGGTTAAATTAAAAAATTATTTTAAACCAAAATATCCAAATATAATAGAGATATTGTATAAAAATTTTGAATACTAAATTTTAAAAACAATATTTGATGTTAGGTGAAAAAATTTTATATTATCCCTTAAATGCCCAGAAATGCGGATTTTATTTCCCAAAAGGTTTTTTCTGTTCCACAAAATAACGATTCAAATTAATCCTTCAATGCTTATGAAAGTGGATTTTATTTAAAATATATATGTAATAAGTAAAATTACGAAAAATAAAAAAACTGCTAGGAAAAAATTGTTGTATCTTTAAAGATATATCTTGTATCATAAGAACTCTGAAGTAGTACTAAGTTGTGCCATTTCTACTAACGATTTTAGAACAAGTGATTATACAATACACTTTTTTAAAGTTTTCCTTATTGATTAATTTTCATACACAACTGGTTTTTGGCACATTATACGATAACTTTAGAAAATACATCTTGAGAAAAAAATAATAAAATTAAACCTTGAATAATTGCTATTAACTGAACAACTGTGAGCCGATCAAACAAAAAAATTGATCGCGTTCTTGAATGTTATTTTGTAATCATTTTAATAATAAATGCATTTAAATGTCCAATGATTTCCTTGATATGTTACAAACGTTACAATGTATTAAAATATTTCCTTATAAAATATATATAAACAACAATCATATAAAAATATGCATATCAACAATATCAATGAAAGAATAAATAAAAAAACAGATTTGCGTTTCAAAGAACTAAACATACGACTGACGTACTTTAAAATTATTTAAAAGTATTATATGATATTTTACTACGCATAATATTTTTGTATCTACAATAATCTAAACTTGTATTAGTCACACTACAGTAACGAGTAAAACCTCTTACATTTTACTTAAAGACATTTGCAATTTTGAAAAATTATTTGTAATTTACCATAATGTTTTTATAGTTTCAATTTTTTTTTTTTTATCAAAAAACTTAACTTCCTAAATTATTTTTAAGTTTCCTTCTCCTATTACTATTTTATAATTGTATTTGTTCAAAAACCCACAAATAAGTTAAATAAATATTTATTTATTTTTTTGCGTTATTTGATTTTTGATCTCATACCCTCTTGTCTAGTAATATTGTCTCTTTTTAAGTTAATTACGCACTTTAAAATTAAATTCACTATTTGAAGAGTTCGATAGGAATCAATATTCACACAAGACAATCTATTATTTTATTTTAACACATACATTAATGAGAATCCAATCAATGAAATTTACAAATATGTACTTATAGCATAATTCAATTTTTTATTCAAGATGAAAATAAACATATAATAGTGTTATATATATATATATATATTTGAACGTGATAAGACCATAAAAATACTTGTATTATTTAGGAAGATACTGATTAATAAAAACTTTAATTTTTTAGAAAAATAAAAAATTTACTTCATAAATATTTTGTAAAGAAATCTAAAATTGCAATAATTAAAACTGAGGATAGACAATTTAAACAAATTTTTTTATAAAAATTGAAACTATAAATAGCTTTTACGGAAATGAAGAATATAACGTCATGACAATTTTTAAATATTGAAATGTAATTCAGATTAGAATGAAGAAAGTTTTATTTTAAGCAAATATTTGGTTAGAATTTAAAATAGTTTTTTTTGGGATAATGAACGATGTAAAAACCTAAAAATTTTATAATAAAATTCTAAACTACAATAATTAGATTTGGGGTTAGATTGAATAAAATTTAATTTACGCAAAATTTTTAATCTATACAACTTTATGATGTTATCATGGAAATGCGAAAAGTAAATCAGCAAAGATATTTTTATAAAAGAAATGTTTACAATTTAAATTTGAGATTAAGTTGAAAAGAATTTCAGGTTAAGCTAAATTTGGTAAAAATAAAAACTGTTCATAATTTCTAAACAAATAAAGAATGTTGCACTTTAAAAACTTTTTAATTTAAAATAAATTTTAAAAACTAGATTTGAGGTAAAATTTGGTATAAATTAAAACTGTTCATAAATTCTATATAAAAGTAGAATGTTTTGTTACAAAAATGTAATATAAAATAAATTTTAAATTTTGAGGTTAGGTCGAAAAAATTCTATGTTAAGCAAAATTCGGCAGAAACAAAAACTGCAAAAATTTCGCAATAATAAGTTAAATTTTAAGAATTAGAATTGAGGTTAGATTGGAATAAATTGATTTTAAACAGAAATATCTGAAAATAGGAACTTTAATTTATTTGTAAGAAAATAATAATAATATTGTACAAAATTTTGTCAATACAATGCTAAATTTCAAAAACGATAGGTTAGGTGGAACAAATTTTATGTTAAGCTAAATTTAATAAAAATAAAAACATGATTAAATTCCTGCAAATTTTTTAATAAAAGGTTAAATTTTACGAATTTAGTTTGAGGTTGAATGAAAAAGTTTTATTTTAAGCAAACTTTGATATAAATAAATTTTATTATGTTTCTGTGGAAATAAAGACTAAATTCTTGAAAAAACTTTAAAAAAAGTTAAGATTTCACAAAATTTAACTTGAGCTTAGATTTAAGAATTTTTATTTTAGGCAAAACTTGAACATATTAAAACTGTCCACAATTTCTAAGCAAATAGGGAATAGTATGCTAACAAAAATTTAGCTTTATAACCTAAAATTTCCAAAACTAGATCTAAGGTTAATTTGAAAATCGTATTTTAAGCAAAATTCTAAAAACATAAAAATTGTAATTTATTTCTAAGAAACTTCATAAAGTAACCATAGAAAAATTTTTTAGTAAAGCGTTTTATTTCAGAAACTAGATTTTAGGTTAGATTTGAATTTAATAAAAAATAAAAACTGTAAAGTAGAATTAAAATAAAAAAATATAAATCTACAAAAATGTTAATAAATAAATTCATTTCACAAATTGCGGTTGAAAAAATATATATTTTAAGCAAAATTTGTTGTTTCGTATACATTCTTTTTAGGCCCATTTAAATACTTTGTAAGTGAAAAAACTGCTTTAGGTTGCTATAAAAGAAAGAGAATACATACATATGTACACACAAAATATGTATAGGTATGTAATTCTATAACGAGCTTCCATTTAATCGTATTGTGTTTTTTTAAGAAAAATGATAAGATTTCTTAGTATTATTTCATCAGACAGTCAATGATAGTAGCAGCAGTTGTAGTAGTTTTTGGGGGCTTTTGCAAAAAATTGAATTACAAATCAACAAACTAACCTGCAAAGTAAATTACCTCTAAAAGAGTGTGAATATGTCGTACGTCCAAATAGTTCCATGTCTACACAAGTCCGTCTGTCTGTGTATTGACTATAATATTGTTGTGTTATCATTATCATATTCATTTACTATGTCTGACTAGTTTTTTTATTGTTGATTTTTTTTTTTTTTAGGAATTAAATGCTAGTGTGTATAAATGTTAGGTGTTTTTGTTTTTTCGCTATAAAATAATTTTATTTTGCTTTTAGAACATTTTTTGCTTAATTTTAGTTTTGTTTACTTATATTATTGTGTTATTTGTTTATAAATTTTATACTATTTTATATGTCGTCTAATATCGCGTAGTTTTTTCTATTGTTTTTGTTTTAATTTATTTCATTTTTAAATCATTTCAAATCCAACACGTTTATATTTTTGCTTTTTGTATTCTTTTCATAGCAGACACATGTGCTGCTTTAACTTTTAACAAAAATAAAAAATAAACAAATTATATTTTTATATTTTTTATATAAATTTTATCACAAATCAAATCAACTATAAACAATATTGTTGTTGTGTTTCTTTTGCAAAAATATAAAAATAATAAAACTACGAAAGTTACAGTTACAATTTAATATTATAAATAAATATTACGTTCCTTTTTAAATATTGTTTTGATTTGAAAATATTTATTAAATTTATTGAAAAATTAAAAAAAAAAAAAATAAATAAATAAACAATTTTAAAAGTGAAAAATATTTAATAACAGAATTTGAAATAATATTTTCGAAGTAAAATAAATAAGAATTGTATCATGAAAATATTAAAAACAGATTTTTCATAACAGCTTATTCTTCCTAAAAGTTTTAATATATTTTTTGATTAAAATATGTTGCGAAAACATTTAAACTGCCTGTCTCTTGATGTCGAACATGAATCGAATATTCAACAATCGAAAAATCTAGATTTTTCAAGCAAAAAACAACTGTCAAGCTTCTAGTGAAATTCAGAACGTAACGTCATAATAAATTTGTAGCAAAATCCTAAATTGCAAAAAATAATTTGAATTTAGTAAACATTAACATTCCAAGGAAAAAACGTAGAATTTTTTAAACTGATAAATATAGAAAATATGGAACAAAAAATCTATGCAAAATTTTTTTAAATAAATTAAATTTCAGAAAATTAATTTGAGGTTAACTTGAAAACAATTTATTTTAATAAAAATTTGGTAAAAATTAAAATTGTATATAACTTCTAGGGAAATGCAGAACGTAAAGACACAATTATTTTTAATAAAATCTTAAATTGCAAAAAATAAAATTAAGTTAATGTTGATAAACATTTTAATTTATAAAAAAAAGTGTAAAACCATACAAATTTTGTAACAAATACTACTATAAAAAATTAAATTGAGGTTAGGTTGAAAAGAATTCAATTTTTAGCAAATATTAGAAGAATTAATGACGTAACATTGCTATAACAAATAAGGAACATAATTCTTTTAATATGTTAATAAAAGGTTTGGTTTCACAAATTTTATTTGAGTTTATTTTGAAAAAACTTATCCTGATTAATATTAGATAAAAACTAGAACTGTACATATTTAGTAATTGGGTAAAGAATGTAACATATACAAATTTAAATTTGATAAACTAGGTTTCAAGTTATGTTCCAAAAATTGTATATTAGGCAAAATTTGGTAAATATAAGAAATGTCATTCGTTGCTTAAAAAGTTTTAAACAAAACACATTAAAATTTTTTTCTTTAACTTCAAATTTTCAAAAATTATAATTTAATTTAAGTTTAACAAAAAATTTATTCTAATTAGTAAGCAATTTAATGCAACAACATTTTTTTAACAAAATGTTAAATTTAAAAAATGAGATTTTAGGTTAGTTAAAAAAAAATCCATTAATTAACATTTTATAAATATAAAAGCTGTAATTTGTTACAATGAAAATTTAATATATAACTGCACACAAATTTAGCTTCAAAACTTTAAATTTGTAAAAATTATAAATTTAGGTTAGATTTAAACTTTATTATTTTTTAAGTAATATTTGGTAAAATTTAATAATGTCTATATTTTATAAGGAATTAAGTAACACTACAAAAAATTTCATAATATAATGTTAAATTTCAAAAACTAAATTTGAGTCAGATCAGCTTGAAAAAATTTTATAAAATTTTAATTTTTACATTGTTAAGAAAATTTTAAATTTTACTGTGTATTTTTTTTTTCAAAAACTTCAAATTTATAAAAATTATAATTTAGGTTAGGCCGAAAATATTTGTTAAAGCAATATTAAGTAAAAATTTAAATGGTGCATATTTACTAAGATAATAAGAAATATTATAAGGTTGGGTTAAAATAATTTTTTTGTTAAGCAAAATTTGTTAAATATAAAAACTGTCATTCATTGCTATGAACATTTTAAAACTAAATGCATTAAAATTTTGTGTCAGACTTAAAATTTTTATATTAACTCTTGACTTTTATATAATAAAACATTTTATTTATTATTTGGATTATTTTAATAGTTTGTTTGACCTGTGTTTGACTCTCCTGTACAAAATAACAAATCATTTGACAATACGTTACTCAAACATTTCATATAATTCAATACATGTATTAAACTATTTTGATATTTTATTAAAATTTTCTCCCTCCACTTTAATAAGATAACCATCACCTTTTGTTAATCTCCCCCACTTTTTAAAAATGTTTTCAAAACAAATCTAATTGTAGCCCAATTATTTTTCTACTAATTCCGAGCAAAAAACGTGATAACATTTCACGTTGAATTATAGCAATATTTATAAACAAAAAATAATTGTATATAGAAATATTTTAATGCAAAGTTCTGTTAGTCTAGTTTTTTTAATTTAATTTTCATTATTACATTTAATTATTAACATGCAAGAAATAAAGTTCATATTTAACTTTATCAGTCAAAACAAAGTGAAGAAATAATAAAAAAAGTTTTCTTATTTTTTTTTTTTCTATTTGTAAAAACACCATTCCTCCAAAGGTTAAAGAATTTTATATGCATTGTTGAGTCACTGACTAAATGCACGTAATCTTTATTAGCAAATAATATTTATTTATAATAATCACAAAAAAAGCAAGAAAATCATTATTTGCAATGCACTATACACATATACAGGGGACGACAATGAATGAAATGATATTGTTTTTAAAGAATTGATGAAATACTTAAGGATATGAAAGAATATTAGTGGTATAGAAACTGCTGAAGAGGAATTGGTTTGTAATAATATTAATTTAAAATTTGTGCCATCCTTAATGACCAGAGTTTGGGGTCCGGAAATTTCCGGGTGGGATATTCCGGGATTTCCTGCCAAAATACTCTCGGGAGTTCCCGGAATTTGAAAATTTTCTCGGGAAAACGGAAAATTAAATATTCTCGTAGTTTTAAACATTTTGCTATATTTAACATCTTATACAACTAAAATACAACTAAAACGTTATCTGAGAGGAACGCGAATGCAGTGTTGCCAGTTTACCCTTTTTAAGGCTAAATTTAGCCTTTTTACTTTGCTTTTAGCCTCAAAATTTTAGTTTTAGTTTCTAGTATTTCTTTCTTGCCTTTTTTGTTTCTTAAAATTGCCTTAAAAAGGCTAAAATGTTAGTATTTCAACAAGCATTTTGAAAAAGCATTTCTGGTTCGCGTTGCTCGAAGTTTTAATCAATTGCCAAATAATTTACGTAATTTTTCTTTTTCATTGAATATTCTTCATCACAAATTATTAGAATATTTCTCGGGAAAATACTGCATTTTCTTTTATCTTTGTTGCTTTTGAGGACTGTTATTATTTATTATTATATTGTTGCGGCTGGAGAGCCAATAGGAAATAAAAAAATTTATATGGATTTACCTTTGATGTTTTTTATATTGTAGATGTATTTATTATTATCATTGCTATGTAATGGGTTTGTTTGGCCCTATGGCCTTTTTTTATTATAGAATGAAGAAACTCTCCAAAGCAAAAGTGCCTTAACTAAATTTGTGGAGTTACTAAATCGATTATTATAATTATTTTTTAATATGCTTCATCAACCATAGAAACTATTTATGAAAATAATTTAGAAAAAAAATGACGAAAAATTATTTAAAATTTTTTTTTTTTCATATAAAAAATAAAAATTGTATTTGAATTTTTTGGCTGATTTTTGGTGGGTGTTATTTATAGATGTATTACAATTTCTTTTAAAAATATCAAAAACTAATGAGAACGAAAACAAATTAAGTTTTTAAATAAAAAATGTTAACTTTTTTCTGGCCTTACATTTTGGGGCATTTAACCTTCTTGGACCTTTTATACAGTTCAATTTATCTCCTGGCAACACCGGTTGCAGATATAGGTTTTTTTTCTATTAGATATCTATATATTTGTTTATGAAATTACTTTAATCGGATTTCCGATTGATCCGAAAAAACGTTAAGTTAGAGAAATAAAGCAGAAATAAACGGCAAGTTATTTATAATGAAATTTATCCAATAGGTTACTGTATTTTTTTTTTTTTTTTGAAAAATTTTAGCATCAAAACACAATAACATAAAAATCTGAGACACAGTTTTTAACATAAATTACGAAAGGTACTAATTTTATTTGTATAAAATATTATTAACCCTAGAAATGTCGTTATGCTTTTATATTATTTCAATTTAATAAAAAATAATTTTCTTTATAAGAAATTATCGCCTTTTTTACTTGATAACTAAAGTTTAAAAAAAATCCCGGGAATTCCCAGGAAATTGATTTTTTCGTTCCCACTTCCCGGAAAAAGAAATATTGAGGGAAACCCCAAACCCTACTAATGATAAATGTTTTGATTATAGTTAGAATTTAGAATAGACGAATTTTAGTGGACTTAGAGGTTTATATTTTTTTTGGGACGTCGCGTACTTTACGACTTTAAAATCATTGCTATTAGTTAAATGTGTAAACTTTATAAAAAAGAATCTTAAAACAAATATATTTGTCACTAACTGTAGCTTTTAAGGCAGGTCTGTTAATCAGTACTAAATTAAATAAAAACAATCCATTATTTTACTTTTTACTATATTACTAAATAATAACACTTATTTTAATTAATTATTTTTGTTTTTTATCACCTTTTAGGTATCCTCTTTGTGGAATTTGGGTAGCCTTAATTGGAATCTATCTTATTCTGGCCGTAATTCCTTTAATCAACGTCAAAAGTCTTCTAGAAAAAGGTAATTTTTGTTATTGTTATTTTGAAACTTAAAAATTTCCTTAATGTTTTGCTTTTTTTGCCACAATAAATAATATTGTTTTTGTTTACGTATTTTCACCATTTACAGTTTTAGTACCTTACAATATCAACGCAAACGTTCTAAAACACAATGGCATAAACCCTTAACAAATGCCATTTTCAGTTCACACTTTAAAGAGACGAGTCGTAACGAGGAATTTCATATCAATCAATTGGTAGCTAAGGGTGCATTTGGTATTGTTTTCAAAGTTATTGATAAGAAATCTATAAAAGAACAACAACAGCATCAACATCTTCAACAGCAACAACAAGAAAACCAACAATTGGTTACTAATCATTTAAAATCTTCTCCCCCTCCTACGGTTTATGCTTTGAAAGTTCTAAAGAAATCTAAAGTATTTATAATTGTTATATTTTCTTAAATTTATTTGTTTCTTTTTATATTGATTCCCTTTGTTTTTTCTATAGATTATCTCTGAGAATAGTTTACAACAAATTAAAGACGAAGTTGATATACAAAAAGTTTGTGGCCATCATCCGTTTATTGTTAAACAATTTGATTTATGGCAAAATCGTTATAATTTACATATACGTGAGTGTTAAATATTAATAAAATTAATTATTTATTTAAGTATCAACATTTTATTTCATCAAAAATTCGCTATAAGCATTTTTAAGGGACTTTTAATTGAAATTTGTTAAAAATTAACAATTTCAATAATTTTTAGGGAAATAAAAAATATAAAGTCATAATTTTTTAATAAAATCTTAAATTGTAAAAAATATAATTGAGGTTATGTTGAAGAAAATTTTAATAAAAGAATGAATATTCAATAGTTTCCTGTATTTCAAATTTTATAACAAATTTCAAATATCCAAATTAAAGTTAGGTTGAAAAAAGTTTTAATAAAAATAATAATAATAAAATTTTTATTTTATTCAATAGTTTTCTGGGTTATGAAGAGTATAAAACCCTAACGATTTTATAACAAATTATAAAATTTCAGATATTCAAATTGAAATAAAATTTTATAAAATGTATGTGAAAAAAAAATAATAATAATAATTCTAAATAACTTTTGATAAAATTTAAAAATGTCTACATTTTTTAAGGAAATAAGGAACGTATTTCATAATAAGACGTTAAATTTTAAAAACCAGATTTGAGGTTAGGTTGAAAAAATTTTATGTTAAGCTAAATATTTAATTATTTAAACTGTAAATAGTTTCTAGAGAAAAGAAGAACAAAATTTAATAATAATTTTCTAATAAAATCTTAAATTAGAAAAATTAAAATTGAGGTTATGTTGAAAAAATTTTAATTAAATAAAATTTTAATACTAAAAATATAATAAAAAAGAGTCGTCATGAAAACGCGCAAAACCCTCGCAAACTGTGCAATGTGTGTAAGTTTGCACACTCGCAAATGAACTGTCAAAAATTGTATAGAAATTCATTTGCACAACACTTATAAGTTTGCGCGACTATTTGGTCTCGTAAACATACGTTGTTTAATTGTGCACTTATAAATCAACTGTTTTGTTAACAATAAACAATTAAAATAAAATCATTGATTTCATCCAAATTTTTCAATTATGAAATATATCTCGCAAATATGTACAATTGCACAAATGGTAAATTTAAGAGTCTAAATGAGTACCCTTATAGTTTTGAGGGTTACGAAGAATGTAAAACTATAAAAATTTAATAACAAAATCTAAAAGTTAAAATTTTCAAATTGAAAAATTTTTATTTTAAGTAAAAATTTGTTAAAATAACACTATAATATTTTGCAAGTAAATAAGCAACATAACTTTGCCTATAATTTTTCAATAAAAAATTAAATTCCACAAAATTAATTTGAGATTAGATTAGAAAATATCTTCCTATATTTTCTAACGAAATAAGGAAGCGTAAAATTTTAATAAGCAGATTTGAGGCTAGGTTGCAAGAATGTTATATTAAGCTAACGTTATAATTATTTTGTAAGAAAATCTTAAACTGAGGTAATATTGAAGCAAATTTTAATTAAATCGAATTTAAATAAATAATATTCAATAATTTTGAGGGTTACGAAGAATGTAAAATCTTAAACATTTTATACCAAATTCTAAAATTTTTAATATTCAAAATGTGGTTAGAAAGAAAAAAAATTATTTTATTTAAGCAAAAATTTGTCTAAATAAATTAATTTGACGTCAGGTAAAATAATAAAATTGTGAGGAGTTACTAGGGAACTAAAATTGCAACGTTATTTAAAATTTTGTAATAAAAGCAAAAATTAGAATTGATTGTAAAAAATAATTTAAATAAAATTTGGTAAAATTTAATATTCAGTAGTTTTCAGAGATTTAAATATAAAAAACTATTATAATTAAAAAAAAAGAAAAATATTAAAACTTTTTTAATAGTTAATAATTGTCAACATAAGGTTAGGATGTAGATTATTGAATCAATTTAAGGAGAAACCGTATTTGTTCTAGAAACTCACTTGGTAAGACAATAGTAGGTCCATGAGTAACGCAAATTAAGAAGCAATCTTAGGTTTGTGAGGAGCCCAATTTAGGGAGTAATTGTTGATCTGTGGAGAGCCTAATTTGAGAAGAAATTGTAGGCATGTGAATAGCTCTATTTGCCCAATTTAAGGACACATTGTTTATCAATTATCTACTTAGATAATGCTAGAAGTCCACTATGAAAAGCAGTTGTAAGTCTGTTTTTAAGCAATGACGACTGACAGTTAATCTATAAGCCTAATTGATGAAGCAAAACCATTTTAAGTAGTAATCTTAAGTCTGTGAGAAACCTAATTTAAGGAGTCGTTAGCAACTCAATGATACATCATTTTCTTTTCATTATTTCATCTACATTTGCTTTGATATTGAACAAATTTCTTTTCAAAAATATTATCTTAATATTTACAGTTTCCGAATACCTACCAAACGGTGAACTTTTCTCTACAATAAAAACATTTTCTTTAAATTTAATACGTTTATATTTGGCGGAAATTGCCTTGGCTTTGGGTAAGTACTTGCTGATTATTTATTATAAAAGAAAAACATTTCTTAGTAATTGGTTATTATTTTAACAGATTTTCTACACAACGCTGGCATTATATATCGTGATGCTAAGCCCGAAAATATATTATTAACACACGATTATCATCTGAAATTAATTGATTTTGGACTAAGCAAGTGGCTGAAATTGGGTTTAACTACCAAAACTATGTGTGGAACATTTCAATATATGGGTACGATTTAAATAAATATTTCTTTAATACGTATTATATTATATAGCAAACTAGCAAAAAAGAAAACAAAAATCTTATATAAAAATAGTAATTTAAAAATAATAGTAAGAGAGATTAGTTAGTTCTTAAAGTAACAAGTGAAAGAATTAAAATACTAAAATGAATGCCCGCTCGCAAGTATTCGATTTGACCATGGAAGGTCGTCAGGTGGATGAAGCTGTTGCTAGTATTTTTCATACGGTGCTATTTCATCGCTGCCTAGGCAAATATATGTATACCGGTGATGCTCAATATTCCATAGGCACTGTGGGTTATACTGATGTAGATTGTGATTTCATAGATTTTACCTATGTCTGTTGTACGTCCGATAGTTTACAGCGTACTGTCAAACGGGCAATTAATGTATTCAGTGAAAAATTACGCTCGAATGAAAGTTGCGGTTCCGGTCAAATAAGTTTGGAATTTTTCCAGAAGAAAAAATCCCGCTGGCCTTTTACCGCCGAATGTATACCTTGGGAAGTATGGACAATACATTTAGATTTAATAAAACATGAAAATGAAGATGAACGTCAAATGTGCCGCGAGAATGTGGCCGATTTGTTAACGGAAAAAGTGATTTATATTACCGAAATAATGAATCGTCATGATTATGTACCTAAGACACCCAGTCAAAGTGAATTGGATTTAATATTCGACACCACATATCCTGATGTACAACCATATTTATTTAAATTTGTCTCCTCAACATCGGATACGGCTGCACCCTCCATGGGCAATGCCGTAAAGAAAATTATTAAAGAGACGCTTGCATTGTGACGCGTTGTAAAACCGTTAATGAACATAACGAAAAATCCTCAAATAAGAAAACCTGATGATAATGATGAAACAGGCATTCAAACATTGTGTCTATTAAGTGATAAACAAAAATGTATTAATACGAGTTATTATAATAACAATAACAAGTCTCAAGTTTATTATAAGCTCTACAGAAACGTTCAAAGTGATATTGATAATAAAGATAAAAATGACGAATATGATGATGATTATGATGCTGTTGATGATGGTAATAATTGGGAAGAAGACAATATAAGCTTGTTTATGTCCTATTCTGAACAGAACAAAAAACACATGATTGTTTATTATAAAACACCCAGAAAATTAATTAATCCTCGATTAATTGTTGGTAGTTATTTTTTACAAAATTTGGCTCATAATTTTATGTTTCTTTGTTTTTGTCGTTCTTATCATCATAATTATCATTATCCGACTAGACGTTTGGGTACTTTTTAAGTAAAGATTTCACAGTTCAGCCCTAAGCAATACCAATTCTTTTATATGAATTAAAACTGTTTTCCCCTCTTTTTGAAAATGTATTTATTATTTTGCAGACAAATGACAGCAATTTGAATTTTATGAATTCAGTTAAATATGAAAAAAAAAAAAAAAAAACGTGATAAAGTATAAAAATTATTATTAATTGTTTTTTTATATATTGCAAAAAACCCCTCTTTACTCTGAAAAAACAAATTATTATAGTATCTCTTCTGGTAGATATTTAAGCTAAAATTTAACTTAAAAAATTAACACAACAGCGACAACAAAAAAACCCATCGTTTAGTTATTTAAGTACCTTAAATGGAAAATTTTAAAAATATACTACCCCTACATAATATGTAATAAAATTGAAATTTGCTTGGTTTTTCTTTTTTCAAATTAAAAAAAAAAAGAAATACTAAAACCAAAACAAAATTAAAACACCAATTTTCCAATGGACCATTGTAGTTTAGAACTTTTATTATTTTTCTCTCTAAACTTTTTTTTTATTTTTTTCTTTACTTATACTTATATATAAAATAACAAAAACCAAATTAGAAGTATAAACTGCCACGTGTTAAAATAAAATATTTATAGAAAGCTTCGTATTATAATAGATTATTTTATTATTATTTCTCTTGATTTTATTTAAATTTTTATATGTTTATTTTGTCTCTAAAATTTTTTTTCATCCAACATACATACACTTTTTGCATATTTATGATTAACTTTTATATTCTAAATAAGAAAAAAAGAACATCACATTGAAAATTTCCTTATATTTAATTTTGGAAGAACATCCTTTTAGATTTTATACTTTTTCGTAAAAGAAAGATATAAATAAACTTCAACAGAAAGAAAGAGAGAGTGTTATTAGGATTATATAGAGGTAGTACAACATTTCATGTACATAATTTTAAATCTTTACATTAAAGTCCAAACTACTCAAAACCACACTGTCAAAAACAGTGAGAAACACAAATTACAAACAATGTTAAAATTTTAGAATGATAACTCTAATCTGCAAAGAAATCCTTCTTTTTGACAAAAAATAAATGGAATATGATGATTTTGTTGTATTGAATAAAAATCCCTTAATAAGGCGGTCCAATTTGGATAAATTACCGAAAAAATGCTGGCTAAAATTATCTACATAGTTTTCGATTTATTCAAAAATTAGCGGTAAAAAAAGTAATTTGGTGGAAAATTTTAAAAATTATTAAAAAACGACAAAAATTGTCAATTTTTCATCTTCAATAAACCTAACTAAGTATAATGCGAATAAAATAAGCCATATATTAAGAAAATTGAATAACAAATATTGATTTTATTCATAATTAACTGAATACACCTATATTAAAAGTCTATATTTACATGTAAATCATTACGCTGCGTGTGTTACACAATTTGTATGTAGTTTTTATTAAAATGTCTTCACTTAATTGAGACTAAAATCACGGGTTTCCTATATTTTTGAAAAATATATGTTAGCAAATTTTTAATTTTTTCAAGAAGTTTTAAGGAGAAAAATTCTTTCAATTTCGTGCACGAGATAGAAAAAAACTAAAAATAGATTCTTATTCAGAAAATAAAAATCAAAAAAAAAAAAAAAAAAAAAAAAAGGAACATATTTGTGTGCTGGAACAAAAATTTAACTTTCTGATATCTTTTCTACCGAAATTATGATTTTCTTTTCGTATCAATTAAAAAAGAAAAAAATTACTTTAAAAAATTATTCTAAATTACACAACTATGGCGTCCTGAAATTAAAAAAAAAAATTATAATAAGAATTACATCTATTGCGATGTTGTATGAGTTATGTATGTTTTTGACCATTGTAAATGTTATATTTTAGTTTATGAAAGTGTTTTTCTTTGTAGTTGATTATGTAAAACGTTCACTGATTTCAATGAATTTAACTCAGAGTAAAATGACAGCAATCTCTAATAATCATATCACAAAACAAAAAAAAAAAAAAAAAAAAAAAAAAAAAATGTATTCTGTAATCAAAATTATAAACTGTAAATTTAAAATCTTACAAACTAAATACTATAACAAACTAAGGAGTGCGCACGAAAAAATTGGTGCACACTTTATTCTCAGTAACTATATGCTAAATTTTGTCTACCATATTAATCAATTGCTAGTGGATTTTCAGATCGTAGGACCGTAGAAAAAATAATATACATTTAAAAGAAAATCCATATATTCTGGAAGGAAAGCGGTTTATTCAAATTGTCTAGCAAACCATTTGTATGAGCGGCTAAAGAAGCAATTCATTCATAACTAATGCCTTCATTAACACTGAAATATACGTGAATGGCTATTTTCGGAAAAGATCACTTCCTATCATTACCTAATTTTTCTGGCCTGATCTCCCTTCTTGGCATTACAGCAAAAACGCAATTAAGCAATTGAGCTATGTGCAAAAGGATACCAATCTATCAAACTGTTCAGAATACAGTTTATTTGAAAGGTATTGGACACATTCCAACAAAAAAGTAACCAAAACACAATAAAGCCCTTATGGAGGATATTCCAGAAAATAGAAATTATTCCAATAAGAATTATTAATTTTTTTTTTCAAAGATTCACCCATGGGTTTCATTTTTATAAGAAAAATTGCATATATAATTTTGCTACGGAGAGGGGAAAAAATTAATATTTTCAACTTTCGGGTTTCAAATTTGTTTTCAAAATTAAAAAAAAAAACATGGGTTGAATTCATCTAAAGCCTTTAACTTATTTCCAACATAATTTTAGATGTATTTGATTTTTAAATAAGAATGATCTAAATTTATATGAAAATAGTTTTTATAATATTAAACATATTATCATTCGAGAAACGATCTAATATGGTTTATGCAATAGTTCGTCTTAGAGACACCACATAAGAATTTCTAAAAGATCAAAAGCAGTATTAAAATTATATGATACTCTAAGAAAACCTTTTTGAGATGAGTTGTTCTTGAGAGGTTGTAAATTTTTAGACAATTTAATATTTACAATTATTACAATTATTATTTTAAAACAAGTGTACTTAATACTTATTTAATTAATAGTGATATTTGCGGAGTTTGAAAAAAGTACAAGGAAAGTATTGAAAAACGAAGAAAATAGTGGAACACATATTTTCAAATTGAAAGATTCATTAATTATTTTATATTTCTTCGTTTTTCAGTACTTTATTTGTACCATTTTCAAACTTCATAAATACCACTTCTGGTAAATTTTAATGACTTTGCAATCTTTAATACAGATCTTATCAGATTTTCAGTAAATTTTTGTAAAATCTTTTTTTGAATCATTTTTTTCATATAAATTGGAAGAAAATAAAATAAACTTTAGTGTAATAAAGGTTGTCAGTGATAATGTAAGGTACATAGTGTTCAAATTTTAAATGAACCGTACTTTATTTTCAAAATTTTGTACTTTAATGTAAATTTTAGAAATATTTATATTTTTTAAGTAATAGGAAAAAAATAAGATTACACATTTAAACAGATCCATTTACATGAACGCCCCTTGTAAATTACAGGCATATATTTTTATTTATCCTGATGAAATTTGCCAAATAAAATAGCTTTTCAAATTTTTGATTATTTTGAAAACCCAGAAATTTAATAACAAAATAATTTAAAATTTTATTAATAAAAAAATAAACGTTTACGAATTCGTTTACACATTGAAATTGTAGGGCAAATTAAAAACATGTACACGGAATTAAATTATTAATTTTTAAATGATTTAATATATTTTTATAATTAAATAAATTAGTCAAAATCGAAGATTTCCAACAAATTAAATTTAAATTTTACATATAAAAATCTAAAATCCAATTTCAGTTATCAATGATAAATATTCAATTATTTTATTAATTGAAATTCAATTCAAGCTATTAAAAAACTGTATATTAAATTACTCAGATGATCATTTAATTTTTATTCATTTTTGATTTACTAATTAATTAATACAATTAGAAAAATAATTCAAAGCTGATAAATGGCTTAATTTATAAATAGAAATATAAGAAAATTTAAAATTTGATCACTCGAATAATTGATACAATTAAAAAATTTATTGAAAGAAATTAAATTTTTGACAAGTCGTTTAGTTGATTATATTTTTTCTGTGTATAAATAAATTATCAATAAATTTTGATAACTTTTTTACAATCTTGAATATTTATACAGTTTATGATCTTTATGATTGGATTGGATTTATGTGATTGGAAAAATTAGGGAATGATTCAGTACAACAATCAAATTGTTTGTAAATTAAATTGTGTATGAAAATTATTAATTTTTAAAAAATATTTCTTGAGTAGTTTTCATACAAATTTTTTTTAAACAGTTTGCTTGTTGTACTGTACTAGGCCTTTAGATATCTTGCTACTTTGAGCCGTTCTTCTGTAATATTTAAAGCAACAATATAGAAGTATTATTTGGGTTCTACCTTACGCATTTGCTCCTTTACTGGGTCTAAGTAATATTGATAGTAATAAAGAGAGCAGTCAGTTTAAAATTTTCTTTACAACTTAGTTTAATGAAAAATATTTCTTTTATACTTTAACAATTTATTTTTCTTTCTTCATTGCAACAGGATAATTCGGTAGTCTTTAGGTAAACTTTTCTAATAACACTCTCTTTTTCCTTTTTTTATAAATTTTTTTAATAAGCTCCATTAAGTTTTTTATTATTTAAAAGCCATTAATCATTAATTTGGTTTATTCAGCTTTAGTAATAAATTAAAATTCACTTAGCATATTCTTTAATATCACTAGTTTTCGTTTGAAATATAATTACGGTAAAAATTAATAGAAAAAAGAACAACGATTTATATTTAAGCAAAAGACACAAACCTTTTCTTAAACAATATTTAAATTAAAACATTTATAAATTACAAACCTAAACAGTTATTGATTATATTTGATATCAAATAACTGAGATAATTAAGATTAAGGGTCTCATTTTGTAAAACGAAGCGAAAATTCGTTTCGATAATTTCTATTGAAAATAAAAAACAAAAAAAAAAAAGAATCTTAATTTATTTGTTGTTTTACAAAATGAGGCCCTAAAAATATTGTCCAACCCTTTACACCTTTTAGCATGACATAATCAGGAAGTTGTAATACTACAATGTTTCTTTAGTAATATTACAAACCAATTGACATTTTCAGTAACTTAAAGTACAGGTAGAAAAGTTTCACATGAGTTTAGGATCGGTACAAAATCTGTTTTTTTGCATTTGTATATATATAGAAGATTTTGAAAGAAATACATATTGTGTCTCATTTGCTAAATTTAAAGGATCTGTGGTAGTGTCCGAGATATCGAATATTTCTCTAATTTTTGTAGTATTTTTTTACCTTAAATTTATCTCCAGGACACTAGAAATTTTTATATATAGGCCATATAAAATGTTGACTAAACAAGATAGGAGGTTTAATATTTCGAATTACAGAACAAAACTATGTGATTTTTTTGAAATTAAAATAAAAATGCTGATGATTAAAAAGTGATGTGGTTTTTTTCTATAAATTTGGCATTATTAATTTAGATTTAATTAAAAATCATATAATGGAATTTCAAAATTGAAGAGTATATTTTATTTTATTGAACTAAATTGTATCAAAATATTACTTAAATGTAACCTTAAAAATGAAAACAATAAGAAATAATAAATATAATTTTTATTATAGAATCTATAAATATTAATAAAACAAAACAAATAAATCTTACCTATGTAGAACATAAGTAGAAAAACTATTTTTAATTTTTTTTTGCTAAAATTATAAATAAAAATATAATATTAAAAAATTATTTAAGGTTAATTATTTTTTAATTTTCAATATAACAAAACTTAAATTTAAAAAAAAAACAAATATATATTATTAAAAAAATAATAAAACCTTAAAATAAAAATAAACTGTAATAAAAACTATAATTGTGATTTCAAGTGTTTTAAATATAACAATAACAATAAAAAGTAATAACCCAGGAAAAATTTTAGAACATATTCTGAAATCATTAGTTCTAAAACTGATGTAATCAGAACCAGTTCAGATTATTTAATAACATCCTTAGAACTAGTGGTTTCGCAACAACTTCGGCACTCATGAAGCAGAACCTTATTGTAATTCTAAATTGGTTTTAAGAAATGGATTTGAAAACTAGTGCTTAAGAACTATTTCTGCATGATTTCTACATCCCTTCTCTGAACAATAAACAAATTATTGGTTGGCAAATCTCTTCCTAGAACTGTTTAAAAGCTTGACTAAAAATTTCCAAAAATTAAAAAAAAAAAAAACAAAAGAGTTTAACAAAATCCATTCCCTAATGCTTCTATAGATTTAGTTCTGAATGTGACAATTTCGAACCAAAATCATTCAGCCTAGCCACAAAAGTTAAATAGTCGATTTTAAACCCATAAATTCGACTATTAATTTCAATTTCTTACCATAAAACATTTTTCGAACTAATTTTTAAATTTTCGTTTTAAATAAAAAAGCTTTTTGTTTTGAAAGATTATGAATGTTATGCTTTTATAATTTTTTGAATTTTTTTTTGTATGTGTTTTAAAAAGCTTTAAAAACAGTTTTCTAAACATTTCTTATGGTATGAAAAAAACAAAATTTCCATTAAAAAAATGTCGATTTTAATAAAAATATATTTTAAATTTCTCTTGTGGTTGGGGTGATTGATTAAAGAACTTGTTCCAGAACAGGCACATTGAATGGGTATTGGTTATGTAACACTTCTGCAGAACTAGTTCTGAAGGAAGAAATTTCAAAGTAAAATCATTGGTCATAACTTAAAAGTGGAAAGAGCACATGCTATTTTCATGTGTTCTAGAACCAGTTGTAGAATTAATACAAGTTTTCCTGGGAAATCTTAAATATATTTATATACTTGTAAATTAGTATAACTACACTTTTGATTAGTTTGTATAGTTCTTAATAAAATTAAACATTTAATTTAAACTTAAAATAAAAACAAAAGTGATTTCAATTTAAATATTTAAAACAACACAATTAAGTAGCACGTAATATTTTAAACAAATATATTTAGCTAAAGTAGTTTTAATTAAAATTAATTATTTTAATAAATTTTGCTGGAATAATTTAAAAACTTGTACATTTTCTTAGCTATTAAAGAAACTATAAATAAAATAAACAATTTTCAATGTGATTTGCTTAAATGTTTTAAAATAAGGATTAATTTTAGCTACATACAAAAAATAAATATAAAAAACAAATAATTGTTATAAATATTTATTATTATTAAATAAATTAATTACCCCCATTTAACAACACAATAACTTTAATATCCATTTCTTTTCTAGAAGTAATTTAAGTAAATATTATTATTAAAAACAAATTAAATTTAAATAAATTGCTGTGTAAATATTATAATTAATTATAAATGTTTGTGTAAATTAAAAGATGAAAATATAAAAGTAAAAAAAAAAGAAATTGCAACCAATTTAACAAAGAAAATATGAAATCAAAACTTATACGCAAAAAATTAAAAAAATTGTGTTTTATTTATAAAAGTAATTTGTTTGTCATTGAATTATTATCTTTATTATTTCAATTTTTTGTTTGTTAAACGGGTAAGTAAAATATCTTTTATTTTGATTTTATTTCAGCTCCTGAAATTTTACGAGGTGAGCCATATACTCATGCTGTCGATTGGTGGTCATTAGGTATAATTGTTTGTCAAATGTTTGTTGAAAGGGTAAGTCCATTTCATTATCATTTCAATTTAAATCCAAACAAAAAGCAATTGTTATCTAAAATAGACAGGTAGATGGTTTTATTTTTTTTATATGAAAGAATTCTAAATCGTTGATAAATTGTATACCTAAGAGTTTAGATCCAAAGCAATGAAAATCTTTTAGAACAATCCACGTATCTAGTGAATTGCTTATTCTTGTTTATTTTAATTAAGCAAGTGTATATTTAGGCTTGGTTTTTAAGTTAAGTTTTTCTTAATATAAACTATGTCTTTTTTTAATTTTCTTCTTCATTATTTAAATCAATTTTATAAACGTTTCTGTGCCATTTAAATAAAAACGTCACTTGACTGTGGCACTTGACAAGTAAATGTTTTTTTATTTTTGCCGTTTTGTTCTAAATATATGTAATAGGGTAATAACTTTTTTGCAATTTCGAGGTGAAAATTTTTTATAGTTTGGTATTAAAAAATTTACATTTTCCGCCAAATTAATTAAATTTTCATCACTAGTTAGCTTTTTCTTTGGTATAGGGTAATATAAATAAATAAATATATATAAATAAATAAATATATATAAATAAATAAATATATATAAATAAATAAATATATATAAATAAATAAATATATATAAATAAATAAATATATATAAATAAATAAATATATATAAATAAATAAATATATATAAATAAATAAATATATATAAATAAATAAATATATATAAATAAATAAATATATATAAATAAATATATATAAATAAATATATATATATATATATATATATATATAAATATATATATATATAAATATATATATATATATATATATATATATATATATATATATATATATATATATTTATTTTATTTATATATTTATTTATATATATTTATTTATTTATATATATTATATTTTATTTACAAACAATTTGATTATTGTACTGAATTATTCCCTAATTTTGCCAATCACATAAATCCAATCCAATCATAAAGATCATAAACTGAATAAATATTCAAGATTGTAAAAAAATTATTAAACTTTATTGATAATTTATACACAAAAAAAATATAATCAACTAAACGATTTGTCAAAAATTTAATTTCTTTCAATAAATTTTTTAATTGTATCAATTATTCGAGTGATCAAATTTTAAATTTTCTTATATTTCTATTTATAACTTAAGCCATTTATCAGCTTTGAATTATTTTTCTAATTGTATTAATTAATTGGTCAATCAAAAATAAATATAAATGAAATGATCATCTGAGTAATTTAATATACAATTTTTTTAATAGGTTGAATTGAATTTCAATTAATAAAATAATTAAATATTTATCATTGATAACTGAAATTGGATTTTAGATTTTTATATGTAAAATTTAAATTTAATTTGTTGGAAATCTTCGATTTTGACTAATTTATTTAGTTATAAAAATATATTAAATCATTTAAAAATTAATAATTTAATTCCGTGTACATGTTTTTAATTTGCCCTACAATTTCAATGTGTAAACGAATTCGTAAACGTTTATTTTTTTATTAATAAAATTTAAATTTATTTTGTTATTAAATTTCTGGGTTTTCAAAATAATCAAAAATTTGAAAAGCTATTTTATTTGGCAAATTTCATCAGGATAAATAAAAATATATGCCTGTAATTTACAAGGGGCGTTCATGTAAATGGATCTGTTTAAATGTGTAATCTTATTTTTTTCCTATTACTTAAAAAATATAAATATTTCTAAAATTTACATTAAAGTACAAAATTTTGAAAATAAAGAACGGTTTCATTTTTGTTCTAAATATATGTAATAGGGTTATAACTTTTTTGCAATTTCGAGGTGAAAATTTTTTATAGTTTGGTATTAAAATATTTACATTTTCCGCCAAATAAAATTTTCATCACTAGTTAGTTTTTTCTTTGATATAGGGTAATATATATAAATAAATATATAAATATATATATATATATATATACATATATATATATATATATATATATATATATATATTGTAATCCATACGTAGATATTTAGAACTTCATATAAAATTTGATTAAATGAAATATATATATATATATATATATATATATATATATATATATATATATATATATATATATATTAGGAAATCGTTTTTGTTATCAGGACAATATTGGCTACAAGGTGGTGCTATGGTATTTTGAGGTCCAAAAAAAGTTATAACCCTAATATGTAAATATAAAAGAATTTATTTTCATTACAATTATGAGATTTAAGTTTTATTTTAGAGGAATTTAAATGTCGTGAGGTAAATAAAATTCTAGGAAATTTTTTAAGATTTAATCACGTGAATAGATTTAATTTGCATAAATTTAGATTATATCAAGCGATTTTCATGCTATTGTATTTAAAATATCTATTGAAAATTTTAGATAAAGGTATACAAGAATTTCCCAAAAAATAGTTTTGTGTTAAAGTTAATGTTAATGATTTATTTCTATAGGAATCAGAGCTAAATTGTTTATGGGCTGAATTTATTAGCATTTGCATGCGATCACTCTCACCAAAAACCTTTATATATATATATATATATATATATATATATATATATATATATATATATATATATATATAAATTATATAAAAAAATTGTTATCACTCAAATCACTCAAATTTCTTACCAAAAATCCCTTTTTGTATGCAAAATCTAAAATCGTTTATAAATTGTGAAGAAGATAATCCAGGAAAATTTGACGAAAATTTGACCTCGGAATTTAATGGAGGGAAATGAATTTTGGTTTATAGGTTCCTCTTGGTGTTACCGATAATCACGTGTACGCTACGCGAGTTAATCGCGATTAAAAGGCTACAAAATCTTGCTTTTTTTGATATCTCGCTTACTATGCATCATACGTGTTTTGATGCCATAGTACCATTTATAGAATATAAAATTTCTGACAATTTTGTTAAGTTAATTCTTAAGTACCATCATCAGTTTGGAGTTATGTTCGATTTAATGTTTTTTAGTTTATAGTAACGATAATTATATCATCCATTAGCTATAGATATGTATGTACTCATTTCTTATTATACGAATTGTCGAGAAAGTGCTTCTTAGCCCATGTTAGGGTGCCCGCAAGTGCAAAATTTTTTATGTCGTTGCATGTGGAGAAAGAAGAAGTAAGAGTACTGTCAATACAAATTTTTATTAATTCTAGCAAAATTGTAGGAAATTTTGTAATCTAAAAACGTTATAATGCACCGAAGCACGCACAATGCATAATAACGGAGATATATCGAAAAAAACTGATTATTTGACTCTTTTAACTGCGAATAACTCACGTAGCTTACACGTGATTTTCGGTGGCTTATAACAGCATGTATAATATATTTCGCGTGTCTTTTTTTTTATAGCCTGATGAACTTGAAATTTTGTTCAAAATTTCAAAATTATCAACTAATGTTGGACGTAGTGCGTGACTCTCAATCAAATAAATAAATCATTGTTATCCATTTCTGAAGCCTTTTAATAATAAATTTTGGGAGAAAAGGCAATTCATCACCGCATTTTTTTGTAAAAAAAAAACAGCAATATTTCCTACTCAATTTAAAGTCTCGACTTTGATAATTTTCCACAGCTAGACGAATTGAGAAAATTCAAACGTTTCACAGAAGGGCCTCTCGAATTTTGCAAAAATAAATATTTTTTTGGTATGCCATTAGTTGAATTAGGTAATCGCCTAAAAAATCAGTTTTTTCAAACATTATTTTTTTTTAACTACTGGAATATAGCATCAACTAAATACATAAATTACACTGTGGGAAAAAATAAATGCTTCCTACTAATGCTGTTTACTTCATAATAATTGTCTTCTAGGTCAGTTATGGGCTACTTTTTTGGAGTCCAGGCATTTATAGTAGACGCAGAATTGTATAGTCTGAGGCTAAAAAACCATTTCGTTATACAAAATATTTTAGAATGAAAATTAGTAGAAGTTGAGGAGGTAGAACCCCTAAGACTACGAAGTAAAATCGAAACGATATCGCAATTCTCGCTAAAAAAAAACTCATTTAAGTAATCGTAGAGATAAAGGAAGAAGTAATTTTAATTATTATTACCCTAACTGTCTATACAAGGTTCAAACAAATGGGTTTCAAAAGAACCAATGCTAAGAAATGCATTTCAGCCTTTTCCATGACAGTTTCCAAACTTTTATCAGCTTTTAGAATTTTTTAATAAATTTTTGATTAGTTCATCCAAATAACTTTATTTTTGAATGATGACTTCAACGTTATAATTTTTATTAGTGGTATTACGATTCCTGGTACTCAGTTTCTTCCAATTTTCAAACAAATTTGTTATTTTTCATAACGAATTCCCTTTTTTTACTTTAGATTCTAAAATTTTGCATTTGTAAGACAAACATATTTATTGCACTTCATTTACCTGATCTGGAATCAAGAAATCTTTCTGTATTGTGATCAGCGTTGCCATAAAGAAAATATTTTTCCCTTCAAAGTTTTCTCTAAAAACTACCAACTTCAATTTATTTTTTTATTTATTTTATTTTATTTATTTGGAAAATAACTAAAAGAGATCGCGAAAGGTAAAAACTGTATTTGAAAAAAGAAAAAAACTGAAATTCCAGAAGTTTAAAAAATACTTTTGTAAAGATCTAGCTCTTTTGCAAGAACTCCTAATATTTAATAATTCCCAGTTGGAAATTTCTTTAAGACATCCTAAAATAGTTTTTAATGACTTGTCATCATCGCTGCTGACATTGTGTCCCTTGTTCCGATATAAAAAACATCATGACACCTTATGACATTTTCATATATTTTCTCAAAATTCTTTAAGACAAATTCAGCAGGTTGTCAATATTACTGAAAAATGGTAACTTATCTTTAATATGCATTTCAAACAGGAACCTAAAGGTTTACGCTGACATTGTGATGGATTTGATTGAATGACAGTAACACTTTTTTACTTGTTAGTCACGGATATATCATAAAAATGCCTAAAAAATTTCTAACAAAAATATTGTTTCCCTAATGACTTTTTTCACTATTATCTCCGAAATTATAATGTCATTATACATCAATACAAGGGTTATTAAGGCATCTTATAATGTTGGTCAAAATATTACTAGTTTTAGTCAATTGTAGAAAATGTCATGTAATTTGTCATCACCTAATGACTTGTACCTCAAGAATCACCTATGAAACTGTCTTCAAGATACAATAATAATAACAATAACATTTTTTAGTTTATAGAATATTGTACCAAAAAATCTTAATATTTTAAACAAACCAACCAAACTACCAAACCTTTCAAGATTAAAAAAAAAAACTCCATTTTAGTCCAATCGGTCCAAAACGGCAATGCTGATTTTGGTCGTAGACTTCACAATAATATGGGCGGATCTTGCCTTATTATTCCAATGTAATAATTTGAATAGAATTTAATGAATAGAATATTAAAATTGAGCATTTTTAAAGCATATATCTCACGTTTTGTAACAAAATATTGGAAAATCGAAATCCAAATTAAAAAATTTATTAAAATGTTACTCTATTTTGTCGACAAAATCCACGACCAACACAACATTTTTAACCCAAACACGAAATGCAAATAATTTAAAAACTTCTTCTGTTTAATAAATTAATCAATATAAGACGACAAATACCTGGACTTCAAAAAAGTAAACCACAATGCAACTAGAAGACAATTATTATAAAGTAAAAAAAGTTTTGTCCTACATTGTATATGGTAACATTTTTAGTTTATTTTCCTTACAAAGTGTCTACATTAGAGATTTTTTTTATCAAGACAAACGTCAAACTTAACGCGAATTTGTGGAAGGTGGCAATAGTTGCACAAAAACAATAATATGGCGTATTCATTATTGTTTTTTATTTATGCAGTTTGACAACTGTAACAACCAAAATAATAATCAACTGTTTAACTGAGATTACCTTGTATATATTCGCACTGATTTTGACGTTTGTTTTTATATAAATTTGCCTAATGTAGACACTAGGTTATAACATAAATTATAGATGTCTTACGTAGTGTCTATACTAGACAAATTTTTATCAAGACAAACGTCAAAATCAGTGCGAATCTATACAAGTTAATCTCAGTTAAATAGCCGATTATTACAGCTGTCAAATTGCTTATATATATATATATATATATATATATATATAAAGATTAATGAATTCGCATTATTGTTGTTTTTTTTTGTTGATTTTGACTTGTTAAAAAGTTGTCTAATATACTATGCTAAAATACAGAATCATATATTTTTAACGTCCGTTTATTAATTAGACAATGACAAATGTTAATTTTAAAATGAATAGTTTTTTAAATAAAAAAAAAAAAAAATTATGTAAATTTTAAGCTTCAAATATATAGACATAGGTTGGAGAATATAAATTTATATGCAGTTTAAAGCCAGTATTCCAAGGACAAAAAATATGATAAAATTATTCTGCCTTGGCCTGCCTTGTTCAACAATATTTTTAATTTTCTAACTTAACTTCACAAAAAATTTATAATTTTTAATGAAATTTGTATGCATATTTCAGTACAAAATTATTTCTAATTTTAATTTTACACTTTTTAATAATGTTGAAAAACAACTAAAACAGAAAATAGTGTAATATTTTTATAATTAGCACTCTTAAACTAAGATTTTTCTAACTGTGTTTCGGGAAAACATTTTTATCATTTTTATTAATCCCTATCGAGTACTGATGGCAGCCGAAATATAAATGCGTTCAGCAGAAAATGTTCAACCCCTGTTCCTAATCTCGAAAATGTCTTAAGTGTAGAATTCAAAACATGATAGGAGAAACCATTTTTGTGATTAAAATGCTTTAGCTATATATCTGAAACATTTATAAATATATTGATGAAATTTTGACAGATGATGTAAATGATTTTGAGTTTTATATTTTCATCATTAAGGCCCGATAAGCCCGTTAATCTACATACAATTTTATTTTACTGGAAATATATCATCAAATAATGTATTGTTCCTATTGTTCATTTAGTCGAAGAAGAGCAGGAGGCAAGAAAAATAAAGATTGTAAAAACTTTGCTAATATTTTACAAGAAAAACATCTAGAGAGAACTTCAATATATATTTGCTTCATATCATCAGATAAATTAACTTGGAGCTTACGATAACCATAAAAAATTTAAAACAACTGCGGTGTTGTTTGAATTACACGAAAAGTAGGCGTGGCAGTTGTCCGATCGCATGCATTTTTTCATGAAATCATGTTATGCCAAATTTCATCAAATACAAAAATATAGACTTTTGATCACTCAGAATGTGAAAATCTCACACTGCGCGGTAGTTACAAAATTAGGGATCATAATTTTCAATTTAATAGAAGAATTTCGGGAAAACATTTTTATCACGATTTCTAAGAAATTCATTTGAGTCCTCCTTAGAAAGGAAGTTATGTGTCAAATTTCATTAATTGATGAGAACATTTACATTAATAACGGTTGGACGGAAGAAGTGACGGACACCGGTGAATCGTTTTTGTAGTTGGTTAAAAAACTTAATTTTTGCCCGTCATAAGCGTTATTAAAAATGCCATAAAACTTAGTATATTTTTACTGTTTAATTCTGTTTTTTTTTAATGAGACACCTTTAATATACTGAAATCGTTTTCATTTCAACGATACCAATATCCTGTTATAAAAACTTACAGTTTAATTAATGCCGCAAAACCCCTTTAACCACCCCCGCCATGTGCATTATTTTAAAATGTATTGGAAATCTTAGGATATTTTTGAAAACAATTTCACTCATATATTAGGAAATTATTTGAGAAAAACCAAAAAAGTCAAGTCAAAGAATCGAAAATTCCAAATTCAAGCGCAAATATCTTTTTAATCATAACAGATATTATAGATTAGTAAGCATATCAGAATTGATTTGTAGAATTAACGATTTTTTTAAACTTTTACATGCTCAAGGTGGTCAACTTTGACCTCTTCTACTACACTCGACCCGTCTATTAGTTTAGAAGATACAGATTCATTACCAACATTTTTACGTTCGGCCCCACTGTGAAATGTTGGGTAAAACTATTTTCTTTTATTTGGTTGGTTTTTCATTTTCGGTTTTTCTTTCATTCTCCAAGTTTCCTACTTTGCCTTCCACTTTTTTTTTTCAAAACTCCCATTCATTTCCTATACTTAAAACATAATTGCCAAATTTATTTTTTTTTATTAATTTTAAATTTTTTATTTTAAATTTTTATTCATCTTCAGTCTATGTAAAAAAAAATCATCATACAAAAAAATGTTAATTTACTTTACTAATTCGTTGAATCCTCAAAATGTACAAACTTTTTTAAAGCAACAAATCGTATAACATGCGTACCGCCTCAAAATGGCTTTGACATTTAAAATATGTCCTTATATAAAGTATAATATTATAAAACGATTTGTAAAATTTACCAAGTTCATACATTGAGAAGTCGTTACAAATTTGAAATTTGACAAAAGTAAAATTAAATTAAAACGAATTATAAAAGCGTTTGATGTTGGATTTTACAATTATTACAAACAAATCAAAATTGCATATGCCAGCAGAGAGTAAAAGTTTTACACAAAAATAAAATTATACATTACATGTAGATGTAAATGTATATATAATTAATTATTAATAGTAAATATAATAAAAATATAAAATATTAAAATTAATTATATTTAGTGCACGAATACAATACAAAATAATAAAAATTAAATTTGTTTTTTTTCCCTTAAGATTACAAATAATACAGTGGGTGGGTGCGGCGGATATAGATGGTGGTTTTTAGAGGGAGGGAGGGCACAAAATTAAAATTATATTTAATAATAATTAATAATAATTTATAAAAAATTATAAGTATATTGCTTGTATTTAATAAAATATTAATTTTTTTAAAATTATGCCATCATATGGGTTTGTCCTTGCTATTTGTTTTATTTTATTTTGCTTCAGTATATTATATTTCTCTTTTACTTTGTTGTTGTATTGTATGTGTAAGTGTATTTATACTCTTTTTAAATTATCACTGTACTATTCTCTAAGTGTTTTGTGTAGTGCTTTTATTGTTTTTGTTTTCTATTTATACTCTTCTTGTGTTTTGTTTTCTTTTATTTGTATTTTCTAATTTTATAATGATGTTTTTTTTCCTGGCGGTCCCTTTATTTGTCCGTTATCTTATATTTTCTTATGTCAAAGTTCTCTTTTATACTTTATCTTCTTCTCTTCTCTTTAGATATCATCCTTGTTTATTAAGCTTTTTGTTTTGTTTAAAATTTTACAACTAAAATAACTAACTAGTATTTAAACTTAAGAGTTTTGAGCATTTCCTTTCTCTCCCTTTATAATAAAAGAGAGAGATTTTTAAAAAAGGAAATAAAATAATTGGGATGATTTTTAAGGGGGATTGTATGGGGTGAGTTATTTGTTTGTGTTAGTAATTTGGAGTGGAAGGTTAAGTGAACCTTAAGCGTTTGTTAATGTTAAATTATCAATTCTAATTAGATTTGTTTTCTTCTTTAGATTCTTCGGATTCTTTTGATTCTTCGGATTCCTTGGATTCCTCGGGTTTTTTGCTTTCATTGGATTTTTCCTCTTCGGTAGCTGAGTTCTCTTCGGGTTTCTTTTCCTCGGATTTCTTTTCTTCTTCGGCGGGTTTTGCGGCTTTAGTTTCAGCAGCAGCTGGGGTTTCTATGGCTTTAACGGGTGCAGCTTCAACTTCATCGATTTTCTTGGCTTCGGCAGGTTTTTGTTCTTCTTTGGGTTTCTCTTCGGAGGCTAAAGCCAAGGGTTCTTCTATCTTTTCGCTAGCTTCGGAAGCTTGGGCTTCTTCGGGTTTAGCTTCTTCAGCAGCTTTGGGTTCTTCAGCGTTCAAGCTCTTGACAGCGGGGGCAACAACACTTTCAGCGGGAGCTTCAGCTGGTACGGCAGCCAATACGACTTCGGATTTTTCTTCTTCCTTTTCGACAGTGGTGCGTTCTTGACGGGCGGGCAATTCTTCCTTCTTTTCCTCAGGTTTTAATTCTTCGATTTTAGCTTCAGGTTCGCTTTCAACTGTCAATTCTTCTTTCTTTTGTTCAGCTGGGGTAGATTTGCCTATGGGTTCAATTTCTTGTACGGCAGGTTTTACCTCATCAACAACGGGTTTGGGTTCTTCGTTCAAACTGGCTGGAATGGGTTGTGCGGCCAAGGGCAAGGCTTTAGCTTCTTCTACAGCATCTTCGCTGCGTGTTTGTTTCTCAGCTGGCATTTCAGGTTTCTTTTCTTCTTCTTTTTTCTCTTCTTTCTTTTCTTCTTTTTTCTCTTCCTTTATTTCCTCCTTCTTGGCCTCGGGTACAGCTTGGGGAACTTCAGAGTCTGGTATGCTGGCGGGCAAAGCAATTTTGCTTTCTTCGGCTGGTTTGTCGGCTTCAGCGGGTTTGCTTTCTTCCTCAATTTTTCTTACTTCGGGTTTGGCACCTTCCACAATTTTGTCTTCGACTTTTTGCACGGCATCACCTTTGACTTCGGCCACAGGCAGAACTACCGGTGAGACTTCTTCATCGGGTACGGGTAAAGAGAAGGCGCTTACCAAAAGGGCGGATAATATGACTAATTGGAACTTCATGCTAAAAGAGAAAGATAGAAAAGAAAGAGAATTAGTTAAATTGTTAAGCAGTTTTATTATAAAATGTATTTAAAAAGACGTTGAACTTAAACTTGTACAAAATGAGGTGATGTGCGTATTAATTTGTTACATTAACTTTTTCATTCAACTTAAAAGTTCTAGAACATTTTCAATAAAAAATAATTAAGAATGTAAAGAGATTCATAAATAAAAGAAAAAAGAACTTCCGTCATATAACAGAATGCACCACAAAATCAAATGCTCAATTTACATATATATTACATATATATATATATATATATATATATATATATATATATATATATATATATATATATATATATATATATATATATATAAATATATTTGTATATATATTTAATCAAATTAACGCTTTAGCAAACAAAAAATTCAATTTAAATCCTATTTTATCACAATATTACGCTGACGATGATGAAATTATGGGGACAATGACAATGTTTATGGAGATACTATAGTTTCAGTTTTGTAATATTTTTGCCCCCCTTTTTTGAAACGTTAGCAGATAGTTAGATTAGATGTTTGCCTTCAGCTGCATGATGGCGCAATTTGTGATTGTGAATTATTCAAAAATTTATCTTAAATAAGCAATCACTAAAAACTTGGATTCTTTTTTTTTTTATAAATCTGCATTATGACAATGATAATATAGCTGATTTATAAAATCTGAAAATAACAAAGATCTAACTATAACAAAAATGTTAAGTCAGTACTAGTTAAACAGTTATTCAGTTAAATTCACATGCAGATTTCATATCTGCTTTGACCTCTAGATGAAAAAAAAAGCTTAAGGCAAAGTCATCTTAAATTCTTTTTATTTTGTATTTTTGTGTTTTTGGTTTAATTAATTTGTTTTGTTTATAAAGATCATCACATAATAACGTTTATAAAAACCACAAACATTTTAATTTGAGAACAACTAAAGAATATATAAAACAAGTTCATTTTTATTTTTGTGTAAAAAAGAGGTTTCGTAATTTGTATCAGTTTTACTTTTTTTTTCTAGTTAACCTCACAAATTTAAATTTATTGTAATGAATTCTTGTCTTTGTCACTCATTCATAATTTAAATATTGATTACACAATTTTTTTTTTTTTTGCAAAACTTACATTCAAAAATTTAAAATTGTAATGTAAATAAGAGCTAATTTTGAAGGTTGTCTTTTGGTTATAAAAAAGATACTTTGTATCTTAAGGTTAAATAAATAAAAATCCTAATTAAATAAGAATTTGCACATATAAAAAATATTTTATTATTAATCTTTATTTAAAGGGATTTTTTTTAATTGGCTTTTTTAACTAGAAACTACTGACAAAACCTCTTAAGTTGAAGTAAGAACCAGTTTGAATTTTTTAATATTTACTTTGGATTTTGCTACATTTTTTTTTGTTTTTAATTAATTTTAATTAAAGTTGAAAGTAACAAGTACTTTTTCTAAAATTATTTCGTATAGACTGTAGGTTTATTATAAATTATGTAATGTATATTTTAGATTTTTTATAAGAAATTAAAGCAGAACATATTGACTTTATTACAAAATAAAAATTTTCTATCTTTCTGGATTTGAAAATTGGCATTTAGAGTTTTATTTAATTTTTTTGGGCGGCTATACACCTTTTTTTATTTCATTATGATTTTGAAACCAGAACTACAACTGATGTGAAATCTGAATAAAACTGAACTGATGTGGAACTGATTTGGAACTGAACTTGAACTGAACTAGAACTGAAATAGAACTGAACTAGAACTAAACTGAAACTGAACTAGAACCAATGTGAGACTGAATTAGAACGGAACTAGAATTGAACTAACACTACAACTGAACTAGAGCTGAACAAGAACTGAGTTAAAAATTTAGTAGAACTAAACTAGAACTGAACTGAAATCTTTGAGGAATTGAACTAGGATTGATGTGGAACTGAATTAGAATTGATGTGGAACCGTACCAGAAGGGAACCAGAACTGAACTAGAACTGAACTCGATTTGAACTAGAACAGAATTAGAACTAAACCAGAATTTAACTAGAATTGAACTAGAACATACCTGAACTAGAAATGAACTAGAACTGAATTAGAACTGAACTAGAACTGAACCAGAACTGAACTCGCATTGAACTAGAACAGAATTAGAACAAAACTAGAATTGAATTAAAATTAAACTAGAGCTGAAATAGAAAAGAACTAGTCCTGAACTAGAAATGAACTAGAACTGAACTAGAACTGAACTAGAATTGAACTAGAACTATACTAGAACTGTATTAAAACTGTAGTAGAACTGTACTAAAACTGAACAAGAACTAAACTAGAACTGAACTAGAATTGTACAAGAACTAAATTAGAATTGAACTAGAATTGAATTAGAACTGAATTAGAACTGAATTAGAACTGAATTAGAATCGAAGTAGAATTAAATTAGAACTGAACTATTATTGACCTAGAAAATTTTTACCAATTTACTTCGTACAGTATTTCATAGGACTTTGAGTACCAAGTTTTAAAAAGTATTTTAAATTCCCAGAAAAAAAATGAGTTAAGAAGCTAATATAATGGATCTTCACTACTTACGCATTAGCTGAATACTAACTCATTATTTTAACATGGCGATGACATTAGAGGAAAATATTTACCTCACATTATTACAATTAGGCATTTTAGAAAGTTATTACAAGAGCTAATTACTTTTTGATTTTAAAGTATTATTGAAGTCATTATTAGTAAAAACAATAGGAACTAATTACATTTTAGGTTACAAATAACTAATGAAATTTTGAGATATAAAAATCAGTTTTTTTTAACAACAATTTTTCTTTCTAATTTTTTTTTAATTTGTTAATGTAATACATATTTTGAAAACTATTTTAGATTAAAAAATAATTCATACGCAAATTTTGTCTTTTCATATATTTATCCACTTTTTAAATATATGAACTGAATGAAAAGAAAAAAAGTAGTCTCTTTAAAGATCTGTTCATAAAAAAATAATTACATACCGGGTTATAAGTAAGTGGTTACTAAGCTATTTCTATGTAATGCAGGCGGTATGCCATTACTAAGTTTTTGTTGGGTTGTTTAAAACTCTACATTCGGCTCTTGTGTTTTTATTAATATAAAATTACTAAAATATCTTTTCTCTTCTGTTTCAATTATATGTCTTTGACAAGCATAAGCATGCATTTTTTTATTTATAAAAGTTTTGGAATTTCATGAAGTTATATTCCATACAATTTCTATTAAATATATCCATTATTTTTTTTACAATTTGCTGCTGCCATAATACAACAAATTCTCTTTATTATTATTTCGCAATGCTTTGAAAACACTTCAATAATGTGTAATGTTTTTGAAATTAAACACAATTAACAATAACCGGCATATTGATAAGCTTTTTCCACACAAAAAGCTTTTATAAACAATTCGCTTAAATGTCTTCTATACAATTTTCCCAATTACTATATATAATAATTGCTTTAAAACATTTCTCCATAAACAAACACTAGCAGCAGTTTAGTATTACTAAATAATTTGCAGACAAGAATTTTATATCCACCTAAAAAAAAAAAAAATGGATCAAACTAATGTGGAATCTGTAAATCGAAACCAACAAAGAGTTTCAAAATTTATTTCATTGTGTATTCCACTTGGAGTTATTGCTTTATTGGCTATTAGTCTCAAAGAGCATAATTGTTTGGACACATATATCAATTGCCAAATCCAGCATTGGGTGCCAGCAATGAATTCTGAGTCTTGGCGGCATTTGGATTTAATGAAAACATTTGAGGTGGAGAATGTGGGCACAAGGTATCATTGGCTATTTTGGACTTGATGATTTCGGTGCCTTAATTATATCTATAGAATGAGATTTTAAACCTGATAGTATGTAAAACAATTTTACAAAAGTGTCTTATAAGTTAAAATTGTATATTTAAAGCAATAAATTACATATAATTAATGTTAAAACAGTGTTTAGAAATAATGTTAGTCCAAAAAAAAAAAAAAATCTAATTATGTGTTAGAGAATTTTATAACAGTATGTCTAGACTGTTAATGAATTGTTATAACAAAATTTCTTGTTAAAAGATTTTATAAAATTAAATTTATAAAGAACAATTTTGTTTGCTAATAATTTTTTAAATAAAATCGTAAACAACACTAAGTTCAAATGTCAATAAAAGCATTTAATATTTATTTAAATAATTAGCTAAAAAAAAGTAAAACTCTCCGAACAAAAGTGATAATAAATTAATTAAATTCACGAATTTCTCAAGAAATATAATTATTACCCTAAATATACCTTTTTCTAAGTAATATTATAAATAAAACCATAAAGAATCTTTTTAAATTTTATACTCTTTAGAATTTATAGATAATTATGTTAACCCTGCTGCTGATGACATTAAATAAAAAAATAATCATTTCAATTCGCATAAAATTATGTTTACTATAGCTTATTATAAATGACAATAAATAAACAAATATTAAAAAAGAACTATAACAAAATTAAATTAAAACTATTAATTTATTAAGATAATTTGCATATAAATTGGGTTAATAGGTTTTATTTTGTCAAACTTTATTAAAACTGTTTTGTTTGAAAGTTTAAGCTGAAATTTGAAACTACGTTATTTTTTTTTTTTTTTGCTATTGACTACGTCAGGTTGAATGATATTTTTTCCATAAATATTTATTAAATTTGAATTCTATTATCTTTGTGTCACATCACATTATTTATAAATGAACAGAATATTTGAAATAAAATAAATTAAAATATTAACTAACGTTTTCAAGTAAATTGATATTAATCTTTTATACAAATGAAGAAAAACGAAACATGAGAAAAACAAAAAAATTTTAAACAAAATTTTATTTATTTAGAAAACTATAAATTTAAATACTAATTTTATAGTCAAGATTTGGATAAATGTTCATTAGCTTTTATTATTATTATAATTTTATTTGATTTACATAAACTGGGACTGAATTTGAACTAATGTGGAACTGAACTAGAATTACTATAATTTTATTCAATATAGATAAACTGAAGTACATCAGAAATGAAATTGAACTACAACTAAACTCAAACTGATATGAAAGTGAATTACAATTGAATTATATCTTAACTAGAACTGAACTAGAATTTATTTTATTTTCTGTCAAAATTAAACTACAACTGAACTAGAAATGAACTGGAAATAAACTAGAACTGAAGTAAAACTGAACTATAACTGAATTAGAACTGAACTAAAACTGAACTAGAATTGAACTGGAAATAAACTACAACTGAACTAAAACTGAACTAGAACTGAACCAAAATTGATGTAGAACTTAACTAGAATTGACATGGAACTGAACTAGAACTGAATTTGTACTAAATTAGAGCTAAAAAAGGACTGATGTGAAACTGAAATAGAATTGATGTTGAACTGAAGTAGAACTGAACCAGAATTGATGTGGAACTTAACTATAAATAAACTAAAACTGAACTAGAACTAAATTAGAATTGATCAAAAATTGATGTGGAAATGAACTAGAATTGATATGGAACTAAACTAAAACTGAGCTAGTACTAAATCAGAATTGAAATAGGGCTGATGTGGAACTGAAATAGAATTGATGTGGAAGTGAAGTAGAATTAATGTGGAACTGAAGTAGAACTGAACTAGATCTGATCTTGAACTGAAGTAGAACTGAACCAAAATTGATGTGGAGCTTAACTAGAATTGATATGGAACTGAATTAGTACTAAATTAGAGTTAAAAAAGGACTGATGTGAAACTGAAATAAAATTGATGTTGAACCGAAGTAGAACTGAACCAGAATTGATGTGGAACTTAACTATAAATAAACTAAAACTGAACTAGAACTAAATTAGAATTGAACAAAAATTGATGTATAAATGAACTAGAATTGATATGGAACTAAACTAAAACTGAGCTAGTACTAAATTAGAATTGAAATAGGGCTGATATGGAACTGAAATAGAATTGACATGGTACTGAAGTAGAATTGATATGGAACTGAAGTAGAACTGAACTAGATCTGATCTTGAACTGAAGTAGAACTGAACCAAAATTGATATGGAACTGAACTACAACTTAACTAGAACTGAACTAGTACTGAACTAAAACTAAACTAGAAATGATGTGAAACTGAACTAAAACTGATATGGAACTAAACTTGAATTTAATATTAACTTTTTAGTTTCAATTTTTCTTAGTGTATTGTTTTTTATACCACTTCAGCTTAAAATTCAAATGGCTTGTTGGTTATTTATCTTTTTGTTCATATTTACTTCTTAAGACACTGCCAGACACATTTTATAACTTGCAGTTTTGTTTTTTTTTTCTTTCTGACCAAATTTGTTAATTTTTTTCTTAACGTTTATTGCAAAAAAAAAAAAAAAAAAGAAAAAAATCCGTTATATAATAAAAAAAATAATAAATATTGTATTTTGTCGTATAACTGATAACTTGATTAAAACACTACTAACTTAAATCTCCTCTATCATTGAAACAGGTTTACCACGTTTTTGCCTTTTTTGCAAAGTCATTTTTATGGCTTAAAAAATGGTGTTCATTTATAAAGAAGGATTTTTTTTTTTTCAGCTGAATAAAAAGTGCAATCCCCTATAAACGTTTAACAATAAATGAAGCATCAGCTTGAGGGAAAAATTAAATAATCAATATAACACTTAGACTCGTGCTTAAAGTACAATGACTTTTTCTAAAAAAGACAATATTTTTATACTGAAAAGAACTTGTTTTAAGAAAACCTTGGTATAAAAAATTTTAACTGAAAGCAGGATTCATGAACAAGTTGTTTGAGTTTTTTTTTTTTTTGAAATTCCTTTTTATAGGAAGTGAATTTTTTATAGTCTTCTTTTTATGAGATTGAACAATTTTTCATAAGTTTTTTTTTTCTTGCTCACATTGAAATGACATTTTGTGTGAAAGGCAAAGAATATTAAAAGATATTATTGATAAAGCACATAAAAAAAAAAAACTTAAAAGATGTGTCTTTTTTTCAATACTTAATTAAACAATTGTTAAAAGTCTTTTGTAGACCAATTAAATAGAAAAATGTATTCCGTTAACATTACACACTAGTTTCTTGTTAATTTTTTAAATATTTATATTGTTGTTGGAGAATTGATTTCTGTGCTAGTGTGTCTAGATTTTAAAGAACTTGTTTAGTTTAACCTTTATGTAATTTTGTTGCTTACAAGTTTGACATTAAAACTTGTACATTAATTTTTAGAATTCTTAAAGATGTTTATTTGTATTTTACCATTAAAAGTTTAAATGTTGTTTTGATTCTAATGCCAGTGTTTTTCCACTTTTTTTTTTTTTTTTTTTTTGTGAAACTGTCAGATTTCAGTTTTTAGTTTTAATGATTTATAACTAAATAAATTTAATTAATATGACCGACCAGACCAACAATTAAGCGCAAATATTTGCTTATAGTAATTGAATTTTTTATTGTTTATAATTCTTTAACATAATCATTTAATTAAATATTCTATAAACATACAGACAGTTTTCAATTTCTTTTTGGAATTTTAATAAAATAACAATATATATTTTATTATTTGTTATTTTTATTTAAATAAAAAAAAAAGTAATAGGAGTAAATTTATGCAATTTTATTAAGGCAAATAATTCTAGTTATTTTAAAGATTTATAAACAAATATTAAAAAAAAAAACGCCTTTAAGTGTTGCTTGATATGTTAACTTCTTAGTTTACTAAAACAGTGGGCGTATAAATAAAAATTAATTAAGTTAAAATTTATTATAAATAAAATTTTAATAAATTGAAGCAAAATAAATAATATTTCTTTTCATACATTTTTTCTCTCAGTATTTTTAATAGCATTTATCTTTTACTTTTTTTCTTTGAGTGTTTTATATTAAAACTTGTAATTTGCTTTTGAATTTTTTTTTTATTCCCCACCGGTTTTTTAAATTTACAAGATCAATGTCAAGGTTTAGGTAAATTTGTGTGTTTTATTTCTTTTATTGCGTTTAATCCATTTCAATTAAGTTGTCATCATTTTTGACAGAAAGTTTGTCATGATTTTCATTTTTTTTTAATAAACAGGAAATGTGTTTGATAAATTTTCAAAAATTTTGTAACAGTGTAACATGTTTAACTTACTTATGGTTTCAGTTCAAATTTTGCCTTCCTTGCTTAAAGTGTATTATAAGTGGAATTGAAAAGAGAAGGTCTTTCGATGTAAAAACAGGTTTACAAAAATAACGTTTTTAGCAGGTAATAAGGATATTTTTACAATTTTTCCTTTCTTTTATATTTTAAAACAGTTTAAAACAAGAAATGATCAGATCAGGTAAAAAAAATTTTAATTATCAAAATAACCCAACAAAAATTAATAGAATTTAGGTAAACTATAGATATATTATTTTACCTAAATTCATAGAAAAAGTCTTAAAAAAAAGACACAATTTTGTTATGACTAAAAGTTATGAAACATATTTAACAGGCTATGTAAAGTAAAAATTGTAACTTTTCTTGTCAGTTAATAAAAAAAAAAAAAATAAAAACACAAAATTTTATATAGAAATTTAAATGTTTATAAAACAATGGCCAGTTAGCAAAAAAGACAGCAAGATGCCATGAAAATTAGCAGGAAATACGGGTAAGAATTTTACCTATAACTGTATTTTCGCTCCTTGACCCTCAAATATTTTAAATATGTGTGTTTTTTCCACAACAATTTTTTCTGTGAACAGGTATATAAATTTAATTATTTTAAAATTACTAATAACCTGTTAAATTCCTAGAGGCATGATTTTTATCATCCTTTTTTTCTGGTTAAAAAAAAAAAAAATTATTTGAGACTTCATAATTATAATCTCAACTTATTGCGTTACGTTTCTAATTCATATGCAGAATTTAAAAGTTTCATATTTTTTTCTAGAAAAAAGGTGCAACATTGCAAAGATGTTACCCTATAACAATGCAATTCTCAAACTCAGAGTTCGATTCTTAAAATTTTCTGAAAGGAAAACATTTTGAGAGAATAAAAGCAACATCCTAAACGTGTTACTTTTTAACTATAAAACAAAACGTCATAAGTTAATTGAGGGTTTTAAGAATTATTAAAACATTTTGTTTCTGTTAAAGAAGTTACAGTAAAATACTTTTTATTCTCAATTCGAAAAATAATAAAAATTTGTGATATTTTTTGTATTAAGAAGCATTTTTTTGAAGTTTTTTAAATGGAGGTAACATCTCTAAAATACTGTATTTTTACAAGGCAAAGATGACGCCTTTCTTAAGAGAATAAAGAACTTTAAAACAATTTTATAAATAAAATTAATTTATAAATTTAAGTCTCTTTTTAGATATGAAACCTATTTAGTTTTCAATAAATAAAATAAATATTTAATTGAAACACATTTTTCTCAATAACCAGAAGATTTTTTTACTTTCAAGTGGTTTTTCCAGGGTTAAATTTTGAGATAATTTTCCAAAAATGTTACCCTCTAAAAATTCAACTTTCTGCTTGGAATTAATTAGGATTTTTTTTTTACATTTGGTATACCCTTCTTAAAAGTTGAATCTAATTTTTAGACTAATAAATAATTAATTAAAATTGATTAAACATTTTTGTTTAAAAAATATCTCGGTTTTTAAATCCTAAAGGATTTCTGACTTCAAATTCGAGTTCTATTACTTTTGAAAGAATGATGGTTATATGCGCTTGTTAAATTTTAAAATATTTTGATAATTAATCTTGCATTTTTTCTTATCTTTATCTTTAATTCTCATTTCTATTGTCTTGCAAAAAAGTTGGGTTCAAAAATTTCTTAAATTTTAATTAAATATGACCACAATTTTAAACATTTTTATTTTGAAATTTAATTACACAAATTTCAAAACTACTTTTTAAAGTAAAAATAATGTCCTAGGTTTTTTTAAATTAAAAAATATAAAATTTTGAATAAATACATAACAAAGAATTTCAAATTCTGTTAATTTTCATGGTTCTGAATTAATAATTTTGTTTTTAAAAACTTTAATTTAAGCGTTGGATTATATTTTTGAATATTATTGAATTAAATTTCGCTAAAAAAACAGCAATAAATTTACTTCAGGAATAGGATTCAAAAATAATTGTAGACAATTTTTTTTAATTCGATTTTTTATGCATTTTTAGAATTTTAATATTGCTTTTTCTTTTAATTAACGAATTTGGAAAATAATTAAAAAAAAGTCTTGAATTAAAAAAAAATATATAATTATAAATTAAAATAACTTTTCCATTCAAAATTTTTCAAATTTAATTTCTTGAATGAATTTTGAATCGAATCTCTAGCATTGTTTTATAGTCAAGAAAATTTTGAAAATTTCAAAAATCCATTCAATTATTCCAATAATAATTAATTTATTCAAAATTAATTCATGCAAATTTTTGAAAATTTCAAAAATCCTTTTAGTCATTTTAATAATGATTCAAAATTTTAGCAAAACTTAATTTTTAATTTCAAATCTTTTAAAATTTGAATTACAAATTAAACATGTTAAAAATATTAAGAATTTTCGGAGGTAATATTAAAAATTGTAGAACAATTTATTTAAAATAATTGAAGTTAATTTTTGAGTTAAGAAAATTTCTAAAATATTCTTTAGTCATTTCAAAAATGATTCAAAATTAAAACAAACTACAAATTTTCATTTCGAAACTATTATTAAATCTTATAAAATTTGAATTATAAACTAAATATTTTAAAAGTATTATTTTTTTTCAGTTAATAAATTTTAAAAAATTTAGAGCTATTTATTTAAATTTAATTTAAGTTAGTTTTGAATCTTGAAAATTTTGGAAATTTCAAAAATCCTTTTCTCAAAAATTATTAAAAATTTTAGCTAAATACAAATACGAGCTCATAAAATTTTAATTATAAATTAAATATTTTTTGAAGCTATTAAGAAATTTAAAGAAAACATTTAAAATATATAAATAATTTATTTATCATATATTTTTTATTAAATTAAATATTAAATTTAAGAAAAATAAAATAAATATTTAAAATTGTATATATATAAATTAATTAAGTAAAATTTGAAAAAGTATGTAATTTAGTTCATGATTCAAGAACATTTCTAGAATTCTTCTAACGTCTCTCTTAATTGTGTTTAAATTAAAAACTTATATTCAAATTTTGAATCTTTTCCAGTTAATGAAAGAATTTTAAAAAAGCAAAATTTATTATTTTGAAAAAAAAAAAAAATAAAAAATAAATATATTTTTAATTAATTACATTTTGTAAAATAAAGAATTTATTTTAAATAAATATTTTATTTTTTAAGTTATTTTAAATTAAAAAAAAAAACAATTACATTCGTTTTAAAATGAAACGTTATTCAAAATCTTTTAACACAAATTTTAAACAAATATTTTCAAAACTTTTCTTAAAATGAAAACTAAGATTCTAAAACATCTTTCTTTAAATTGTCTTTAACAGGACACTTTTTTTTCTTTGTAATAAAACTTTTTTAATTAATAATTTTCTTTAAAATAACATTTTTCAAAACTTACCTTAAAATTTGCACTGTTTTTTGTTTTACTAATTTATTTATACAAAAATATTTGTTTAAAAATCTTTGAAAATTATTTTTTACAAAGATTTAAAAATTTCTTTTTATTTAAAATAAAAATATCACAAAGTTTCTTTGCACCACAAATTAAAAATTTCTTTAATTTTATTTTAATTTATATTTTTTGAATTATTTCACAAAAAATATTCTTTAAATGTCTCTGGATTTTTTTAAGAATAGAAAACTCAAAATCAAATAATTAATAAAAATTAGTTTGATATTGTTTAGTTGGTTGTTTGTTGTTGCACTGCGGTCAGTAACAAAAATCACTTTGAATGGTTGCAGTGATGCTCAACTGCTTTTATATCCCTGTCAGTGGTGAATAACGAAATAAATTTATTGCTGTGATTTTTTAGTTCCACTGCTTTATTTTTTTGCTTTTATTTTTTCTGTTCTTCATATATAAACAAATGTATAGTAGTGGTGTAAGAAATTGAGTAAATTAGTGTAAGTGTGTGTTTAAAATAAATAAAAAATATGGTGGTTATTTGATTGTGTAATAGTGTTAGTAAGTCTTAACCATAGAAAGCAACTAGAAGTCCAACTCTTTTAATTCGCTCAGCAAAAAAACCATTACTCTCTTCACACGTATAAGTTAGTTCTGAAGAAAATTCTACCAACACATACAAAGAGTTCGGTTTTTACAGCTGTGTTACTTTTTTTATAGAGCAAATTGGACCTCAAGTTGTTTTCTATGTCTCTAAGTCTCTCTTTATTTAGTGCATACATATCAGGGATGGCAATTTAAATGTTTAAATTGTACCAAACAGTTGTTAAAATTGTACTTTTTTTCTGCCACAACTGTACCAAAATGGAAAATTGTTATAAAAATTATCACATGAAAAGTTGGAACTTTGGAAATAAACCTAATACTTTCAAAATAGTAGCTGCGTTTTGTTGCTAACGTTCGTAGGTAATTTCATAAAAAAATTAAATTTATATACATTAGGAGCTAATGTGTAGAATTATACCTGATAACTTTAACGTACTAAGATAAAAGTGCTCCGAATTTATGAACAAAAATAGAATTATAAATATAAGAATGACAAAAAATGAAAAAATATAAAAATAAAATTTAATTTAAATAAAAAGTTTGTTAATTTTTAATTTTATAAATAAAACCATGTAAATGTTAGTGGTTCAATTTACATATAAAGTGCTCACAAATCGTGTTTCTTTCTTTTTCTAACAATCAATGTTAACACTCAACGGGATCTTCAAAAAAGAAAAAAAAAAAAAAAACAGCTAGTATTATATAACCTTTAATCTTTTGTTGAATTATAATGGTATTTATATAAAATTTGACAACAATTTAAAATTCCTGCCAATAAATGCCTTTCATTTCCTCTTTAATTCTATCATAAATAATCCTTCTTAATCTCTTCAGTTTTTATTAAACAATTAGTATTAATAATACAAATTATTGAATATGTCTCCGAATATTAAAGAGTCTATGAAACCCTGATACGAGTATTTTATTTTAAAATAAAAAGCTCAGCCTGTTTATCAAGTATAATCATAGTTCTTTGCCTTAACTAATTTGAGATTTTTTAAACATTTTTGCAATTAAAGTTGGAATTTGGTTTCTAAATAAAATGATTTTCTATAGCAACTTTATAATAAATTGAGATTATAAACAAATTTAAATTGTACCAAATTGGTCATTGGTGTACCATTGTACTTTTCAGTTTCGAATTGTACCAAAAAAAGTTCAATTGTACCAATTTTGACATCTTTGATACATGCATATGTATGATTTAGATTAAGTACTCTCCTGTATACATTTTTATGCTTAAATTTTGTTGTTACATTTTTCTATAAAGAATTTTTATATTCATGATAATGTTGTTGTTCTATGTTGATGCGTTGTTAGTATTATGTTAGTATTGGTTACTGTTAAATTTATATTTATAATCTTAATGTAATTTGTTGTTGTTTGTATAACTAATCACCTCAACATAGTTCAACAGCAGGTATTATGTTTAGATCATTATTATATTTCTAATATCTCTCGCTCTCTATTATCTATCTACACACACACACATTCATTAATTAACTCATATACATATTCACTCACCAACATTAGCTCTTATTTTAAATACATTTCTAATCTTCTAGTAAAATGTTGTTTAATTTAAAGACCGGTATACATTCACTAAGTCTAAGCTAAACTAACTAACCATTAGAATATGGTGAATTTTGTTAGATTTTTTTATATTTTTTTCGGTTCATTTTGTTGGTCTTCATAAATAGTTGATTTTATTTAAGTTTTTATTGCAAAATATTTTTTTTTTTTACTTTAAATTATGTATGTAGATTCTGTTAGTGCCTTGTGCAGGTCGTAAAAATTATAAAAAAAGTAAAGAATACGAAAATAGAAAAAAAAAAAAAAAATAGAAATTAATTCTATAAATTTCCAATCTAGGACAATTTTTGTTATTGTCTATTTTCTATTAAAAATTCTGCAAATACTGAATTTGTTTTTGTGGTTTTAACTATTTTTTTTTTGGTTCTGAAAAACAATAATTCTAAGACGTGTTTAGAATTAAGTTTTAAGAAAAAGTCATAAATTTATCAATTTTGTATTGAAGAAGATATTTCGCAGGTTTTTTTTAATAACATTTGAATGTGCCAAAAGTGTCCCTAAAGATCACGCGTTATTTTATTAGAAAAAAAATCTTGAATAGAGTAGATAATGATTATGTTCAAAAAACAGTTATGTATTGGCATAAACTTAGATATTTATAAAAAAATAAACATTTGATTAAATAAATTCTTAAAAAATAAAAAGTTACTTACAAATTTTTTGTTGTATTAAAATTAACTCAAATGGTTTGAATTTGTAAAACAATTCACTTTGAACATTTTTTCATACAAATTTTTGAAAAACAAAAAAAATGTATATTAAACATTTTTCAAAGTGAGGGGGAAGTGTTTTACAAAATAAGGGGGTAAGAAAAAAAAAAAAAATAAATAAATTCTAAGGAATTATTTCATTTTTATAATTTTTTTGTTTTATGTTATGTTCCATTTTATAAAATTAATTATTAAATGCAAATTTATTATTTAAATTAACTATTCAATTATTTTTTTTTATTTTGTATTATAAATTTATAATTCGAAAATTCTGAATAGGAAAAAAAATATTAAAAAAATAGTTTCAATTTTATTTTTTTTTGTTAAATATTTGGAAATTAGATGTCTTTTTTTTTGTAAATTCAAATACTTTATTTTAATATTTTTTTCTGGATGCATTTGGAAATAAAACAAAATTTTTACATATTTGTTTTCTATGTGAAAAAATAATTGAAAATAATAAAAAAAAATAGAAATAAAATAATTGATTAGAATCATATAGCCTAACCGATAAGTCGACTATTATTTTAAATTCGTCACCAATTAAATTTTAAATTTTGTTTTAAATTAAAAAAATAAGATTTTTGCTATTTTTTATTGTTTTGAAATTTTGTTTTTAAAATTTTTTGAAATTTTGCTTTGTTATTTCTATTCATTGAAAAATATTTTCAACTTTGTTAATGTAATAAACATTTTTTTTTATATTTCCTATGGTACGGAAAAAACAAAACTTTTACTTTAATAAAAATAATTTTTAATAAAAATAACATTTTAAATTTCTATTGTGGTATTTAAAAATAGATACAATATTATTCTTGTAATATTCACACATATTTTATTTAAATATTTTTTAGAAATTGAAAAAATTTTTTGCTTTATGTAATACATTTTCAAAAATTATATATTTAGCTAAAAGTAATCCTTAAAAAAATAACCAAAATTAAGAAAAAGTACTTTTTTTTAAAATTTGATTTACTGCAGTTCCTACGAATGGTCGATTATTTCTATTAAATAATTCAGTTTTATAAGAGTCCACATATAGTACTTTTGTCTATTTGGAATTGTTTTCTAATTTAAAATTCTTTTTGTAAGAATAATTTTTACCTTTTTGTTTGTTATTTTTAAAATTGAATTAAAAAAAAGAAAAAAATAAAAATAATAATTTGCAATTTTCAAAAAAAAAAAGTGATTTTAAAATTTTTTTATTTTTTTTAATTCAGAAGCGATATTTATTAACTTGAAAATTTTTTGTAATTCAATAAAAAATTGTGCATTTTTTTTGTAATTTCCAAATTCATTTAAAAAGTCTAACAGCCTAACCACAAAAGGAAAAAAATTCGACTTTAAATCAAAAAAGATGACATAGGTTAATAACTAGATATTTATGTGAGAGAAAAAACTTGATTCATTTGTGAAAAACCTAATTCATGCTACAACAAATTACATGTAGTCACATATATTTTGTTTTTGTGTTTTGAAAAAAATTAGTAAGTTTCTTGAAAATTTAGTTCGTAGTGCCTCTCACATAAACTTCTAGTGGTATTTTATGAGCCAACTATTATTTTAAATTTCTTACCATAAAACAGTTTTCTAACAACATTTTAAAATTTCGTTTTTAAATTGATATGCCGTTTACAGCAAATAAAAACTAGTAGTTTTTGGTTTCATTTGTTTTTTGTTTGAAAAATAAATTATTTTAGTTTTAAAAATTAATTTCATCTAGTTTTTATTAAAAACCAAATAAAAACTACTAAAATAAACATTTATGATACAGAAAAGTGAGCTTTTGTATATGATGAAAAAAGAAAATTTCAATCAAATTTGTGCAAAAGTTATTTTTAAAATGTTGTTATAAACGTTTTTAACAACAAAAATAGATTATTATTTTTTTTAATAAAAATATTTGAGAAAATAAATATGTCAACGAAAACCACATAGAGAGAAAACAAAGTGTCATAGAATTCAACTAGGAGTTTATGTAAGAGGCATTTCGAAATTTTCAAAAAAATTACTATTTTTTTTTCAAAACACAAAAACTAAATATATGTGACTACATGTATTTTGTTGTTGCATGAATTGGGTTTTTGACAATTGAATCTGGTTTTTTTCTCTCACATAAATATCTAGTTATTAATCTATGCAAGATATGTAAAAGATTTGGTTATTGAAATTTAGTTTTTCCAAATTCAAGTAGTTTTTGTTTCGGTATAAACGGCGCAGTAATAAAAAGCTTTTAATTTTTTATGGTTTTGAATTTATGAATATTTTGTTTTTATAAGCTTTTGAAATTTCCTTTTACTATTTCTGTTCATTGAAAAATGTTTTGAAATTTTTTAATGTGTTGGTTTTTAAAAGCTTTTAAAATAGGTTTTTAAATTTTTCTTATGGTACTAAACAACATTCTGTTTTAAAATAAAATCAATTTTAACAGACATAAAATTTAAAATTTTTTTGTGGTTGGGCTGTAAAATTTTGCCATTTTCAAATATTTTTTTTTGTTTTTTAACATAAAGAAAAAAAAAAAAAAAAATTCAAATAAATATTTTTTTTTAATTCAGAAGCGCTATTTATCAACATAAAATTTCTTTAATTTTGAAATAAATTTTTTAATTATTTTTGTAAAAAAAATTAAATTTAAAAAATTAATTTTTTTTTATTTTTTGTAGAAAAAATCAAACCTTTTGTAAATTCAAACTTATTTTTTTTAAATTCAGAATTTCATTATAAAATTTAAAATTAAAAAAAAAACAAAATAACGAACATTCTGTTGCTAGCCATAGAGATAGCAACTAATTCGAAAATCTAATTTAAATAATTTCCAAGAGTTTAAATTTTTAAAATTTTTAAAAAATTTAAATTTTAAATTTTTTTAATTTTAATTCGAAAATCTAATTTAAATAATTTCCAAGAGTTAAATTTGCGTTTTGGAGATGATCTACTTTCAGAAACTATAACTCCTCATTTGAGGGATCTGTTGGATATGTTTTCATAACTTTAATTCGCATATTCTTTTACCACGTCTGTTGTTTTGCCATAATTCAACGTTAACGTTACCTTTAAATTATTATTGATGATTTTGCTGTTTAACTAAAGAAAGAAATTCAGATGAAAATTGTGTCCAATCTTTCGAAATAAATAAATAAATAAATAAATAACAAAAATAATCACTTAAAAAATATAAAAATCTTTGAAATTAAATGAGAAATAAAAAATTTCTAAGAATTTCAATAATTTGCATATTAAGCCTTGTTCAGACCGGCGTGAAATTACGAAATTTCATGCCGAAATTACGAATGAAATCTAGAGTGTTCATACTGGCTAGATGACATTTGATGTAATTTCGTGAACAGCTGATACTTATTGTTTACATTTTAAATTGTTATAGGGATAAATAAAGTATTTTGAAATGGAACTAAATAAGAAACAATTACTTACTAAATTGGAAATTATTAATTTGCAACAATTAAAAATGTAAAAAGGATAGGTTTCATTTTGCAAAATCACTTTAATAATTAATTTTAAAATTTGTGTTTAAATTTAAGATCAGCTGTGAATTGTTTTTTTTCTTCTCACGGTTGAAATATGCAGTACATAGTTGAAAAAAAAAGTATTTTTTCCAACCATGTACAGAGTTGCACGGAAATGGGCATCGTAATTTCAATGTAATTTCGACGAAATTACACAAAATTATGTAATTTCGCAAGTGTCAAAATGTATGGGAAATTACGTAATTTCAACTTGATTTCGACCGAAATCATGAAAGTACGTAATTTCGTGTCGGTCTGAATGCCCTATTTGAGCTATCTTTTTTGATATTCCATAAATCCTCTCCTTAAGACATTTGAAGGAACCAACTTCAAAACTTTAACTCGAATACTCCTCTACTATGCCTGTGTCAAATTGTATATAATTTATTTAGGCAAGACGGTTAGAAACAAGAGATTTGTTTAAAAAATGTTTTTTAAAGAGCCGTCAAATTAAAACTGTTCATATAAAAATATTTTTTAATTTGTCAAATTTTGAACAGATCAAACTAAATTTTTGCGTTCGATACAATTACAATCAAACCGATTTGGAAAATTGGAATTCAATTTTATTCTAAGAGATTTCCTAAGAATCCTTCGATTACTAAAAGTGCTTAAAACTATCGCTAAGGAGCTATTAGGAAGAAGGTGTGACCTTATATCAATCGGCTTTTAATCACTAGGAGATTTAACAATATTCCTTTGTCCGTTCGATAGTCTGTATAAACTGTGTAATCAAATTATCGAGCGCAGTTAATTCGAAGAAATTATAAATATTTTTCTGGAATATTTCCCTAATTTTAAATATTTTATAATCTTAAAAATTATACCAAATTTTGTGGTGATCGGTCTATAAAGTAACATAGCACTCTTCGGAAAATTAAATTAAATTGAATTAAATTAAATGTCTATAAATTATTAAACTATTAGTAGCGACAGAAGATAAAGACACTTCATTAAAGATTATAATCACACTATAATATTTCAGAAGGATCGGTCTACACCTGGTTCTATATAAGAACCATTTCCGAAAATTACTTAAACCTGCAAAAATTTAATAAAAATTTTGGCATGATGATATTGAATAATTCCACTTTTAATTTAAAAAAAATTGGTCCTTGGTTACCGATTTGGATTGAATTTAATGCAGGAGGATACACAAGCATGTAAAATGAATTTTATTCATTTTTAATTTGAAAACTGTGGCAAATCTATAGCTTTGAAAGTCATTAATGTATGATATCTACTGAATATCAACATTTTAAACATGAAAACGTAGATTGTGGAAAAATAACATCATATTTAAGAATAGACTTGAACTTGGAGCATACTATATAAATACTCAATTGCTATAGTAAAAGCATTTAATCTTTTCTATCTATGTTCTATAGTAAATACTGCGCACGAAAAGATCCATGCATAGAAATCTAGTTATAAAAATTAAACCAATAGGCGAATCTTTTTAACTATATTTTTATTTACGACTGTTATGTTCAAGTATTAAACTTATCTCAAGTATTAAAAAAAGAATACATTATTTTTTATTGCTTTTTAATAAAATATCTGATCTTTTTCCTTCCATTAGAGCTTTTTTTTGTGTTTTATGTAACTTTTTTGCTGGAATAAGTTCACTTTTTACTATAATTTGTTTCATTTTTTGCTGAGATTTAAGTGTCCTTTAAATACCTTTTTACTAGGACCCAATACCGTTAAATTGAGTGGAGTTCGTTCTGTACAATTTGATGGATTAGCCTCGTTCGGTACAAACGCAACACCATTTGTTTGACACCTCTCTTCATTACTTTCCCAGCAAAAACTTTGCTTTCCTGGTAAGCTAGCAGCTATAATTGGAAACAAAAATAAACTACTTATTTTTTGCCTGAATAACTAGTTATTCTTGTTCGACTTGTCCACAAATTCATTTAGTTATTTTTTGACTCTAGGGGTACTCAAAAATATGTACTTAAACGAAAACAAAAATAAAAAAAAAACAAAAAAAATTTGCCGTCAGTGAGACTCGAACTTGGATAAAAACTAACCATTCGTTTTTAATGACTAACTTCTTACTCAGTACACCATCTCGCACATAGCATCCTAAGCGACAAAAACCCTTTTTAGTTTAAAATATCTTTTTAGACATTTTGTTATAAAAAACTAACAGCTTCAGAATGGGGTTGAACCAACAACCTTCTGGCTGTTAATCCAGCGCTCTAGCCAACTCATCCACGTGATTGCAGTATTACTGTGCTATTATACTATTGAGTACTTATTAATGTAATACAGAGTAGGCAAATAATAATGACGCCTCATTACCAAGAAACTACTTTAATAAGTAGTTGTCATTACCGAAAACCAAAAAGTTTTTGCTGGGTTGTTACTGCAATGAGAATTAGTGAGATCAGGCTTGAATAATGCGGATAAACTGTGTTTTCTTAAAAATGGAAGAAGTCTTTTTCAAAGGCACTCATTCACGTATATTTCTGTGTTAATGGAGCCATTTGCTATGAATGAAGTGCGCAAGTACTAATGGCTTACCAAACCAAAAACTTTCTGTCGTATTTTGATTTTCTTTGAACACTATATTTTTCTGCCACATTCCCTCTAGAATTACTGGCCAGGAATTTGCAAAAAATGTGCAGTACGTACGTTTCATAGTCCATTATGCAGCAATCATAATTCTGAAAAAAATTCGTATGAAGTAATGGGTGATTCAAGTAGAGATACTTTTTTCAATAGCCTTTTTTTTGACAGATCACGTATGAGTCGTGTCATGTTGTCATGTTATTTTTGTTTAGTATTGTTTGGCATTTCATAATGGAAAGTCTTACGAATGAACAACGTTTACAAATCGTTCAACTTTATTACGAAAATTCACGTTCTGTGAGGAATGTGTTTCGTGCACTTCGCTCAACTTATGGTCAACATAATCGGCCAACTGAGCGTACTATTCGCAACACCATCACCCACTTTGAAACACAGCATTCATTATTGGATAATATTCGACCGAATAGATCATGTCCAGCACGCTGTGAAGAAAATATAGCGGACGTAGTTGAGAGAGTACACGAAGGCCGTGGAGAGTCGATTCGGCGCCGTTCGCAGCAACTCGGACTAACGTATGGAACGACTTGGCGCATTTTACGTCGAGATCTTAAATTGAAAGCGTACAAAATATAGCTTGTGTAACAACTGAAATCGCTCAACCTTCCCAAGCGACATAGCTTCGCTCTATGGGCTTTTGAAAAGTTCCAAGAAGATCCGATGTTTTCGACTCAAATTTTGTTCAGCGATGAGGCCCATTTCTGGCTCGATGGGTATGTAAACAAACAAAATTGCGGCAATTGGGACGAAGAGTAACCTGAAGAGATTTAAGAACTGCCACTTCATCCAGAAAAAACAACGGTTTGGTGTGGTTTGTGGGCCGGTGGAATCATCGGCCCATATTTCTATAAAAATGATGCCGGTGCGAACGTAACCGTCAATGGCGACCGTTATCGTGTCATGATAACCGGCTATTTGATGCCTGAAATTGAAGCTCGTGATCTCGGCGACATTTGGTTTCAGCAAGACGGCGCCACTTCCCACACATCGCATCAATCAATGGATTTATTGAGTGAACACTTCGTTCAGCACATAATTTCACGTTTTGGGCCGGTCGATTGGCCACCAAGATCGTGTGATATCACACCGTTAGACTTTTTCTTGTGGGGATATGTAAAGTCTAAAGTTTATGCGGACAAACCCGCTTCGATTCAGGCATTGGAGGAAAACATCTCGTGTGTCATTCGCCAGTTACCAGTCGAAATGCTCGAACGAGTCATCGAAAATTGGACTCAACGGATGGATGTAGGAACGGCCAACATTTGATAGACATAATCTTCAAAAAATAAATGCCAAAGAATGTTCTTTCAAATGATAATAAACATTCCCCATTAAATTTGAATTTTCAGTGTTTTTTTTTTCTTTAAAAAAGTAGGGAACCTCGAAATGGATCACGCTTTATTTTTCTTCCAGAGATGCTGGGATTTTCTCTTAAAATTCTTTTTATTTTGTTTGCAGTCTGAGAGTCTTACTTTTCGTCAATTGTTCAATTTCGCTATTACAATGAAGTTTAGCACGTGGCTATGGAGCATAATGAGGTACTATATCAAAAGTTATAAGTCTAAAAGTATACATGGATTTTTTCGTGCGCAGTCCTTGTATTTATGTATTCATTTTTTAATAGTCATACAATAAATAACATTTTCACATGTTAACAAGATTTTTAGGAGAAAATAGTGTAAAAAAAAATTTTATTATTTTCAAATTTCTAAAGGTCAATTACATTTCTCAATAAATAACCAACATACAATTCATTTTATGTTTTCTAAAAATATAAAAAATCGCATAAGTATCATTTTTCAACTGTATATCTTTATGATAGGCTGAAAGAAATTGTTAAACTTTAATACAAGCCAAACATTTTGTGACAGTTTTATTCTTAAACTTATCTTTTCTTAAACAAAAAGCCGACCATATCCATATACATTATTATACCTTTAAACAATTTTATTTCTTAAGATTTTAATCAATCACTACTTAAATGTGGTTTTAATAATTTCTTGGAATATTTTTAATTCTTCTTCAATATTCTACTTCAACTTTCCTCTCCCCTTCCTGCGGCTTATTGCTAAAGTCTGTCTTACATTTGCAATAATTTATGAGTGTTTTTTTGTGCGGCATTTAATATTTATTTTCTAAAAATAAATGAACATATTTTTTCGTAACGTGTATTAGGAGCAAAAATAAAAGACGAAATAAAATAAAAAATAACGAAAAAAGTAAAAAAAAAAAATTAATAAAAGTTTAAGAAAAAAAGGAACCGGTTTAGTTTACTTTATTTAACTGACCAACAACGAACGTACGCAGGCATCAGTGTTGTCAGGGGATGAGAAAAAAAGAGTCTAAATTGTACTTTAAAAAAGGTCAAAAAAGGCTGGGTGTATTTAGCCCCCACCCCCCAAAACAAAAAAAAAAAAAAAAAAAAAATATAGCCAGAAATGGGTTAAAAATTTTTTAATTTAAAAACTTATTTTTTGTAGTTCTCTTAAGTTTTTGATCTTTTTTTGAACTAAATTCCTTTTTGGTTAAGCATTTTCCAATGTTTAGTAACTGCGCATTAATAAGATTTTTTCTAAATTATTTTCATAAATAGTTTCTATGGTTGATGAAGTATATTAAAAAATAATTTAGTTAAGGCATTTTTAATTTTTAGAATGAAGCGCCGCAGGCGAAATTGTTTATTAAATATAAAAATTTGGATTTTTTGTGCGAATAAATACACAAAAATACTTAAGTGGTTGATTCTGTCAAAATAAAATTAATAATAGCAAATACAAAATTAGTTTCTAAGTTGTTCAAATATTAACATTTTAGCCTTTTAAAGATAATCTTAAAAATTGAAAAAGGCTAGAAGCTAAAAACGAAAATTTTGAGGCTAAAAGCAATACAAAAAAAATCTAGATTTAGCCTTAAAAAGGCTAAACTGGCAACACTGTTATGCACCAACCAAACCACCAACTAACTAACCATTCCATCCATTACTTTTGCTGTTAAACATACGACGTGATTGCTTTTATTGCCAACAATTTGATCTCTTCTATTTTTGTCTTCTTCAGATTCTTTTCTTTTTTTTTCTTCTTCAGTTTGGACTTCTTTCTTTTTGTTCTTTGTTTAGTTGTTATAATTTTTTTTTCATTGGTTCTTGTTGTTTGGATTGTAATCAAAATATAAACAGTAATAGCTTGGTAATTCAGATTTTAAGCTGAATTTAAGAGTTTTTGGGATTTTTTAAATGAGAGTAATTTATGGATTATTTGGTTGTTAGTTAATTTTAGACAATAAAAAAAAAAATCAGAAATTATTAAAACCATATATTATTCCGGTTTAAAGTTTGTACTTAGTTTCTTTAAATTTAGCTTAGATTGCCGCCAACATTTTTCGTATTTGAATCTTTGCTTTATCCAGGTTTTACTGTTCATACTGTTCATATGTATGTACGAGTTCATCATCTGAATGTATTAAAATGCCCAAAGCTAAAGTGTGTTGTTATTGTTGTTTTTGTTTATGGCTTTTGTATGCAATTACATGAACGGACAAAAAAAAACTTATCAAAGTGAATAGATACTTTTGCTGTAAAGTCTTTTTTTGCGCATGCAGAAAACAAGTGATGTCAAATTGTTCGATTGGTAAAGACAGGCTGAGAAATATTGACTGTTTTTCTGGTCTAAACCGCTTTTTATATTCTATTAGATAAAATCGTTATGCTAAAATCTGCTATTAAATTTAGTCATCACATCTGCCTGCATTAAACATTATCTTCGATATAAACGGATGAATCTTTGACGGACTTCTTAAAAGTCAATCCAATCTCAGTCAAATGTTGGTTTTATTTCTCGAATAGTTCGTGAAATATTCGCCTTTATAGTCGGATCATATTAGTCTTCAATGGTATCCCACAAAAAAGTTTAACATCGTAAAATAGCAGCTCAAAGTTGGTGAAACGATAACGCCAAAATGATTGATAGTACCATTACTAAACTAAGTGTTAAAAAAAAAAATTAAAAAATAAAGCCTGTCTTACAATATGCGTGTATGCAGAACAGATCCGTTCGGCTTAACAAAGCTATTTTAAAATAAAAGCTTCACGTTAGAAAGCCCAACGGTTTCTGATTGTAAAGGGTGATTCAAGTAGAGATACTTTTTTCAATAGCCTTTTTTTTTTGACAGATCACGTGTGAGTCGTGTCATGCTGTCATGTTATTTTTATTTAGTATTGTTTGTCATTTCATCGTTCAACTTTTTTACGAAAATTCACGTTCTGTGAGGAATGTGTTTCGTGCACTTCGCTCGATTGGCGCCGTTCGCAGCAACTAGGATTGACGTATGGAACGACTTGGCGCATTTTACGTCGAGATCTTAAATTGAAAGCGTACAAAATATAGCTTTTGTAACAACTGAAGCCGCTCCACCTTCCCAAGCGACATCGCTTCGCTCTATGGGCTCTTAAAAAGTTCCAAGAAGATCCAACGTTTTCGAGGGAAATTTTGTTCAGGGAAATTTGGTATGTAAACAAACAAAATTGCCGCTTTTGGGACGAAGAGCAACCAGAAGAGATTCAAGAACTGCCACTTCATCGAGAAAAAACAACGGTTTGGTGTGGTTTGTGGGCCGGTGGAATCATCGGTCCATATTTCTTTAAAAATGATGCCGGTGCGAACGTAACCGTCAATGGCGACCGTTATCGTGCCATGATAACCGCCTATTTGATGCCTGAAGTTGAAGCTCGTAATCTCGGCGGCATTTGGTTTCAGCAAGATGACGCCACTTCCCACACATCGCATCAATCAATGGATTTATTGTGAGAACACGTTTCGGGCCGGTCGATTGGCCACCAAGATCGTGTGATATCACACCGTTAGATTTTTTCCTGTGGGGATATGTAAAGTCTAAAGTTTATGCGGACAAACCCGCTTCGATTCAGGCCTTGGAGGAAAACATCATGCGTGTCATTCGCCAGTTGCCAGTCGAAATGCTCGAACGAGTCATCGAAAATTGGATTCAACGGATGGACCATCTGCGACGTAGCAACGGCCAACTTTTGATAGACATAATCTTCAAAAAATAAATGCCAAAGAATGTTCTTTCAAATGATAATAAACATTCCCCATTAAATTTGAATTTTCTGTGTTTTTTTTTTCTTCAAAAAAGTAGGGAACCTCGAAATGGATCACCCTATAGTTGGCAAGCGAATTCAAATCACCCTGATGACTAATTACACGATTATCGAATTTAGATCGCAATAGAATGTTTGATGGGTTACGCTATCCTGCTTAAACTTACAAGATCATCTAAGTTTATATCTTTAATTTCCATTGCTTTAATAAAATTTCACTCTCGGCACTTCGAAAATCGCGTTAAGTACTGTCGCTACTAAACTACTCTTGTTACAAATTATTATTTTTATGCCGAAGTTTATGATTAATTGTAGCTAATACAAGGCTCTAGTGCATTGCTCGGTGCTCTGAGAACGCATTTCATTCACACTTTGTATTTCTATATGTTCTGTATTACTCTCCCGTTCTTATATTGTAAAAAAAGAAAAAGTTTTAAACTTTATATTTTAATATTTCGAATTTAAAAAATATCTATTGCTCCTAAATAATTTATTTTCCATAAAGGAAACTATAAATTAATATTAAAGCAATTTTCTTTAAAAAAAAAGTACAAGAAATATACGAGTATAAAATTTATTAAATAAACATTCTTATATCTTCTCAAAAATTATTTTAATGCTCTTTGAAAATCATGTGATAGCACAACCTTACTGTTGGAAAGCTCCAGCGAGACTAAGTGATTTTGTTAATCTATAAGAGCATGGAGATGTGAAGAACTATGAGTGCAAATGCACATGTGCGCCAATTTGTGTAGCACTGCTGTAATGCAAAAACTGAATACGAGGGTGATGTAGAGTTTTTCTTTTCCCGGTGTTTTCCGCTCCCGAGAAATCGGAATTGATTTTTAAATTTCACGGGATCCCGGGAATTCCCGCCAATAATTAAAAATTGTAAAATATTTGTAAGATAATTCAGTCAAATGAAGGATAAAAAATTTCAAAACAAACCAATTAATCATAAAACGATAAACTAATTCAGTTCTTTTTGAAATATTGACATTTTGAAAATTAAATGAACACTTTTTATTGTATAACAACTTCGGTCCTCATATTTCCCTATGGGTTAAACTTCTCTTGATAATTTTACGGAAGTAATCTTGTTGTCAAGAGAGCCCCAAACAATTTTACAGATTCTTTCGATGTTTATAATCCATTTCTATGAATAATGGTTTTTCTTATACAAAAATACAAATTTTAGCACAAATAATTTACATCATGTACAGTTCTTGGACAATTGGACTCTTTACATGATCTTATTCAAAAGTGAAATTTTTGTAATTTATCTCATAAAAAATCTTCAGTTAATATTTTGGATACTTTTCGGCCCATGTTTTCACTGGTGCTTTAACAATGTACTGTTTGAGGACAATGTTACTGTTTGAGGACTCTGAACATTTTAAGGAGATTTCTCTTACAATTTTCACATGCATGCAAATTACGTCTTCAAATCGTTTAATAAATAACTAGCATAAGACTAATCTGAGTAACCAGATTCTGGTCCGGTTGCATCTAGAGATGACCGCATGTGTTGTCCACTGTGAAACTAGTATCACGAACTTGCGAAAAGTATGCGCAATAGGTAACTGATGGGTTTTTTAACAAATATTTTGAATGAAAATATTCACAATGAGTAACTATGCTTTTCCTAGTAATTATCTTATAGGTACACTATACTCATAGAAAAAACATGGTTACGGCATTGTTACTACAACAATATTATGTTCTCCTTGTTAATTTTCATTAATTTTAATAATACAGTGTTCATGTAAACAATGTTTTTGTGTCAATTTTATCATTCAATGTTTACATTTAATCAAAATTTTAATATAGTTGACTACCAATATTTTATGCTGTTGAATATTTTTGCCAGAAATAAAATTTTATTAATATAAAAAATACCATTATTTGTACGACCATTAAATATTATCAACCTTTTTCGTTGTTCTTAAACCATATTTTTTTCAAACCATATTAATATTATTCCCATAAAAATAAAATGTTACAAATAAATATGCTTTTTACAAATATTATTGAAAAATACATAACTTGTTTGTTTTTGAATATATTTTGTTTTTAACGTTTGTTTTCATGATAATTCTCATGAATTAATAGAAGTCAAGGTTTTTTATATTGGGTGTGAAATAAATGTAAAGATGGGATAATAATATGAGTGATAAGATGTTATAATAATAATAATAATAATAATAATAATAATAATTTTTATTTTTATTTTTTTATTTATTTATTTAATAGCCAATGAAATTACAATTTCTTACAGGCTAGCATATATATTATTCTTAAAGCTATTAACAATAAGATATTTTCATAATCATTCAATAACAAAAGCTTATTATTTAACTAAGTTAAAAATACTCCTCTTAATGCGGATTGGATTTAATGAGAAATCAATATATGGATAGAAAATGTTAAATTGATTGCATATACGTCTCATGGGATCAAAGTTGGCATAATTGGTTCGAAAATATTTTATTTTTAAAGTAGTATAATTTCTAGTTGGACGATTTGGGATTACGAATTCGATCTTACGAAGCAGGAACTCAGAATTAATTGAAGCGTTTACTAAATTAATTACAAATGAAATATTCATATATTTTCTCCTACTTTTAATAGTACGGAGATCAATAAGCTGTAATCGACTTTCATATGATGGTAAATTAATATTAGGATTCCATGGAAGATTACGAAGACAAAATAAGAGAAATTGTTTCTGGACCGATTCAATTTTCTTTATATGAACTTCGTATTGAGGATCCCAGACCACGGAAGCATATTCCAGGATTGGTCTTACAAGAGATATGAATAATTGCTTGGAAACGTAAGGATCATTAAACTCTCTTCCCCAGCGCTTGAGGAAACCTAGAACTCCCTTTGCCTTATTAACGATATGCGAAACGTGGGAGTTAGAGGATAGTTTACAATCAAGCAACACTCCCAGATCAAGAAATTCTTCGACTAGATCAAGTTGATATTCATTTATTGTGTATCTAAAGAGTACTGGACTTTTTCTGTAGAATATCATGTGTTTACACTATCTTAAATTCAAATCCATTAGATTCATCATACACCAATCATAAAGATTGTCAAGATCTGATTGGAGTAAGGAACATTGATAGGAATAGTTAAAGCTATGGAACAGCTTTACATCATCAGCATACATTAATATTCTAGAATGCTTAATGCAAGCTGGTAAATCATTTATAAATATTAGGAATAATAAGGGGCCGAGATGACTACCTTGTGGAACACCAGATAAAACAGGATGTACATTCTCTGAATAATTGGCATCTATTTTTAAGATATGAGGAAATCCATTTAAGGAAAACAGGAGAAAATACGAGTTTCTCCAATTTCAACAATAGGAGATCATGATTTACTTTATCGAAAGCTTTACTGAAATCTGTGTATATTGCGTCTATCTGTAAACCGGAATCAAATGCGGTTATAACTGAGGTTGTAAACACCAAAAGGTTAGTAGTAATGGAACATCCTTTTTTAGTCCATGCTGAAATGGCGAAAGATAACATACAACTTGATGCGAAAGGATTTCAGTAACTACCTTTTCGAAAAGTTTTGGAATAACACTTAGCAATACCTCTATAATTGGAAATGTTGGATCTGCTACCGGATTTAAACAAAGGTATAATATAAGATTTCTTCCAAACTTCAGGAATGTAACCACTAAATATTGATATGTTTAATAAGTATGTTATTAGAGATATAAGAGAATATAAACATTTTATAAGAACACAGCTTGGAACACCGTCAGGTCCACATTTATCAGAATATTTTAGATTCTGCACAGCTCTCAGTACCATCGATTTATCTAATGTTGGACAATTTATTAGGGTTGCAACTGGAATTGGATATGGAAAATTGGAAAGTTCATGTGAATCTTTATCAGTATAGGCGGATGAGAAGAAAGCAGCAAACATATCGCAAATATCTGCATCGTTTGAGGATTCTTTATCTCCAAATTTCATCATGGATGGATATCCAGAGACTCGACGCTTAGAATTTACGAACTGGTAAAAATATTTTGGATTATTTTTAAAGTTTCTTTTCACCCTAAAAAGATAATTATTGTAACATTTGATATTATCCGAATTGTAATAATAATAATAATAATAATAATAATAATAATAATAATAATAATAATAATAATAAAACAAAATGAAATCATATTCTGACAAAATGGTTTAACAATATAGTAAGATGGTATAATAATATGAAAAACTTGAAACATAACATGGAAAAACGACCATAAGATCAGTCACAACATGATGAAATGGAATAATAATTATTATTATTTATAATCGTATATATTTTTGGCTGTGACCTATGTTCCAATCATAATAGATAATGGTCACTGCAACTATATTTTTTTTGCGTGTATGAGACTCTTTTCCCGGTCCCGGTATTTGTCATTTTATATGATTGAATTTAATAAACAAGATTTTTTTTTTTAATTATTTGCATTTCGTGTTCGGGGTAAAAGTATTGTGTTGTTCGTGAATTTTGTGCGACAAAATAAAGTGACAGTTTAATAAATTTTTTAATTTTACCTGCTTTCCAATTTCTTGTTACAAAACGGAAAGCAGATGCTTGAATTGGACTCTGTAAGTAAATCATCAGGCTAGAGTAACACATGCACGGTCACAGTGGAGATCCAATTTTTTGTCGAAATCAGCGAAAATTTAGTTTTTGTAACAGTTCGGAAATTCCAAAAATTGTTTAAATCGAATACGATTCATTTAGTTTCGCTCTGATATAATAAAGATTTTTGAGATGTTGAGGGAAAAAAACAAAGAGTTTCAAAACAATATTTGGATCAAATTTTCAATGTTTGGTAAAATTTATTTTTGAAAAATGCTTTAAAAAATCGCTAGTTCTGAAAAAAAATCACTGAATTATCATCTTAAAAATCAAATGGACATAGCTGCATTTTGAAAAAAAAAACTTTTACAAGAACAAGTTGATTTGCTGCTGCAAAAGCTAAGGGAGGGGTAGGTTGTGAGTATTGTTTGTGGCAAGAAAAACAAAATCAGATGAAGAAAAAATATTAACGCCAAGAAGTATTATGCTGATCATTTACAATTCCAGCCATGTTTGGTTTAAACATCGTCTCAAAAAAAAAAAAAAAGAAAAGACAATGCAGAAAAAAAGGAAAGGGAAAAATTAACAACAACTACAACTAAAATAAAAGAATAATTGTAAATATATAAATAATAAAAAAAAAGAAAATAATGGTGGTGGTCAAGAGAGTGGCCCTACGTTGAGTACCTACTTATAATACTAGGACTGGTAACTTGTTGTTATTGTTGTTATCGGCTTGGTATTAAATACTTATTGCGCTTTGATTTCAACTTTAAAACAATTTTGCCGACATCAAGTACCAATATAATTTTTTTCTATGGCATGTAGATTTTTTTTATTATTTATTTATATCTTTAAAATAACAAAAACAAGAACAATATGATTTAAGAAATGTAAAAGAAAAAGAATTTTTTTTAATAAAATTCAATACTTGTCATTGTGGTTGGTTTTGTTGATAATTTTTATTTTTTGCTGTCTTCTTGTTTGTAACTTTCAAATATAAAAGAGGATTTTGAAAACCCCAACGAGCAGCTACTGTGTTCAGGAAGACTTATTTTCTTGCTTATACATACAAACACGTTTCTGCATTGAAGCAGACCAAACCAAAGCTGGCCTGTTTAGATTCTATATTTAAAAAAAAAGTTTATATAAAAATAAATAAATGTTATTATAGATAGAATATGTTAACTACAATTTACTTTACTTAGCTCGTACTTTTTTTTTTTTTTAAGTTGCCTATAATGATGTTGATAATGATGGTGTTGGTGATGATGATGATGTTGATGACGATGATGGTGATGAGATAGTTTTTTGCTTGACTTAACTTTTGTTGCTTCTTTGCTACTAAAGATTTGTTTTCTAAAATAGTTATTTTTTTATCTTGTATTCAATATACTATAAAGTGGTTTTTTGTAACCAAAGTTTCTGGTTTTTCTAGCCTTTATAAACAATTTTCCTATTTTTATGCAAGAAGAAAAAAGAGATTACAATCCAATTCTTTAGATTTGTCCGAAGCGCTCAGAAAAAAATGTTGGTAATATAGAAAAATATGTTTTTAAATAATTCTGCAGAAATATAAAGAAGTTTATTTTGGAAGGGCTTCATTAGGAAAAACAAATATTCCTTAAGCACTCAATTTTGAAAGCTAACAACAGGAATCATAACAAAATTAAATTTAATTCTCTGGTGTAAAGTTTTTTTTTTCATTTTAGAAGAACTTATTTGACAGGAGTTTTATTAAAATTTTTTTTTAGAAATTATTTGCAATTACTTTTAAAAATAATATATATATATATATATATATATATATATATATATATATATATATATATATATCAGTCATATATTTATATATCATTCTTTTTTGATTTTAATTCATTACGAATTAGCTAAATTTTGAATTAATTCTTTTCACAACAAAAAAGAATTGAATGAAGTTTGAATCAATTCAAAAGAATTAGGCAGAAATGAATTTCAATTCGTTTTCAATTCAAATGAATTGCAATTCGTTTTCAATTCAAATGAATTGCAATTTGTTTCCAATTCAAATTAATTTGTTAAAGTGAATTCATTCAAATGAATTAGAGCAATGAATTGCAATTCAAATGAATGAAATCAAATTCAAAAGCAGATCTAGGGGGAATGAAAAATGGAAATTTGATAAAAAATAAAAAAGCTTCTTTTAGCAAATAAACTAAATTTTCTCATTTTGATAGGATTTTCGCCGATACCTAATAATTCAATTCCTATTCTGCCGCTACCTGACAATTCCATTATATCATGAGAATTTTAAATCTAAGAATTTATTGTCTTTGGACTATACTGATATATAGTGATATATAAAACGAGAGCAATGCTTGCTGTCTTTTACATAAAAAATTATTTGAATAACAAAACGACAGTGATGCTTACTGTAGATTTACTTACAGCATTAATTCAAATTTCAATCGATTCAATTCAAATGAGTTGAAAATTAACTGCTAATTCTTTTTTCTAATTCATTTGAATTAATTCAAAATCAATTCAAATGAATTGGAAATGAATTGCAATTCACTCTGATAAATTCATTTGAATTAGAAACGAATTGCAATTCATTTCCAATTCGTTTGAATTGAATTGATTTTGAATTCATTCAAATGAATTAGAACAATGAATTGCAATGCAAATGAATGAAATCAAAAATGAGTTGCAATCAATCAAATTCAAAAGCAGATCTAGGGGGAATGGAAAATGGAAATTTGATAAAAATAAAAGTTTAAGTTTCATTTAGCAAATAAACAAAATTTTCTCATTTTGATAAGATTTTCGCCGATATCAAATAATTCAATTCCTATTCTGCCGCTACCTGACAATTCCAGTATATCATGGGAAATAGTCTTTGGACTATACTATGTGATATACAAAATGAGAGGAATGCTTGCTGTCTTTTACATAAAAAATTAGTTGAATAACAAAACGACAGTGATGCTTACTGTAGATTTATTTACAAAATCAATTCAATTCAAATGAGTTGGAAATGAACTCCTAATTCTTTTTTCTAATTCATTTGAATTAATTTAAAATCAATTCAATTCAAATTAGTTGGAAATGTATTGCAATTCACTCTGATAAATTCATTTGAATTAGAAAAGAATTGCAATTCATTCTACAAATTCATTTGAATTGGGTACGAATTGCAATTCATTAGGAGAGAATTTATGCCGATTATTATTATTTTTTTTTTTAATTTTACCTATATTCCATTACCATCAAATTCTAATAGATTCAAATCTTTCAATTTCGATTAGGGGGAGGAAAAGCGTCAAAAAGTTGTTCATAATTTTTTACAAGATTTTTGAATTTTTTCGTGCATTTTTTTCTGGCATTGACGGGCTTTTACTCTAGTAAATTTATACTTTTTTATAATTAAAATTAATAAAAGTTTATGTTTTAATTCTCTTTAATTCTTTGTTTAACCGCTAATGGCTAACAATTATTTTTTTAGTGTAGCAAAAAAGAATATAATAAAAAAAGATCATTTGATATTATCGCTATAATATTGATGATGTCTTTTTTTGCGCTTTTTTTTCTTTCTTAATGTTAAGTTTAACTTAAAGTTTGTTGGATTGTTGTTTGTTTGTTTTTTTTTTTTTTTTCAAAAAAGACCCAAAAGGTCTAGTGTCTTGAAATTGCCAATAAACTTTATTTGAAAATCGTGAGTTGATGTTGTTTTTTTTTTACCATTTAAAGCTGAAGCTATTTATAGTTGATACTTGTTGGTATCGAACGAATATTTAACAATGTTCCTCCAGTACACTCGTACCATTTATAGTAAATTATAATTTCTTTGATATTGAAAATTCATTTAATAGCGTTTTTTTTGTTTGGTATTTTTATAGTAGTTATGTTCTATTCTAAGAGAAGAAAAATAATCTTAATAAACAGAAAATAGCATCTTACACTTTTCTAAAGAAGGTGGCTTGGTGTTTTGGTTTGCTTTGGAAAAAGAAGGTGTTTGTTTTTAATAAAAAAAAAAAAAAAAAGATGAAAACATGTTTAAGTCTTTTGGCTTCTGGGAAGCTGTTTAGATATTGCTGATATATGTACATATATATATATATTATAAATGGCAAATAATAAGAATTGTTTTTTGAATTCAATGTTATTATTAGGGCAACCAAAAATATGCCCTAAAAATTGTGTTTTATTCGCATAAAAAATGCTCTTAAAATCGCTAAATATGCCCTTAAAATTTGAAATTATGCTCTTAAAATATTATTTTTACCCTCCAAAATTTTAAATTCTCTACTATTCATGCCAAAAATAACTTGATTTTTATTAGCAATTACTAAAAAATATTTTCTTTTTGCACTTAAAAACAGAGAGCTGATTTTAATACTAAAAAACTAATTTTTTATTTTTATTTCAATCGAAACAATCAAAATATAATAAAAATCCATCATCTCTTTTATTTTCCTCAATACTTTAATTTTTCTTCATTTTGAACCAAATAAATAAATATAAATATCATTTGTGATATTTATCTCAAAAGTTGAAAATTATTTTCAACTTTTTTCATTGGAAGAAAAAAGTTCTAAATAACAATTTCATTGAATAAAAAAAATATTTAAAATGTATTCACACAATACAAACACATATAAAATTCAAATAAATAAAATAGTAGAAAATATTTTTTGAAACAAAAACAAAATTATGAATAAGAAAACATTCTTTTGAAAAATTTTCCATACTGATATTTATTTTTAAAGATATTTACTTTTTTCCAACATGATGATTATTTATATAAAAAATAATACAAAAAAACATTTTGAACTGTAAAAATATTTATGTTGATTGAAAAATAAAAAGTCTACGGGTGCTTGCTAATTTATTGTATCAGAAAATGACTTAATTTCTAACAATTTATAAGATGAAAATTAACAGGGAATCGGATTTGAAAAACGTATGTGATAGTTAAAAGAAAATTAAATTAAAAATATGCAAAATTCTTCTAAAATATGCTATAAAATAAGGAGTTTCTATAAAAATATGACAAAATATGTCATATATGTTAAGCCAAAAATATGCTTAACATATATGACATATTAGGATCAAAATATGCAAAAATAAAATTATCTGAAATTGCTAAATAACTAACAGTTTGGTTCATTTGAAGCCCAAGAAAAAATATGATTTTGCACATTTTTGCTTGCCCTGGTTGTTATTAATTCAATGTTATTAATAGAATAGAAGAATGTGGTTGCATAAAATCATGTTATAGTAATTTATTTTTCTGTTGTTTTGCTTTTTTTTTTTTTTTTTTTTTTTAAAATAAATGAAACAAAGAAAATTTCTAACTATTACTATGGATTAAATTCTATTTTGAAGAAAAAAATTATTAAACGCATGATCAATGGCAACATTTAGTAGAAGGTATTTTTTAAGGTATAAAAAACTTTAAAGGAGCTAGTTACGAAAACATTATAAAGCACCCCATAGACACATACTGCATAAGCTCATGCAAAAAGTATGTCTTAGTAAAACTGCGAGAGGTTTTGAATATGTGCGTTACAGCGACAATGCAGTATGAAAAATCAAAATAGTCTCATACTGCAGACAGTTCTTTCAAATGAAATTAATTATTTTTTTTTTAACATTTATGAAATTTTTTGTTTGTCATTTCAAATTAAATTAAAAAATATATAAATATTTTTTACAAAAAAAATAAAATTTTGATTAATGAATGTGTAGCAAATTCGTCAGCAGTATCTCTCTGCAGTATGTGTCTATTTACGCCTTAAGGTAGAAACAATCACTTAGCGATCAATTGAATTACATTATACATGTTAAGATCCTTTGCCTTATCTATACCAAATGTTTATCTTCGAAATGTATCTTTAAAGTATGCACTTTGTTTGGGCGTAGGGTGAAGTATAATCTAAATGATTTGCGAATAAATCCATAAATTTTTTGACAGGTAGAGTTATTTACAAATTTTTATATAGAGTTTTCATGCCGTAGGTCTAGTTAAAGGTGTTCATAATTAATTTATAATACATTATAGTCTCTGGAACTGTATTTCTTTTGTTTATTCCAGTTTAAATGTTTCAACAATTAAGCTGAATATAACAGGCTTGACCGAATTTATTATACCCACCATCTGCAACTTTTTTTTTTTGCCATCTTAATTAAAAAAGGCAGGTTACGCCAATTTTTCCTTTCCGATTTTACATTGATACTTGAAATATTTGTACAAAATTTCGTTGCCGTGAATATTTACGTTTGAGGGATATCTGCGGAAGAGTGAGTGTGAAATGGAGTTACGATGGACAATAACATTTTTTTAGTATTTGACCTATAACTTTTTTTTGTTTATTAACCGACTTTGTTCACTTATGGGTCCTCTTGGTCTTCTATATATATATATATATATATATATATATATATATATATATATATATATATATATTTATTGGGGTCTATTTCGACATGTTACACATAGACTATATTGATACCTATCTATATTGATATTTTGATAGTGGGTATATAAAATCGGAAGAATTTGGACAAAAATTGTTTCTTATGTGGTCTATAATTCTGCTCTTGAACTTAGAGAAAAAATATTGTTGTGATGAAAATATTCTAAGAGCAAGATATTATGATTGGATAATATTGTTGCAGTAAAAATTGTTGTGGTTATAAATAATTAATATGATCATGATAATTATAAAATTATCCAACTTTATCATATTATGATCGCATTTTTTTATATTGTGTTTAACTATTTTATCAGTTTATGATACGTTATTAACATATTATGATCCGGTTTTATCATATTATTTTCTGATATTCTCATATTATGATCGGATTTTATTCAAATGAGAATATAAATGATGTTGGTTTTTTTGTTAAAGCAAAATACTTTGCAAAAACATAGTATAATTGAAAAACAAACATTCAATAGTTGTGCAAAACAATATACGTTTAAAAAGGTAACCAAATTATTATTTTTTTCTTCAATCTTCAAAATTTTAAATTTTAGTTTATTTTTGATATTTAAAAGTTATAGAGGTAATAATATGTTTGCGCTGTTATCATACGTTGTTTATGGTAAAAATTTAAAATGTTTAAGTTAACCTTATTAAAATATTTAATTGAATCATAACTGATACGAAAATATTGTAAGCAGCTCTAGGTGAAGTGTTAGCCCCCACACAAGATATAACCTAATTATCGCATATCAAGGAACTATTAAGTGTAAATATTTTTTTTTGTCAAGTTCTACAATTGATATGAAAATAGGGTAGTAGTCGTCAAATAAATTGAATATTTATTATTGTATATCTAAAGAACTATTCAACCATTTTAAATTTTTTGTCAAAAATAAAATAATTACTCAGAGAGATTTGCACTAAAAAATAAAAATAGAATATTTTTTTGGGAAAACTAGGAATTTTCATTTGAAATTTATATCATAGATGAGTGTTATTATAGGGTATATAATGACATCAAAAATACAGTTTCATGAAATCCTGAGACAGAGGGTTTTGAATATAGGCCGATATCAAGGACCTAAAATAATTAATATACCAATTTTCAAAATGAAAAAGTTGCGAGTTGTTAAGAATTATTAAAAAAACTAAAATGTTTTATAAATGTTAATGAATAACACATAAATATTAATTAGTCACAACCAGAGACAGGAAGTTAATGCATTTAAAAAGTGTGTTTTAAACGCTTAAAAAATGCGCTAAAAAGGTTAAAATATACCACAAAAACAAATAAAATATGCATTTATTTCTTAACTTTTATTAAAAAAAACAAAATTTTAATTCATTGTCATATTAAATTAAAAATAAATATAAAGACCTTAGACAGCTTTTGTGTATAAAAAATTGCCGTTCGACATTAACAGATGTGATGAATGATGTGTCATTTTTAAATGAAGTGTTAAGATTTTATTATTTCTTAGTTTGAAACTATAATTGTAACAACTGTATTGGCAAGACTTCTTTCGATGGCTGTGGACTTAATGATACATCGATTTTTCTAAAATGATATTAAGGGTACAGTTTATTGTGCTATCAGACAGAATAAATTTTAATATATATATTTCTTTTAATATATATATAAATATAAATAATATATATATAAATTTTAATATATTTAATTATATTTAATGGTACGTTGCAATAAAGATTTTCATATTATTCTATCTGAGTGCCTTTGTGACCTAGGATGATATACCAATAAAAACATTAAAGAATTTGATATATGTCTGAATAAAAATCGTCAAAAATAATCAATATGAACTTACCTTTTCTATGTAAATAATCTTCCATATAACAGCTTTGAAACAAGAATGAATTTTATAATTGACCCATTGCCGAAAAATCTGCAAAAATATTGAGCACTACTGATTTTTGTCAAAAAAATCGTAAACCAATTGGAAAGTTAATTAAATTAATTAATAATATAATTAAATTTCAATATAAAGTTAATTAAAAAAATTTTTGGAATATTTTTTTTTCTGTGTATATAAAAATAATAAGAAAGTTATATATATTTAAACTTTTAGTTCTTCCAATAATTTTTCCTAAACATTTTTTATGAATATATTAATGAACATTAATCCAACGGACCACCTAGTCCATACTAAGGTGAAGAGTATAAAGGACAAGAATTGTCAAAATCCACTGTTATTGTTGCTATAAATTCTTATTCTTTGTATAAGGATTTCCCCTGATTTAAGTAAATATTTTTGAATACTTTTTAAAATTTATATACATAAATGTTTCAGTAAATAGTAACTATAATTTTTGTCAAGTCACAAGAATTAATATCAACAAAAAAAAAAAAAAAAAAAAAAAAAAAGAACAAAAAAAAAAAAAAAAATTAACCACTTCCAAACAAATAAACTAAAATAAATACAAAGATCGAGCATAATATAACTAAGAGAAAGAATATTCGATAACATATGTAAATAACTAATAATAAAAAAGTCTAAAAAAATTCCAATAAATATTTAGTATTTAACAAAAAAAAAAAAAAAAAAAATACTTAAAAAACAAATAAAAAAAATCTTAAAAATACACACATTCAACATGTTGCATGCTATTGTGGCTTATCTGTTAAATAACAACAGTAAAAAGAAATTTTCTAAAAAAAAGAAATTCAACGCCTTTTGACATTGACATTTGATAACATTTAAATGTGTGAGTGCTTATTCTTCTTTCTACTTGTTTTTTTTTTTTTTTTTGGAAATTTTCCACATCACCGATTTAAATTGATGGCTTAAGAATCTTAAATTAGTGATTTCTTTCATTTATTTATTTTTCAACGCTGTTGTTGTAACTGGGTATTATTCAAATCTGTGTCTGTTGCATTTGGTATTGAATTACAAGATGAAAAAAAAGAACCAGAAAAAATAAAATGAATTTTTTAATATTAATTTTATTTATCTTTTTATAAAAGAATGGGTGAAAGTTTTATTTATTCCTTCAATATAAAATTATTTAGCTCGTTAATAAGATTAACAGAAAGAAAAATATATAAAACAAGTTAGAGTGTTATGTTCGGTTGTGCCGAATTTTATATACCCTTCACCCATGTTGAGATTTGTTATATGAAAACACATTATATTGGATGTAATTACAAATATATTTACATATATTATATCTATGTAAATACCAAAAGCTTTATATAATTTTAATTTCCATATAAAGTTGAAATAGAATCAAGATTTCATAAATCCTTATGTCCTTATATATATTATAAAAATGAGGTGTAAGTCTGTTTGTTTTTTTGTTTGTGTATCAATCAGGTCTAAACGGTTGAACCGATTTTCACCAAATTTGACACATATGTAGTATCAAGCTTATTTAAAAATATGTTTTGGCCGATATCTCCGTAACTAATGGACCGACTGAGTTCGCTTCTTCAGCGGAAATATATAATATATATATATATATATATATATATCGACATAATTTCTTATAAGGATCCAAAAAATAATAAAAATATATGTATGTATATATATATATATATCTTTATAAATATATATATATATATATATATATATATATATACATACATATACATACATATATATACATAATTTCTTATAAAGATCCATAAAATATTAACTTTTTTGCTCTCCGACGAAAATTGTTAAAATTACAAACGGTGTGACAAACTTATTTATATACCCTTTACACCTGTAGTGAAGGGTATAAAAATAGAAACGCTCAAAAGGTGATTGAACTTTTTTTATATTTTATTAGCATCCACTCCATCCATCCATTAAAATTATAATAATAAAAAGATTCTAACTAAAATCAATGTGATCATTATTTTTTTGATCATTGATTTTCTTTACTTTTGATGTTTAAAATATTCAAAATTATACCTTTAATTTAAAATTAGATAGATAGTGAGTTGGAATTATGTTTTTGGTTTCGTAAAAAGGTTTATTTTTTTTTTTATATGGAAATCACTAAAGGCAGCAGGGAGTTTAAAATTTAGTAGTTAATTTAGTAGATTGGTTTAGCTCAACTTTTGTGGTAATTTTCCACAGCGTTTAAACCAAGTACTGTTTTCAGATTTGACGATTTTGATTCCAAATTTGACGATTATTTCTAAAAGTAGATTCATAACATATTTTTCTTTAAGAGTTAATTAGTTAGTACATACATATTAACAATTAAAATAAAAATATTCTAAAATTTGTCAATATAAATGATATATTTATGGAAAAGGTTAATGGGAACCAATATAATATTCGGTATACGATTCAATTATGTATGCTTTTTATTATGATTAAATACTTTACAAAACCTTGACTTTCATACATGAAAGTCATGAAATACATGATTTTCACTGTAGCTAATTTTAGCTACAGTTATTTTATGCGTAATCTTTATGTGCAAATATTTAGAAATTCCTATTTCTTATTTTAGTTTATGCTGAAATGAACATTTTTACACAATTTACTTTTACCAAAGAAACATAGAATTGCTGTCAGATATTGTCATTTCGGTAGTTAAACCTGTTAAATGTGGTCCAATCGATTGACACATTTAATTGAATATCTTGAATGACTTTAAAAATGCAATTGAAAAAATAAAAGTATGAAACTTGAAATAAAATGAATATGTAAAAAGAAAATGGTTATAGATGTTAGTTTTTAATTTAGTGACTTTAATTTAGTGACTATCACTAAAGAGAAAAATATAATTTCCTTGAAGAAAGAATTTCCTTTAAGAAAATAAAAAAAAAACTTTTTGAATACAACTGGTTTTCAAATTTCCAAAAAATAAAAACCGATTAAATAACAATATTTAGTGCAAAACTTAAGTTTACAATTTTATGAAATATTTACTCACATTTGGTCTCGAACCAGTAATAAACATATAAGGGTTTCCAAAATTCCTTATAGAATTATAAAAAAAATTTCAAGACTTTTTATACTCAGAAGAAAATTTTCTTATTTAAAACATATTTTAGATAATTTTGTTGTTCAACTAACATAATAAATAATTCGTCAAAAATAAGTCGAAAGGGATATAACAAATTATCATAATGATCTACAACTCTCTGAGTTCATTGTCCAATTATTCCCCGTATATTTTTTAGAATTCCAGACTACTGCGGGAATATTGGTTATTAATTAACTGACAGCAAAGCGGTCATAAGATCTTTGGAAAGTTTGTATTTATGAAATTGTATTTGTATTTATGAAAATGAAAAACGTGAATTCATTAAATCTACAAGATGGCTAGAAGAAAATGGTGACCAGGAAAAATATGAATTTGGAGTGATAATAAAATATGCGGTCTGTTGTTGGTCAATGCAGCTCCACAAAAAAAAAAAAAAAGAAAAAAGAAAAAAAAAAAAAATCGAAAAATATTGAAATCAAAAAAATAGTAGGCAAATGGTTTTTAAATAATATTTTAATTTTTCCAAATTCCCGAGAATGCCTTAAATAAAATCCCGATTCTCGGGAGTTGAAAAATGTTGAGAATTTGAAAACTCTAGAACTGACTCTATTTTTTTTTTTATAAAAATTGATAAAAAAAAATCTTTGAAAAAGTTTTAGAAGAGCGATGAAGGTTTAATAAAGTCCTTTTTAGCGGTAGAATTTTAAATATTGCTTTGTTCCCAATGATACGTCCAGAAACAAATTTATTTGTACTTTAAAATCAAAACAAACTCGATTTTACCAGAATACGTTACTTTGGATCATGTGCAGAGAGTTGATGAAAATTATTACCTTAAACTAGTGAAAATGTTTGATCTAAATTGAGATACATTTTTCAAAAAGCATCCAATGCTGTCAGTATTTTACAAAAAGTCAAATTACTCGCAATTATTTAATGCTTTTTGTTTGATGAAAATGGTTGTCAAATAACGTAAAACATATTTTTTAGCCTGTTCAGATTAATTGCAAATTGTTTACTGAAAATTATTTGATCAAACTCAAAACTATCATAAAATATTTTGATATCAATTATAAAACGAATTTCTATTAAAATTCTATTTTTTATTTTGTTTTTATCGATTTAGAATAATTTTCAGAGAGAATTGCGTAATATGTGGGGGTGTTAAGATAATTTTTGCAGCGTTTTTATTTAAAAGTGAAAATGCTGTTTATTTTAGACAAATATTTACAAACTTACTATAAAGTAAAATATTTTGAAAATAAATTTTGAAAACAAATTAAACTGTTATTAATTTATCAATTGCAAAATTCATAATGTACATTAATGAAACTTTAAAAATAAATATATTTTTAAAATTTTTTTATAAGTATTTTATGATTATACAAAATAACAACCCTGTTTCCTACTCACGTCATTTATAAAACAGACATGTCTTTACAAAACAACACTGTTTTCTTTGCACACAGCTGAAAGTGACTGTATAACGTCGAGTCTATACAATAGAAATTTTTATAAGGACAAACGTCAGATTTTTTTATGAATTACAAATAATTTTTTATCTTTATCAATTATAGGGAAAAGTGTATCTCATAATAAACCGCATAAAAATTACCAACAACAATCAAACTGCCATCTTTTACCAAGTAACGTCAAGACAAAGTTGTCAGAACTCGAGTGCTAAAAATTTTGTTTTAATGCTGCAATAATACTAACAAATTCTGTATACATTAGACAAATTTTGTTCATCATAAAAATTTCAAATTTGTCTTGATACAAATTTATCTAATAAAGATTCGACGTAACGTTGAGTCTATACTAGACAAATTTTTATCAAGATAAACGTCAAAATTAAGGCGAATATATTCAAGGTAACCTCATTTAAACAGCCGGTTATTATTTTTGATTGTTACAGCTGTCAAACTGCATATATATATATAAACATTAATGAATTCGCCTTATTGCTGTTTTTGTACAACTGTTGCAACTTTACATAAATTCGCTTTGATTTTGATGTTTGTCTTGATAAAAATTTTTCTAGTATAGACTCTTCGTAAAAAAAACATAACAAGCACTATTATCATAGTGTCTACATTAGAGATTTTTTTTATCATGACAAACGTCAAACTTAACGCGAATTTGTGTGAGGTGGCAAAAGTTGCAAAAAACAACAATATGGCGTATTCATAATTGTTTTTTATTTATGCAGTTTGACAACTGTAACAACCAATATAATAATCAGCTGTTTAACTAAGGTTACCTTGTATATATTCGCATTGTTTTTGACGTTTGTTTTGATAAAAATTTGCCTAATGTAGACACTAAGTAAGGTTTTAATAAAAAATATTAATATATTGAAAGTTTTCTTTATGTTGTGTCTACAAGACAAACGTCATTTTTTATCAAGACAAACGTCAAAATTACGGCGAATTTATGGAAGAAGGCAACAGTTACACAAAAATAACAATAAGACGAATTCATTGATGCTGTTATATATTCAAAACTGCAACAAATAAAACTAATAATCAACTGTTTAACTGAGATTGCCTTCTATAGATTCGCACTGATTTTAACGTTTGCCTTGATAAAAATGTGTCTAGTATAGACACTACGTTAAAAAACTGTATTTTTATAGATAAAATACAAATTGAAAATTTCTTTATTATCGATTTAACACACACATACATTTATTTTATAAGATAAAAATAAAAAAAATTTTGTATTTTAATAGATAAAATATAAATTGATAATTTCATTATTGTCGATTTAACACCCACATACATTTATTTTGTAAAATCAAAAAACAAAAAAAAAAAAAAAAAAAAAAACATCGCCCAAAATAATGGCAAATATTTTACATCATATGTTCACACTTGCCAGCATTTTTGACTTAAGACAAATATTTTGTTTGACCAAAATCAGCTGTTTTCTTCTTTGTTTTGTAAAAATATTTGGAAAAATTCAATTTTTGCAAAAATCGTTAAATATTAGTCTAATGTGAACTTAGTTTAACGAATTTTTAATAGTTTTCAAAATAAATATTATGCAATTCGGTTTTATGAATTTTTCAATATTATTTTGTCAAAATTTTCATTACACACTTCTAAAAGCTAAATAAAATGTACGTCTTATTCTTTAACAGAATAACCTAAATGACATATTTTTGCTCAGTTTTATAAAATTTTAGAAATTTTGGAATTGAATTTGCTTTAGCAAATTTTTATCTTAACTTCATATTTTACTTTTAAAAACATATTCAGTCATCTCTTAATAGTAAACTCTTATTTGAAGGCATATTTTAGTATATTAAAATTTTTTATGTTTAAATTTTGTATATTTTACACTTAAGATCATAATTTTTCGTATTTTATCATGATCAATCATCAATTCGGATTTAGAAGAAAACAAGTACTATCCAACAAACATACAGACTTGTAAATGTTATAAACAAAACGTTTGAAGAAAAGAAATATTGTTCCGCTCTCTTCATTGACGTATCGCAAGCCTTTGACAAAGTGTGGCATGACGGCTTGTTATATAAAATAGAACAAAATTTACCCACAAATATACATAAATTATTAAAAAGCTATATAACTGGTCGGAAATTTATTCTTAAAGAAGGCGACTTTTTTAGTACCCCTCAGCCTATTAAAGCAGGTGTGCCCCAAGGTAGTGTACTGGGCCCTGTGTTATACCTGATATACACCTCCGATATGCCAACTAATAGTCAAACCCTTACTTCAACATTTGCAGATGATACAGCTATTTTAAGCACTCATGAATGCCCACAAGAGGCATCTCGAATTTTGCAGAACCATATATTTGATATTGAGAGATGGCTAAAAAAATGGAAAATAAAAATAAATGAACAAAAATACACACATATAACATTTACCTTGCGTAGGGAATCATGCCCACCTATCCTTATAAATAACCAAGTAATATCCCAGTAATCGGAGGTTAAATACCTCGAAATACATCTCGACCGACGCCTTACTTGGAAATTCCATATTGATGCAAAGTTGTCCCAAATGAAATTGAAAGCACTCCAAATAATTTGGCTAATTGAGAGAAATTCGGTGCTCAGTCTAGATTGCAAACTACTCTATAGCTCAGTTTTAAAGCCAATATGGAGTTTTGGAATCCAGTTATGGGGTACGGCCTCAGCATCAAATATTGAAAAAATACAGAGACGCCAAAACAAAATATTGCGAACTATCACCGCAGCCCCTTGGTATGTAAGAAATACTAACATACATAAGGATCTAAACGTTCCTTTGGGAAAAGATGTTATAAAAAAACATGCAGGAGCATATTTGGAAAGTTTGGAAATACATCCTAATCCACTAGCACGAGACATACTAAGAAGTAATCCATACATCCGACTGAGAAGAAGAAAGAAACATCGCAAAGCTGAGCCTAAGTTAAACCATATTTATTAAAATCGCTTTTAGTCTGACGTTGGTTGGACTAAATAGATATTAAGATTTAGATTTAAGATTTGATTAATCTAACAATAATTAACTTAACTTTTGTGAAGATTCAATAAATAAAATTACTGAAAAAAAAATTACCATGTTTTTAAAATCTAACTCCCTAATTGAAATAAATGTTGTAATTTTCTAATAAAATTAAGTAACCTTGAAAAGCCTTAAGTCATATTTTCTTACAAAGAGCATATTTTTATCATTATTACGATTTTTCTTTTGTACAAGTTTACAAATTCGGTTCAACTTTTGGACCTGAGTAGATGAGAACCAATTTTAATGCAATTCGTGGCGCTGAATTCAAATTTGGTATTTTTTTCAGGATTGCTTCTAGTTTCGAGTTTTCACATGTTAGAGCAATGATTTCAATCATATTCTTAATGGTGGATTTTATTCCAGATTATGTAAAAATGTAGAACAGGTATTACAATGATGATTTGAAGAGTTTTTATTTTCATTACCCTGGTTTAATAACTGAACTAAATGACTTGATTCGAAATTTGAATTTAGTAATACAGTTGGCAGAGTTGACTGCTTCATGGTTGCAGTGGCAAAAAATGGTGGACACTGTAACAAATGTAAATGTAAATGGGACCAAATCTCAATTCTTAAGAGAAATTTAACATATACTTCAGTGATAATAACAACGATTTCTTTGATTTCAACAATACACCTTTTCTATATCATTTGTGGCGGAAAACATAATGTCTCCCTTTTCACAACTTGTAAGCTCACAGAATATTTTCAAGCCACATCTTCACATAGAACCTTACCTTATCAAGAATTTCTTCAAAGCACTTAGCCGCAAAAAAGAAATATCAAATAAAATATATTTGTCAAACCTAATATTGGAAAACTAATAACCGACGGAATTTTAAAAAAATGTTAAACGTATAATAAACCGCAAAGGAGGGATAATTATAAACCCTAGTTCTCAATATTCCCGGTTATCGAAAATATGCTTATTTTAAGCAAATAATGGAGTGTTTGTTGCAAAAATACTATAAGATTGGAGCTCGAATATCTTTAAAACTTAGTTTTCTTAATTCGATATTTTAATTTTTCACTTAAAAATTTGGTAATGCGAATAACAAGAAAGGAGAGCAAAGACAAAAGAAAAAAATTGATGAAAATCTAAAAATAATACCAACGATTTTGGGATGAGGGCATGATGAGTTCCTATTGTTGAACTCTAATACATGAAACAGATCCCAAACAATACGAACGATTTAATTTGGCAGATTTTTAATTCTGATTTATCACTTTTTATTGAATAAATATTTTATCAGATCTCATAGTAAAAAATCTTTTTGTTGAAAAACAAATTTTGAAAAAAAATATTGAAAATTCAAATTCAACGTCCTAAAAATAACCTTAGAAACCACTTTTGATTGCTCATGTCCAAAACCTTGTATACCTATGTTATTTTTAAGATAAATTAAACATTTTTTTTATTATAAGCTTTTCAAAAGTTCCCAGCAAATACTTTGCTTTCCTGGTAAGCTAGCCGGTATAATTGGAAACAAAAATAAACTACTTATTTTTTGCACGAATAACTAGTTATTTTTGTTCGAGTTGCCCATAAATTCATGTAATTGTTTTTAGACTCTAGGGATACTCAAAAATATGTACCTAAACGAAAACAAAAATAAAAAAAAACAAAAAAAATTTTGCCGTCAGTGAGACTCGAACTTGGATACAAACTAACCATTCGTTTTTAATGACTAACTTCTTACTCAGTACACCATCTCGCACATAGCATCCTAAGCGACAAAAACCCTTTTTAGTTTAAAATATCTTTTTAGACATTTTGTTATAAAAAACTAACAGCTTCAGAATGGGGTTGAACCAACAACCTTCTGGCTGTTAATCCAGCGCTCTAGCCAACTCATCCACGTGATTGCAGTATTACTATGCTATTATACTATTGAGTACTTATTAATGTAATACAGAGTAGGCAAATAATAATGACGCCTCATTACCAAGAAACTACCTTTATAAGTAGTTGTCATTACCGAAAATCAAAAAGTTTTTGCTGGGCATTGAAACAAAAAATATTTTTTCTGAGCCTCATGCTATCTGAATTAAAATATAAATCATTTTGTATGGGGTAAATATAAAAAAAATCGAAAAAATTATTATTATTATTTTTTTTTGAAGGTAGTTCTACTTTTATTAATATTTTGAAGAAATTAGCAGACCGATTTTAATAAAAATTTTTGCAATGTAATGAGAAGACACGTGGTCATTCAAAATTAATGATATGAGCCCTTTACCATAAGTTAAATATTTTTAAGTAGCTTCGAAACTTTTGTTGCAAGTTTATTCCGCATACTTTATCTTTGATTAATGCTAACTATTAGTTAATATCACTTTAATAACAACGATTTATTATAGTGTGAAATGAGGAATGATGAATAATATTTTTTTTTTTAAATCTATATCTTTTTTTCTTTAAATATAATTTACTGTTGATTATTTAAAACAAATCTATTCAAGTTTGTTAAGATTTTTAAAAATCTGTTTAATTAAGTTATTCTATAAGCAAAGCAAAAAAGTTTTTTTTATAAAATATTATCTAATTAAAAGCACGTGTTGAAATACGTTTTTATTATAAAATAAAAAAACAAATCATTCATATACGTAATTATTTTCTCCCTTTTAAATATTTGCTAAATTATAAAAAAATAAAAAACTTTTACATTTTTTCTTCTATTATTTATCACATATGTAAGTTAATGGAAAAATTTGTTGTTTTTGTGTAAATAACTTTATAAGAAAACTATTAAATATTATAGGAGTTATTAAATATACGTAAGATCCAAATAAATTATTTATTGCTTGTGACAAATTGTGTGTTTCTCTCTTAGAATGTTAATGACAATAATTTATTGTTATTTTGAAAGTTTAAATCGAAGCTAAAAAAAGAAAATTCTAAAAAGATCTCGTTGTGAAAGTGTTGCCAAGTGTTGGATGAGGAAAAAAAAAAAGTGTCATATACAAAACAAATAAATAATTCTACTTTATTTATTCGATAGATTTATTAATGATAATGACGATAATAATAATAATGATTATTATAAGATGATATGATTTGTCAACATTGTGATTCTCTTGTCTATTATTTTCAGACAAAATTAAAATGAAGAAAGAAGGAAAGAAATAAAACAGTTTTCTTCTTATTCAATTTATGACACAAAAATTAAGTCACATTATTATCGTTTAGTTAAAATGACTTGACTTGATAAATACTTACTTACTGACAGTATAAAAAAGTCACACACAAAATTTACACATATTAAATATTCTCTGAAAAATTTTTATATATGCATTTATTTACTATATATGAGAATTTAGTAGAATATATTGAGAAAGAAATTGTTTATATAGATGATATACAATAAAAAGAAAAAAAAAAAAAATAACAAAGCCAACAATGTTAGTGACGTTTATTTATTATTCTTTTCATAAATACATTTAATCATTTTACAAAACAAACTTCGCGACTTTTCCAAAATACACTGGTGCATATTCCTATGAACGCACATCAATTTTTTTTAAATCAATTTACGAAAAATGAGGCAAAAAAATAATTAAGTTGCTACAAATTAATTTTTTAAATTATTTATTGACTTCACTTAAAAAATTAATAACAAAAAACTTAAAATGTATATTATATATTTTTTTTATTATAATTTTAGTAGTTTAATGCCATTTTTTATGATATTTTCCTATAAATGCACTTAAACTAATAAACCAATTTAGCATTATTAATAAACCTTTGTTTTGGATAATTTCAAACATTCAATCTGGCTTTGATTCGACTAATTTTTGAAGAAAATCACAGTCAATTTTTCTCCGAAGCTAACGGAGTTTTTAGTTCTAATTCCATTATTGTCATTACGGTTTCATTCTGTGGATTCGACTAATTTTTGAAGAAAATCACAGTCAATTTTTCTCCGAAGCTAACGGAGTTTTTAGTTCTAATTCCATTATTGTCATTACGGTTTCATTCTGTGGATTTTTATGTAAACTGTACGGTCCATGTACCCCATCAGATTCTCCATTGGATTTAAATTCAGACTGCAAGCCGACCAATCCAATAGTGGAATACTATATTCATTAAACCACGATTTAGATGGATTGTTGGAATATGCAATCTTCATCCATTTTTTATCCATAAATGAGAGAAGAGAAAACAGCGTCAAACAAAATTCGAGAAAATTTCAGCTAGGATTAGTGATAAGTAAAAAATGTTTTTCCATTAAAAAAGAAAAATTAGGAAATATTTTATATAGTGGTTACGCCATTTTGGTCAAATATTTGACTAGTGTGAACGTACCTTTAGACGTTTCGACTAATGAAGCTCTCAGAAGTATAAAAATGCCCTTAAAGGGTTAATGAACATTTTTATTAGAATCGAAAATCTGAACAATCAACAAGAAAAAATTGAATCAATAATTCCAACGCAAAATGAAAGCGTACCTGTAGTGTAGTAAAACCCAAAGGCTTTTTCAAATTTAGTTCGAATTTCCGTTTTATGATCTCTTTAAGTTTGAATTTTTCGGGGCTCTTTTTTCTAACAGTTCATTATAAATTGCACTGTCCAAAACATAACGGATTTCGTTCGACCTCAAATCATGCCAATAGCAATAATATGAATTGTGACCGTCCAAATTGAATTTTTTTTTCATCAGAAAAGATTACTTTATGCCACTCATCTGTCCATTTCATGTATTTGCTAGCAAATTTTAAAGTTTATTTTTTATTTGTGTAGGATTTAATTTATTGCGGGTGGCTTCTTCTTTTATTTTATTAATTTGCCCTGTTAATTTTTGATTATTTTCTGTTGGTTTCCGCAATCCGTAATTCCGCCCCATAAGAAAGCCTCGAATATCTCCTTCTGAACGGATAAGTTTTTTGTCCAATTTCTCTGCTAGAACAGCCTTGATCAAATTTTAGTTTGAATTTTCTTCCAGGTCTATAAGAAAAGTTCCTTTGGGCTGAGGAAATCTCCCAATTAAAACAAAAATATTTGTAATAAGCAGAGATGTTGTCATCAAAAACTTACTTTAGGTGAAACAAACAATTAAAACTATTAAAATTTTTAATATTTTTTTTTTCTTTGCAATAACTTTTTAGAAAATTTTTCTCGACTGCGTTTATAGGAATATTCCACTGAAATGATCAGCAATATGTTCTGATTGGTAAATTAAATAAAACAAAAGCAAGAAACAAATATTTCTTACATAAAAAAGTACCGTTATATCGCGAGTTATTGTAACAACACAACATTGTTTTTGTTTAAGAGAAGCGAATATACAGCAAAGAGAAACAAAAATTTTAAATGCGTTTATAGGAATATGCACCAGTGTATATTATGGTATATTTAAGCGAGGTTAGTTTTAAAAGAGATTTTAAAATGTTGATCGAAATGATGATCTGCCAATAGGTTAACTGATAGAAAACAGCTGTAAAATTAGTTCTTAATAGAAAATTAAGAATTGGTTGAGCCTAATATGTTTTTTTTATTTAATGAGTTATTTTATTTTTACAATAGGGAATATGTTTTTACAATATGGAATATGTTTATATTCGTGTATCTGAGAGTAATAGAACTCGTTATCTCCTATTTTAACATCTCAATGCCATTGAAAACTTATACAAATTTTGGGAAAGTCAAGGAGAATTAGCAGGTTCTCTATTTTAAATGAGAATGGGTCAAAAGGCCATCAAAGACCTTTTGAGGTAAAATAATTTTAGTTTCAATAGTTAAGGTCTTGAGAAATCATATTAAATATTTGAAAAATATATTAAAAAGTTTTAGTAAATAAATAATAAAGCAGAAAGTGTCATATTTTCAGTTTGACCCTCGTTCAAATTTAATATGCAATATAGTATTACATATGATATGAGGGTAAAGGTAATTGTATGATATACATACTTTTATTACATACGACAACTTGTACTCACTTGCAAGTTATAAATGTGTGTCCATATACAAAAATTGTGGGTTTAATTTCACATGATAAAAACTGACGATGATGATAATGGTGAATAATGAATGAACTGCCGGTCGTTTTTGTCTTGTCTTCTATTATTTTTTTTTATTATTTGTTCAATTGATGGCGCACGGAAGTTTTTAAACTAAAAAAAAGATAAACAAAATTTCGAAATCTTTCGAAATTCTTAAGATTTGTGTAATAAAAAAAATTAACAAATAAAAATAAAAAAGATTTCCATAAAATGCATAAACACAGACAATTCCAAGTACATACTTAGGCCTGTAAGTGTTTAAACGATTATTTATGTTAATTTTACAGGAAAAAAGAGCAATAATTTCTTTTAATATTTATTAAAATTAAATTTATTTATTACTACATTAACAATTGAATTTTATGTAGAATGTTATGAATTTAATTTGTGAAGAATTTGTTTTTAAATTTTGCTATTATTTTATTAATTATGTAAGTAATTACATATACATATTTATTTTTAAATAATTTATATCTTTCTAATTTAATAAATTCTTTAAATACTATACACTTTCACACATTTATAAAAAATCTAATAGCTTTTTTATAAATAGTATTTTTTCTAAACATTATTTTGCTATTACACCTTTCTGGTTTAATGTATTGTGTGATTATGATTATTTTTTTAATTTTTTAATGGAAACAAGTTTTGGCCAACTTATGAACTTAGCAGAACTAATGTACCCTACATTAAAATAATGGTAGTTTAAATTAAACAACAACATTAATACAAATTGAAAAGTGTTTCGAAATTCTTAAAAGCTTTCATAGATCATGTAGAAACGTTATTATTTAATAGGAAGAACTTCCAAAAGAATTCTGCTTAAATGGTCCTAATTGCATTGAAAGTTAAAGTCAATTTAGGAAAGAAATCATTAAAGTACAAAACAGCTATATATGGAAATAATATCAAGAATCTTAAAAACTGCAATTTTATAAAAAATATAATTTCCTAAAAATCTTATTCAAGATTTCTGTTATGTTGTTGGAGATACTGTTATCGAGTGCACCATTTTTTTATTTCCAATCATATTGTAAAAAGAGCTCCGAAAAATTCGAACTTAAAGAGATCATAAAACCGAAATTCGAACTAAGTTTGAAAAAGCCTTTGTGGGTTTTACTACACTACTGGTACGCTTTCATTTTGCGTTGGAATTATTGATTCAATTTTTTCTTGTTGCACTGTGTTATTATGAAAAAAGATTGTTCAGATTTTTCTATTCTAATAAAAATGTTTATTAACCCTTTAAGGGCATTGATATTTTTATACTTCTGAGAGCTTCATTAGTCGAAACGACTAAAGGTACGTTCACACTAGTCAAATATTTGACCAAAATGGCGTAACCACTATATAAAACATTTCCTAATTTTTCTTTTTTACTTATCACTAATCCTAGCTGAAATTTTCTCGAATTTTGTTGGACGCTGTTTTCTCTTACAAAACATTTGCAAGATCAAACAATGGCAAACAATATTTTTATAAAACTAGTGGTAACGCAATTTTGATCAAATATTTGCAAAATAGCTTAACACTAACTTTAATTAAAGACACTTCAAGACGTTTTATTAAAGTGAAAAATAAAATAAGAGCAAAAGTTCCTAAATACTTTTCGTTGCTTTCAAGATAATAAGTAAAAACTGAAAAGACCTCAACATTTGTACTTTTTCAGGGATGGTGTTACATGAGTACCTTTTGTAATTATTATATAAAAAAATTTTGAACATGCAATACACGTTTTTTCAAATTAATATAAATAAATATATAAATATAATATAAATTAATATAACCGAAAAAGTTATTAAAATCAAATGTTTTTGCATATTCTGTGCATATTTTAAATTTGTGATGCTTTTTTTGCATTTTTTCAAAAAGTCCCACTAAATGCTTTGTTACTCATTTCTACTAAAAACGTTGCTCACAATACTAACTACTAGACCGCTCAGAGCAATATACGTCTGGATAATTCAAGAGCAACTGATACAAAATAACATGGAACAAAACGACCAACGAAGCCCTTCCAGGGTTAACAAGCTATAAAATAAATTGTTTTAGTAAAAAATTAAATTTTAATTAATTTAAATTAAAAAATTTTTAAAATTTTCTTAAATTTTGCTTCATATGTGAGCTGATTTTGATGATTTTTGAAATGGAACAAGAAAATGTAAGCAAGTAGATAACTCTAAAGGTTTAAATATTCATATTTTGAAGTGTTAAATCTTAAATAAAAACTTTGTGGTAACCCCTTAAGCAATAAATATAAATAAATAATATATAAATATATGTATCTAATGCAATTTGTTTCAGTATTGTGAACATTTTAGTAATATTTAGAAAAATTTACAAAAATTGTTGAATGAATACAAAACATAAAACTGAAACAAAGTGAACAAAAAATATTTTTGACAGTTTTGTATTGGCCCTGAAAATTCCATTAGTAAAGCTGAGTTCACACTATGCTAATATTTGACGATCTTTGTAAATATTTGCTTTGCGTAATATGAACACGAAATATTTTTACAATTCAAACAAGATAGCAAACAAACAAAACTATTTGCCCATAACTAAAAATGCCGCCAGTGTGAACGTTGTGTGAACATAAGTTGTAAAATATTTGGGGCTTGAGTTGAAAAACCCAGCAAAAACTTTGCTTTCCTGGTAAGCTAGCAGGTATAATTGGAAACAAAAATAAACTACTTATTTTTTGCCTGAATAACTAGTTATTTTTGTTCGACTTGTCCACAAATTCATGTAGTTATTTTTTGACTCTAGGGGTACTCAAAAGTATGTACCTAAACGAAAACAAAAATAAAAAAAAAACAAAAAAATTTTGACGTCAGTGAGACTCGAACTTGGATACGCACTAACAATTCGCTTTTACTGACTAACGTCTTACTCAGTTCACCATCTCGCACATAGCATCCTAAGTGACAAAAACTCTATTTAGTTTAAAATATCTTTTTAGACATTTTGTTATAAAAAACTAACAGCTTCAGAATGGGGTTGAACCAACAATCTTCTGGTTGTTAATCCGGAGCTCTAGCCAACTCGTCCACGTGATTGCAGTATTACTGTGCTATTATACTATTGAGTACTTATTAATGTAATACAGGGTAGGCAAATAATAATGACGCCTCATTACCAAGAAACTACTTTAATAAGTAGTTGTTATTACCGAAAATCAAAAAGTATTTGCTGGGAATTTATTGTTTTTACGTACACAAACTTTAAATTGACAAAAAAGAAGTGATCAATTTATATTTTATCTATTAAAATTTAGTTTTTTTTTTAATAAAACTTTAAATATATTAATCTTTTTTTATTATTTAACCATAACAATACTTGATATTTTTTATGCAGCTGAAAGTGGCGGGCAAAGAAAACAGTGTTGTTTTGTGAAGAGAGGGCTATTTTGTAAATGATGAAAAAGGGAACTGGGATGTTCTTGTGTATAAACGTAAATTACTTATAAAAAAATTTTTTATATATATATTTTAAAGTAATTTTTATGATAAATAATAGTTCGTATAATAGTTTGTATTCCTCTTATTACCTAAATAAATTACTTTGTAAATTTTATAAATATGTGCATTTAGAATAAATTTTCGCTTAACATTACTTTCTGAAATTCCTTCAGAAAATTGTTCTAAATTGATTAAAACAAAATAAAAGATATTTTCCTATAAATTTATTTAATAATTGATGTCATATAAATTTATGGCGGTTGTGTGTTTAATCAAAAAATTTTGAGTAAATAATTTGGATTTAATCTGATCAGGCTTAAAATATTTTTCCCCTGCTCGTATTTTATGATATTTGATAGATGTTTCATCAAAAAAAAAGTCAAATAAGTAAATGTGAACAAAACATCTACCAACTAGTCGCAAAAATTGCGGAAAAACACGATGAAATATTTCTTGTCAAATATTTGCGTAATCTGAACTTAGCTTAACACTTTTGGCAACAAATATATTTTTGCATATCAACTAGGTTCCGATTAAATGCCTCCTTTGGGATTTTTATCTATTCAGGAACAATTTAATTTAATATAAAATATAAAATGAAAACAAATAAATCTTTTCACAAATTGTTCAATTTTATGCAAACCACGAAATTTTTTTTGTTTTACAAAAAGTAAATACCTACCGTTTGTTTATAAATATATTAAATTAAATAAAATTGTTAATTATTTATTTAATTTATTACAAATTTAGTACATGAAATATATAAACAGGAAGTTTGATGACCAGAAAATTAAACTAAGATGCCATTAACAATTTAAAATAAGTGATAACAACAATTTGCAAAAATCGTTGATCGATAAAGTAGTGGTCTTTATTTGACGCTTTTTAACGTTGAGTATTTTTTTGTGTTTAAAACTTTTTTTTTTGATAAATTGTTTATGGCAAAAAATTTTTAAAAATTTTTTTAATGTGTTTTATTATGTAAAGCTAATTTTATTCCATTTTAACAAGAATAATGTGAAACACGTGAGTTAAATGTTGTTGTAGTTTTCAACGCTTAATTTAAATAAATTACGTTTTATATATATATTTTTTTTTATTAATTTTTTAATTTTATTAAACAAGTGTCTATGAACGTTTACAAGATACTTTGATTTTGCCTTAACTTAAACCGGCAGGTTTTATATTTTGATTTGTTTATTTAACATATTATTTATTTATTTTTGTTTTTATTTAAAGAGAGAAATGAGTATCGAATTTTTAAACTATTAATTTAAATTTAAAATAAAGATAAACAAAATTGTTTATTTTCAACATTGTTTTATGTAAATATTAATGCTATTATAAATAAAATATCCATGAGAATTTAAATATGAATTTTAATTTTCAATATTTAATTCACACTTTTTTCTTTCTGCTAGATAGTTAGAATTTATAATCAAATATATTCAATTTATTTTATTAGCATTATAAAAACTTGTGACCCATTTACGAAAGCTAAAATGAGTCATTAATAACTTGTGAAAATGAAAATAATATTAAAATGAATGAGAATATTCGAATATGAAAATAATGATTTGCAAATTAAAATGTTTATTACATAAGTATGTATAAATAAATTAAATATCTACTAATCTAGAATTGATTACACAGTGCAACAAGAAAAAAAAATTGTCTCAATAATTCCAATGCAAAATGAAAGTGTAACAGTAAACTAATAAAACTCTTAAAGGATTTTTCAAAGCTAGTTCAAATTTAGGTTTTGTGGCCCCTTGAAGTTTGAATTTTTAGTAGCTCTTTTTTCAATATAATTGAAAATAAAAAAACATTTAAATTATTTAATCTAAATATAATTATGTGCTTTTATTATTTTATAGACTACTACCATTATTATAATAGATTTTTACTGGATGCCACACCCTTTTTATGCTCATTTTTGTTATATGTCATAATATTGTTTACTTTACATGACCGTATGTCTAAACTACTGAAACAATTAAAATGAAACATGGAACATATGTATGTATATCCCTTAAGGAAGTACTGACTGCATGCCATGCCCACTTTTTTAGAATAGTAACTGTGCTTCTCAGAAAATAAATTTCAAAATTCATTAAAATTTTTAATTACTGGTAAAAAATATCACAGCATCATAAATGTGGGCGAAAAAGAGGCGTGGTAATCATACAGACTTAATTTTATAATGTGCAGTATTTGCTATTCCTTTTTTTTTTTGTCAAATTTGATGTAAATTGTCTTAGTGGCATCAACAAAGCATTCAAAATAATTTTTATTGAAATTAAAATCGACAGGTAGAAATTTGTCAATAATGCCTTGAAAACTTGCACTACGAGTGCATTTATATATATAAAACAGGAAGTGTGTATGTATGTAACGTATGGACTCCAAAACGGCTGGACCGCTTTTGATGAAATTTTCAGAGAATCTTCAGAATATTCAGGCGGGTGACACTGTGAAGTCTGATTTTTGATTTTCGGTCTGCGGGCGGAGGGGCGTGACAAAATCCAATGTTCATATTGCACCACCAATGACATATACATATATTTATTTTTTTTTTGCTTTTTTTATTTTATTTTATTTATTTTTGTTTTTGAAAGCCGTTGTAATGTTTTTCGAAACGAGATATCAAACTCTTAAATCGGTTATGTAGTTCCGAAGATATTTACAAAAAAATATATGTTAATAATGATCCAATATCAAAATTTTAAAACTTTCGAAATTTTGCATTCAAAAATCCGAGTTTTCGGTTTATTTACAAAATATTTACATCATTTAAATCGTGTGGTAATACAACACTAATGTTGCTTAGGGCGAGTAACGCGGGCCGAGTCATCTAGTTTTTAAATAAATAATTTACCTTTGGATTATTGCCTTTAAAAAGGTAGAGCAGCAAAAACTACAACAATGCAACTTCAAAAACAAAATAGTTTAAAAATCCAATTATTATATTGTGTGTATGCATTTATTCCTTATTGTCCATAGGAAAATAAAAATTTTTCCAATCTCCAATTCTCTTTTTTTGTATCGTATCGAACGAAGCGAAATGTGATCAGAAGTTGCCTGGGCTAAAAAGCGGGCGTCAAAACAAAATTCCAAGTACTATATATAAAGCGTTTAATTTTTAGTTCATAGCTTTCTCCAAAAAATACTTCATATATGTATTAAATTTAATTTGAGCTTTAAAAAAAGCATTGTTTGCAAAAAGTGGACGTGGCATTATTATTGACATTATTTCCTATATTATCTTTCGAAGAATGCACGATGTATATATGCACTAAATCCCAGCAAAAACTTTTAGGTTTTCGGTAATGTCAACTACTTATTAAAGTAGTTTCTTGGTAATGAGGCGTCATTATTATTTGTCTACTCTGTATTACATTAATAAGTACTCAGTAGTACAATAGCACAGTAATACTGCAATCACGTGGATGAGTTGGCTAGAGCGCCGGATTAATAACCAGAAGGTTGTTGGTTCAACCCCATTCTGAAGCTGTTAGTTTTTTATAACAAAATGTCTAAAAAGATATTTTAAACCAAATAGAGTTTTTGTCGCTTAGGATGCTATGTGCGAGATGGTGTACGAATGGTTAGTGTGTGTCCAAGTTCGAGTCTCACTGAAGGCAAAAATTTTTTTGTTTTTTTTTATTCTTGTTTTTGTTTATGTACATATTTTTGAGTACCCCTAGAGACAAAAAATAACTACATGAATTTGTGGACCAGTCGAACAAAAATAACTAGTTATTCAGGCAAAAAGTAAGTAGTTTATTTTTGTTTCCAATTATACCTGCTAGCTTACCAGGAAAGCAAAGTTTTTGCTGGGATGTTACTGAAATTGATTGAATAATATGACTTCTTATATATTGTAATGAAAAGTGGGCGTAAATGGGTTGAGATATTAATAAAAATCTTACACCATATTTAAGAGAATTTCTACATTACATAAAACAATAATTAATCGTAGATATATTTAAAATTATTGTTTTAATTTTTGTAAGATCTTTATATATATATATATATATATATATATATATATATATATATATATATATATATATATATATATATATATATATATATATATATATATACAGTGTTGTGGTATTTAACAGATGTAGCAAGGTTATACCTACATTTAGTATTTTGTTGTTCCGTTTCTGTTTATATCCACAATTTTCGTTTTAAAACCCACAAAGCATAGACTACAGCTAGAAGTTTATGTGAGAGCCATTTCGAACTAAAAAAATTACTAACTTTTTTCAAAACACAAAAACAAAATATATGTGAGTACGAATATTTTGTTGTTGCATTAATTAGTTATTAATCTATACCATAAAGTATATACTTTTATTAGTAGTGGCTTCCAAGTTATTCCGTCCGTTTGTCATTACCAATAAGGCCAAAACACTGAAACCAGGTCATAAATATAAGAATTATGAATTGTAAAAGATACAAATATGTCAGAAATTTTATTCTGATCGTAATCGGTCCATAAACAGCCGAGACATGAAAAAAACCTCTAAGTTCTAGAAGAGTTGTTAGCCTAAAAAAAATTATTGTCTGTTGATTACTTTCACAATTCTGTCGGCAGCTTAAAATCGCTTGGAGTATTTTTTTAAATAAATTAAAAATATAAAAAGACCTCTAATTTTGCAAAAAAAAAAAATTATCGTTCATTCCAGCAGAGATTTATAAAAACTAACAATTTTTTGACGAAGGGTCAGCAGATTTTGTCAAAAAATTTCAATTCATTTACGAATTCATTTACGATTTTAATTTTTATAAAGTACTTAATTTTTATAAAGTATTTAATTTTTATAAAGTACTTAACTTTAAGTGTTAATATCTCCTTACAATATATACAGACTTTAATGATTCAAGTCTCTAATTAAGCTTAAGCCAAATTAATTTTATCAGGTATCTTTTTTAGCCCAGATGATAATTTTTTGCTTAATTTTTTGATAGAGAAATCAATTGTCAAATTTTGTTAACATTTTTATTTTGATATTTGTTTGTTTACAAAGAAAAACTTTATTGAAAACAAATGTATAATATAATTACAGAGCTTTTTTTGTATTGTTAAAAATATCAATAACTGCAATGCTAGTTTTTAAATTCTAACCCGATATTTGTAGAAAACTGAAGCTATTGCGACAAGAGAATCAAAAACTAAAACAAAAATTTAGTTTCCAAAAAAATTTCCAAATTATTATTACAATTGGAAATTTCGATGACACTATCCTGGCCATCCGAAAAAAAAAAAAATTGGTTGATTAAGTGTTGGAGACTTTACTCGATCAAGACTTTTGACAAACACAAGAAGTGCCTGCAGTATCATTGAAAGTGGGTCGAGCAAAAATTTATATTCTTCCAAAAGCAAGTAAATTGTGTTCCACACCAGCTGAAGCTAAGACACGTTGAAAGGAGATATTGCATGTCAGAAATGCTGCCATATCGCCACAAAAGTAAGTCTTTTCTGCATACAACTATTAAGCGTGATGAAAAATGGATGCATTATTAAAAACAAAAACTTTCAGAATATGTCATTTTATAGCACTTGGAATGTTTTGACGCCCGTTTTTTCGCCTAGGCATTGCTATTTCTGACCAGATATTACTTCGTTCGATACGGAATCCTCTAGCTGGAATGCGAATCCAGATTTAAAAAATGAGAATTGGTTCTGTGATTGAGTCAATAAATTCACGGGAAGATTAGAAAAATTTTTATCTTCCTATGGACAGACAATATTTTGAATAAAATTCATTTTACGCTTATCTTGAAAATAACATTTAGTTTGCACCAAAAAAGGAATAAATGCCTACACACAATATAATAATTACGTTTTAATTATACTCGCTTCTAATTTCCAATGCAGCACATTAGATTTTTAAACAATTTTGCTTTTTATGTTGCGTTGTTGTAGTTTTTGCTGCTCTGTATATACCTTATAAAATTAATCTGCTTTGTCTGTAATTAAAGCCAACTGAGACCTTTTTAAAGGCATTAATGCAAAGGTAAATTATTTATTTCAAAATACACTCGTAATGCAATTGCAGTTTTCTAGGAATTTTTGATAAATTTCTACCTGTCGATTTTAATTTTCTTTTAATATATTTAAAAGCAATATATTTAGTATGCAATAATAATTGTTTTGAGACAAAGTCATCTACTATTTTTAATGTTTTTATAGGAGAAAGACCACCAGTTTTTTCATAAAAAAAAAAAAAAATGTTTTTCTTTTCATAACATTCTTATTTTTAATTATTTTGGTCATTCTCATTCAGTAATACACTGGTGCATATTCCTATAAACGCATTTAAAATTTTTGTTTTTCTTTGAGGTATATTCGTTTCTCTTAATCAAAAGCAATGCTGTAAGAAATATTTGTTTCTTGCTTTTGCTGTTTTCTTTAATTTAGCAATCACAAAATATTTTTGATCATATCAGTGAAATATTCGAATAAACGTAATCGGGAAAAATTTGTCTAAAAAGTTATTGCAAAAAAGGAGAAGGAGTTATTCGAGACCTTCCTAAGAAAGGGCAGAAATATGGAGTGCGGAAACCAACAAAAGGCAATCAAAAATTAACAGTAAGGCAAATTATTAAAAAAAGGAAGCCACCCGCAATAAATTATATGCTACAAAAGTAAAAAATAAACTTAACCTTCCTGTCACTTCCAAACATGTTGCACACGTAAAATGGAAGAAACCAAAATGTTAAATACTTGAAATGGACAGATGAGTGGAATAAAGTAATCTTTTCTGATGAAAAGAAATTCAATTTTATTGATTAATATTCTTGCTATTGGTATGATTTAAGGTCGAACGAAATTCGTATGTCGTAACGCAATTGCGGTGGAGGTAGTGTTATGGTTTCGGCAGCCTTTTCTGCTGCAGGAAAATCAAAAATATGTTTTGTTCCAAATAGAATGAACAATGCAATTTATAATAAACTACGGGAAGATGCTTTTTTCTCATATATGGATGAAAAATGGATAAAGATTGCATATTCCAACAGAATAAAGCTGCAATCCATGCCTAGAACGAATCTAAATCGTGGTTTAATGAGCATAATATTCCACTAATGGACTGGCCGGTTTGCAGTCCGCATTTAAATCCATTGGCCTTGTACCCCCATAAGTTTAGGCAAGAAATGCACAGAATGAAACCATAATGACAAGAATAGAGTTAAAATTAAAATTTAAGCAAGCTTGGGAAAAAATTGACAATAATTTTCTTCAAAAATTAGTCGAATCAATGTCAGACCGAATTTTTGAAGTTATGCAAAACAAAGGTTCGTTAACACATTATTAATAAAGCTAAATTGGCTCATTAGTTTAAATTCATATATAGGAAAATACCATACAAAATGGCATTAAACTACTGAAATTACATTGAAAAGAAATTTTAAGTTTTTTGTTATTAGTTTTTTAGTCAATAAATAACTTAAAAAATTTATTTGTAGAACCTTAATTATTTTTTAGCTCCATTTTGGGTAAGTTGATTAAAAAAAATTAATGTGCGTTTATAGGAATATGCACCAGTGTATGTAACCTTAAGTGTTCATAACTTTTTAACTATACGTCAGCGTTTGAAAAACTATACTTCAAAAAAATAACTAAAATTGTAGCTTAAAAATGTTTAAAACTTGTAGACATTCCTTTGCTTAAACTACTTGTTACCTTTACTTTTTTTGTAGCAGTATTTTTAGTTGTAATGAAAAACTACAATTTTGAAAGTAGTGTAATTTCTATAATTTTATTACTACTGCTACTTTCACATATAAGTAATAAATAACCTTTATTTATAAAAGAAAACTGCTACCTTTTTTGTTTATTTTTAAAAGTAGTAAATAAAGTAGCAATAGAAAGCAGAGGTAGCAGTTGAAGTAGTTTAATACAAAATGAAGCAGCTTAAAAATATCAATGCAAAGTATAAAATTCAAACTAATGATAAATACAGTTTTTCATTCATTTATTATTTTTTACATATTAACATCTATTATTCTAAATTTAATTAATATTTAATAATAATATTTAATTAATATTTATCAATATAAGTTTAAAATTTTGAATAAAATTCTAGAAAATTAATTTTGAAATATATTTTTTAAATTGAAGAAATATTTGTTTTTTTTTTATTTTTTACATATTAACATCTTTTATTTTAAATTTAATTAATATTTACTAATATATTATAAATTTAAAATTTGAAATAAAATTCCATGAAATTAATTTTGAAATATATCTTAAAATTAAAGAAATATTCTCCTTTTTTATTTTTTTTTGTTTTATATATCTCATTATTTATAAAGAGATTTATTACATGTTTATTAAATATGTTGCCAGATTTTTTACACGCTCAAATTTTATTAATATATGTGATTAGTAAAGAATTTAACGTAACGTATTGAAATGTAATACAAAAAAAAAAAAAAAAAAAAAAAAAAATATTGTAAAAGAAAGTCTAAAATATTCAATAGACCAATTAATATATAACATAATGAAATAATATTCACACACATTTTATAAAAATTATAACCTTAAAAAATACAGTTCAAGTAAAAGCGAATGGTTTTCCCTGCCATCCACCAATTTCTGTGGAAATTTTAACTAAAACGATATCTCATGGAGTTAATAACAGTTAAATATGATCCAAATGCTTATCTTATATCCAAAACCACTTTAGTAACTCACTATAATTTTAAATTAAATATGAAATATTTAAAGGCAAAAATCACCAATTAAAAATTAATAATTTTTTTTATAATAATACATTTTTTATTCATCACTTAAATAACAATATTGATCACTTTAAAATTTATACATTTACCGAGCGAAATTATATCGTGCTTGTTCTTTTTCCTTGCTCTGGAATGTAAATAGTTGTCCAAATTAAGTTTTATAACAAAATGCGATACTAATGTGTTTTGTTATTGAAAATTTCTGTATTTTCTACTTTTGATCATTCAGGAGTATCAAAAAAGACACTTTTTAGTGGATAGATGGAAAAACTCTCCTCCAAATGCCGGCAGGATTAAGTTTTATTACAACAATAACGTATTGTGGTCACTTTTGTTTACGTCAAGTCTATACAAGAGAAATATTTAAAATTTTTGTCTGAATTACAGATCATTTTTCTATCTCTGTAAATAAAAACGTATATCATAATAAATTATGTAAAATGTACCAACAATAACCAAAATAATGTCTTTTACTTAGCAACGTCAAAACAATGTTGTCAGAGCTTCAGCGCACACAATTTTCTTTTAAGTCTGCAATAATACTGACAAATTCAGTCTAGATTAGACAAATTTTTATTCTGGTAAAAAGTTTGTCTTGATAAAACTTTGTCTAGTATAGACCCGATGTATGCCTGTTTTCACGTTGTGCTATGTTAATTGCTGCTTCAAAAACTAATTTTTCTGCTACCTATTAGCTACTTCCTCTGCTAATATATTGCTACCTCTTCTGTTAGTATTAACTACACTGTGAAGGTAGCAGAAAAATAAAAAAAAAAAAAATAATTGAACTACAAATGTAGTGGTAGCCAAATATTTAATTTTTAAAACTACTGCCGCATTTGAACTACATGTTTTATAGATTCTGCTCCATTTCAAGTTTTAGTGTTTTGCGAGTAGCAGTAGTTCTAGAAAGTGTTGAAATACAAGAAATGATAAATGCTTTTACTACCAATACTGGCAATTTTCAGTAGCTGTAGTTTTAGTCAATCCAAAAAACTTGCTGTTGGAGTTCTTCAAACGCTGCACAGTGGGGTCAAACGCAAATTTTTTGGTAATAAATCTGTATCTCCTAAACTATTGGTCGGATCAAATTGAAATGAATGGAAGAGTTGTAGAGGAGGACCTAAGCTTTCAGAAAAATCATCTTGTAGTCACCCTGTGATAACACGAGATAAGCTACAGGGTGTCAAAGTTGACTACCTCGAGTATGTAAAAGTTAAAAAAAATCGTAACTTGTACAAATGAAGTCCGATTTTAAAGATTTTTATATTTCTGGAAAGTGCTTGGCAAGATAAAGAAAAAATAAGCTTACTCATCTAAGTTATCTCTTACAGTTAAAAAGATATTTACGCTTGAATTTTGAATTTTTGATTTTTTGGCTCGACTTTCTTTCGTTTTTCGGGAATAAGTCCGGAGATATATGAGGTAAAAATTTTTTAAAAATATTCTGTAATTTGCTACATATTTCAAAATAATATGCTGAAAGAATTTTTGGTTTATCTCAATTCGTCTAGACGTGAAAAATATTCAAAGTCAGCACTCTGAAATTGGCATGAAAAATGGCTATTTTTTTACAAAAATATAGTACAATTCATTCACTTTTATCTCAAAGTTCCGTTAATAAAAAAATTTTTTCCTTATTAATTTCAAAAGATAAGGCTTCATAAATGGTTAATAAAGAAATTTTGAATTGATTTAAGTTTGCACCCTACATCCAGCATTGGCCGAAAATTGTCAATTTTAAAAAATAGTTTCATTTTTATCGATTAATAAAAAAAATGTCACGCGAGCTTTTTTAAATTTGGTACCCATATTTTTTATAGAAATAGATTTAGAATGATTTAACACTAAACTGCTTCCCGCCCGGCCAAAAACGAATGCTGGAGTGGAGATTTTATGTTAAAAGTCAGTTTTTTTAACGACTATTTTTAAAAGCATATTAAAAGCATATTAGCATAATATTTTTAATATTATTTCTTATGTAATGTATAAAACACAAATCAAGCTTTCATTCTTAAAAAAATCAATAAAATAGCTCCAATAACCTATTTTTGGTAATTTTTCAAAAATAAATTTTTTTTCAGAAAATAGCTGAAAATCCAAAAAAATTTAATTTTTTTAATACAACTCCACTAATTTTGCAAATACTTTAAAAATGTTAAAAGAATATAAAAATAGACTTATTTACCAAATCAACGATATATAAAATGTTGATATAGGTCATTTAATAATAGTAATATAATGGCCTCAAAACTACCAAGTCACGTCAAAAATTGCAAAATTCACTATTTTGTTCCGTATTTCCATATGTGTGTATACGTAACATTTTAGTTTTCCAATGTATTATGTAGGTATATATTTGTTATTATAAAGTAGTAAATTCTTTATTTGAGTAATGTTTATTTAATTTGTTCTACATATTTACATACTTATTATACATATATCCCGTATATTTATTTTATTAAGAATATATTATCGAAGATATTATTAGATATTTTCTTGAAAATAATCAGAAACATCAAACGTTAGCAAATTTTTAACTTCCTTAGCTTCGGAATCCTCTTTTTCTATTTCAAGAGTGATTTTTGATAGCCATCGTGTTCTTATAGAATATATAACTGGATCTGATAATATTAATAAATATTACATTAAGTCCATATTTTGCGCTATTTTCGAACATTTTCGGGTATTGAAGAGTCGGAAATGTTTAACATCTTTATTTCGGGCTTCCTGTGCTTCCTCTGTTAGCTCTCCCAATATCAAAATACTATTTTCTATTATTTCTTTACTATGAGCCAATACTTTGTGAATTGTTGGAGTCATTGATTTCCAGGGGTATGTAATGTTAAGTAGTATATATATATATATATATATATATATATATATATATATATATATATATATATATATATTTTTTTTTTTTTTTTGTGCGAAAACATCTGTAGTAATATTTATTTATTTATTTTAAATAGTGGACCATTTTATCCCAAAACAATTTTTATTGCAATTTTTAGTAAACATTATAATTTTTATAATATTAAAGGTAGGTAAAAATTGTAAGGGTAGAAATTTTTCAAAAATGCATTCTAAAATTGCATTTGAATTGTGAATGAATTTTTAAGGGATAATATTATTTTCAAATTACTGCGTTTAAAGAGGACATATTCATGTTCTGTAAATATTTTAAATCATTAAAATCAGTTTACGGCTCATAGAGATAGTGGTATTTAAAGTTATACACTTTTTCGATTTTTTTTTTACTTTAAAAAATGAAAATCGTGAAGAAACTCAAATTAAAAAAAATAATAATAAATAAATAATAAAAATTAATAAAAATGAATATATTCAAAATAGGAAATGCGTATGCCGAATAATAACAAAATCCGAAAAATTAAGGCAAATGTTTGGGCGTTCTTTCTTTAAAAAATTAATAGTCAAAGTATTAATTTTCAAAAAAAGTATCAATATTAAAAGTTTCAATAAAGTACCATTTTTTAACTTCAAAAATGTAACCATCTCCGAAATAATTATCAATTTTCGAAAAAGTTCCAATTAAAAAAAAAAAAAAAATAAAAATCAAAAAGTACAAATTTTAAATAATAAAAAATTTTTTAAAACACGAAAATCGAAAAATACCAATTCTTGAAAAAGTACCAATTCTCAGAAAAATTCTATATTTTCAGAAAAATAAATTTATAAAAAAAAACAATTTTTCAAAAAAAAAAACTCCTAAAAAGTACTGATTTTCAGATAGTACTTATTTTGATATCAATAGAATTTTAAAAAGATAACAAATTTTAAGAAACTATAATTTTCCAAAAATGCTGAATTTTCAAAAAAGACTAGTTTAAACAAGAGTACCAATTTTGAAAAACAAATAGGAACGTTATTTTCGGTCAACCGCGACCATATGTTACCCTGCACCATTGTATACGTACGTTAAAGTGATTCCGATCTTATATGGGATCTGTGGGCCACTTGACTGATTCATGTAATAAGTATTATTTTTATATCTACCAAAAATATATGAGATTTAAATAATTTTTTTTCCGAGAGTAAGCCTAATATGGGATCTATGATCAATTATGGGTCTATCCTTATAAAATGTGACACTTTGCTTTCTACTTATATAAAACATGTTTTTGTGAAATATAATCTTTATTATATATATATATATGTATAAGGGATTTTCGGAGAGGGGTTTATATGAAAGCTGTGATCAATTATGCACAGATCTTTATGAAATCTAGAATACCGATTTATTTTTATTTGTACCGAATTTTATTGAAATATTACCCATATTCAAGGCAGTTAAACCCAAATTCTGAGAAGACATTTGTATGGTGATATAATCAACCGATCATAAGGTTCATCCTTAACCCAATGGAAGGTGAAAATTACAACCTGTAGTTCGATTGCAATGTTTACATGGACGGACATTGATAAATCGATTCAGACAGTGATTCTGAGTCGAAATGTATACCTACTTTAAGGTGGCGGTGGTTCGATGATTTTTTCTATACCTTACAAATATCAGCATGAACTTTGTCGATCCATTAGTTGCAGAGATATCGGCAAAAAACACATTTTTGACCTATAAGCTGCGGACTTGGTTCTGATATAGATCGATTACAAATATTTTTTTTGAATGGCGAATTTTCCAAAAAAAAGACGTAATGTTCAAAAGCAAAAAAAAAATGGAATTAGAAATTAGAATAAAAGCTACGCAGAAAAAAGCTATGGTCTATTAAACGATTTATCGAAGATAAAAGCTATTCCAATTACTTATTCAATTGTATCAATTATTCAATTATCAAAATTAAAATTTTCTAATATTTTTTACCAAAAATAAAACAATTTATTTATCGGCATACAATTATTTTTTTTATTGTATCGATTAATAAATTAATTATATATATATATATATATATATATATATATATATATATATATATATATAAAGTGATTATTTGAATAATGGAATGTATGGTTGTTTTAGTAGGTTGAATTTCAATTAATAAAAAATAATTGAATATGTATTATTCGTAATTGAAATTGTATTTTAGATTTTTCTTTGTAAATTTTTAATTTAATTTGTTAGAATACTTCGATTTTGAACAATTTCTTTTATTATAAAAATATTTGAAATCATTTTAAAATAATAATTTAATTAAAATTTTTTTGAAAATATTTTTTCTTCTGTGTACCGATTTGAAAAAAAATACCATTTTGAAATAAAGTGTTTCAATTTTTGAAAAGAGGATACATTTTTCAAAGAAAAAGGTCACCAATCTTAAAAATTTTAATAATTTATAAGAATGCATCTATTTTAAAAAGAAAATACCATTAAACAATATAAATTAAAGACTTAAAAAAAAGAGAGTAAAAACAGAGGAGTTAAAATTTTCAACAAAGTACCAATTTTGAACAAAATAGATTTTCAAAAGATTAAAATTTTTCGAATATAGTACGAATTTTCGAAATGGGTTCCTTTTTCGACTACTCCTTTGCAACTTTTGTTTCGTACCTAATACGATTTCAGTCTGATATTAGCTACAACCTACCAACAAAATGTGTGTCAATTTAATTAATCCAGCTGCTTTTCGGCTAGGGACATTGGAAGGTATTATAAGAATTATTTCCACCTATTTGACTTTTAAAAAGTCTCGATTATTTTCTAATAACTTTCGTTTGAATCCTTATAAATTTTGATACTGTTTGACATCTGATTATGTTATAATTTAAAAAAAAAATAATTTTATTTATATTTTTACTGAATTGAATTCGTTCAAGATATAAAATTTATTAAACTTTCATTTGTTATATAAAGTCATTCTGGCAAAATTCTCTCAATCACACTTTTAACTCTTAAAATTTTTGAAATTCTTCAGAAATTGCCATTATGTGACATCTTAAGTGTTAACAAAAATCTTTTCTCTAGAATTGATTAACAAAATTTGAATGCCGTTTATAATAATTCTTAGATCATAAATCTCTAAAATTAAACGATGTTTTAAAAATAAAAATCACTAAATAAATATTTAAAATATTTAACACAAAATTAAGCATGAAATTATGATGGCTGATTATTATCTACTAATTATAACTTACTGAATTATTTATTCATTTACTTTATTCAATTACTTATTTATATTTAAATACCAAGTCAAAAGCTTTAGAAATAAAACAATTAAATGGTTTTCTAGGAAACCTACTGCTGTTGGCATTATTTAAAGAAGAATCATAAGGGTCGTTTTTATAAAGTAAAGTTAAAATTTAAAATAAAATTTAAAATTTTAAAATTAGATCTTAAAATTGTTTTAAATGAATATTACAAAAAAAAGTAAGAATGGATTTTCATTAGGAATTTTATTATATTAATTAATTTTTTGCTTGGTTTTGCTCCAATCATCAAAATAATAATATTAATTAAAGGAAAACAATTAATTTTTCAAATAAATGTCAATTAATTTTTTTATTACATGAATTATATTTATAATTGAAATATAATTGAAAATATGTATTTATTGATTCGATTCATCGAATATGTACCAAAGCAAAAAAAAAAAAATCCTCTAAATTAAAAATCGCTAATTCGAGTACATTTTTTATTGTATTTATTTTTCATTAATATAAAAAATACAGAAATTATTTCATATGCGATGTGAAATTAAACGACATCGCCTTATCATACGTGTATTCATTATGTCTTTGTATGTATTCCGCAGGTCTACAACTGCGATTAACGCTGATATAAAATTTGAGATAACGTCGGCAGAGGAGAGTAACCATTTTGTTTACATTATGTTAAATCTTAAATAAGGGGTACATGTATTCTAATAAGTCCTATAAGATATCATTATTTTCAATCAGTCACAGAGTAAACATGTCCTATTTATTTAAGCATTTCGAACTTTTTTAGCACAATTTTTATAAAAATATGTTTTAACATTTAAAACAAACACTAAAAGGAAACAATATTACAAAAGATGTTTTTTTAGTGATTTCCTTTCCAAACTTTCGTATATGTGTATTTTTTGACAGTTCATCTTATAAGAGAAATCTCATCACAACAGTCTCATAATAGATCTTATAATACAAATATTTGAATCTAAAAGTGAAATAATTCTCTCAGAGAGCGAATTTGACTCTCTCTGATACAAAAATCTTACATATTATGTTACGTCTAGACGGGCTGTAAAGCAAACACCGGTGCCAGTGTGACCATTTTAGCATTTTAGCCGTAATTTTTTATATAGCATTTAGCATATTATTTAGCATTTTTCAATAATATATTTAGCTTTTTTAGCATTTTTCATAAGGACAAAATTAGAAAATTGAAACATATTTTTTTTATTGACTGCAATTTTAGGCTATAATACGATTCCAAGATAGTTCTTTTTGTGCATTAGTGGTTGGTAATCATACAATAAATTACTTAAATTTTAACAGGATTATTTAGCAAGTAAAATATAGACATTAACTTATGTATTTTTAATTAATACAATTGTATCATCATTTAGTCATTTATGAACGGAAAAATATTAAATAAATGTTTGTATAGTTTTAAAACTTTCTTCTTTGAAATGGTAGTATATTCATTGAAGTATTTAGTTTATAAATTAACATTGTTATTCTTAAACAAATATTATTTTAACATGAACTTCAACTGGATCTTGAACAGAATTGACCATAGGTTACTGGATATGTATTTAACTGCAAACTGCAGCATATTGCATGATTCATCTTGTGAATTGAATGGCTTGGCAGAAGATAGAATAGAGACAAACTTCTATATACATAGCTGCTTATAACTTTTGTGAAAAAAAGTATTTTACTAATTTAGCATAATTTTTAGCATTTTTAAATAGCATTTTTAGTAGCATTTTTTAGCTTTATTTCAAATACGATTTAGCTGAAAAAAATATTTACGTTTGGTCAAACTGACCGGCGCTCATGGAACTCCGGAGCACAGTGTTTTCGGCATTTTCATGTTCACGACACGAAGATTAACGAATCTAAGCAATTGTGAGCGCACAAAAAACAAAGAATCATTAAGTTTTGTTTTAGTTTTTGTCACATGGTTAAGAAAAAACAAAAACAAAATACATAACAAAGAGCGTTGCCACAAAGAAAATATTTTTCTTACCAAAATTCTCTCGAAAGTTTATCAGAAATTTTAATTTAAATAAACGTTTAGAAAATTAATAAAATCTTTAAATAAAACTGATCCTGCAGCCAAAAATAGGCTTTCAATATTAAATAAAATTCCAACTTATGAATTGAATTACGACAATGTTCCATAATTATTGGTTCAATAATAAATATATCAGAACAATGACATGAACCACCCAGAAAAAATTATCCTTTCGTGAAATTTTCTAAATGAACAACAAATTAGAGATTAAAGTATTTAAAAATTTGGAAAAAATTAATTATTTTAAAATTAAGTTAATTGCATAAAAACTCTCGAAAATTATACTCCATTTTCACTTTTTTCGATATTTTTTATTGCTAATTGCTACTAATTCCTTCTCTTCCGTCCAGATGAAGACTGTAAGGTTTCTAAATTTTAATTTGGCTTTGCCAATTTTATTATACTTAGTAAAGGAAATTTTATTTTAAGACTATAAAAGGAATAAAATTTTTATTTTCTTTTATTCGAAATACATGTATAAAAAGTATTGTCACTTTTCTACCTTTCCTTATATATACATTTTTGTATTCTGTATAATTATTTTTTCTTTAATTGTAAATTTTAATTTAAATTATTTTAACTTTTGATTCATATTATAGAACATTCTACGAGGGCGGATCAATAAGTCCGTGACTTTTCGAACTTCCCTCGTAGTTATATGAAATACAACACTATTCCCATCAAGTACCACCTGTTAATAGTCAAATTTTGAGCAAGGCCGTCAGTTAATTTGCGTTTAACAGCTGTTCAAAACATATAACCTCGTGTATTTTCCTAAAAATGGAACAAAGTGAATTTCGAGTGCTCATTAAACATTATTTTTTGCGAAAAAAAAAACCGTCAATCAAACCAAGGAAAAGCTCGATAAATACTATGGGGACTCTGTACCATTGATTTTAATGGTCAATAAGTGCTTTACTCACTTTCGTTGTGGTCGCACAAGTACAAATGGCGCTGAACGTTCTGGACGGCCGACTGAGTTCAGTGCACTCGAAAATGTGGAAAAAATCCACGATATGGTGTTACTCGACCGATGAGTAAAAGTGCGTGAGATTGTTGATGCCATAGGCATTTCATATGGCAGTGTGGTTTCGATTTTAAATGATCAGCTGGGTTTAAGGAAGTTGTCTGCAAGATGGATGCCGCGTTTGCTCTCAATTGACCATAAACATGTGACAACTTCAAAGGATTGTTTGGGGTTGTTTAACCGCAATCCGAATAAGTTTTTGCGGCGTTTTGTAACTGTGGATGAAACATGGATCCATTACTGTACTCTGGAGACCAAACAGCAGTCTAAACAATGGGTTTCTCCGTGTTAACCTGCTCCGAAGAAGGCCAAGGTAAGTTTATCGGCCAATAAGGTGATGGCAACAGTTTTTTGGGATGCACGCGGGATAATCCACATCGATTACCTTCAAACTTATTACACCAATTTAATGAGGATTTAAAAAGAAAACGACCCCATATGACGAAGAAAAAAGTTATTTTTCATCAAAATAATGCACGGGTGCACACGTGTGCAGTCTCAATGGCAATACTCTATGAATTGGGCTACGAATTGGTACCTCATCCACCATATTCTCCGGATTTAGCCTATAGTGACTACTTCCTATGTCCAAACCTAAAGAAATGGCTAGGTGGAAAGAGATTCAGCTCCAACGATGAAATTATTGACCAAACAAATGCCTATTTTAAGGACCTCGAAAAATCCTATTTTTTACGCAAAGTAAATGACGAAACTTGCTCAAAATTTGACAGTAGTTTATTAAAAGGTGGTACTAGATGGGAATAGTGTTGCATTTCATATAACTACGAGGGAAGTTCAAAAAGTCACGGACTTATTGATCCGTCCTCGTACCAAAAACTAAACTATGAAAGTGTAAAAAAAATCTACCAATTTTGGTCCAATCTGACTGAAATGTCAACGCTGGATATAACAAACACATTCGCAATAAAGAGCGTAAACACATACACTAACATGTTTAAATGTTTACCTCCTCTCTTTAAATAATGTCGATATATTCTTACGATAAATTTACCAAAAAGGTTAACATCGCCTAATTCCGTTTATCTCGGGTGTAGAAGCATTTACAATCTTAGGGATGATACACAAATTTGAATTTTAACAGAAACGTGATGAATAGTCTTAAAATTCGCAAGAATAATCATTTATTTATCCTTTATACAGTAATTCATTTTAATACAAACTCAGGTATTGCTATTGTCATTAATTTGCTGAATAAATGACGAAAATATCTATAATAACATCGAAAAGATTAGAAATCTTGTCAAACACAGCATCATCTGTGAAATCCCCATGATTTTCCACTGCAATAAGCGATCAAGTACAATAAATATCAACCAAAGAGTCGTCGATGTTTAAAACAAAATTATAATTTTTTCCAAATGGTTAGTTTTTATTTCTTTATTTTAATTTTATTAGAAGTTTTCAAATTTGTCAAACAATCGTATAAAAAATAAAAATATGTAATTAATTTAATTAATATATTAATTTGACTTTAAAATTAAAACAATTAACAAGGTAATTGAGCGCTTTTAAGGAATATTTTTTTCTTTGTAAGACAATTGCAAAAAATTTTCTTTAAAAATTTGAAGTAATATTTAAATTTCATTTTACATTTATCTGATGGTACTTAATTGAAAATTAATGCTTCATTTAATTAAATTTTAATTTAATTAAAATGTTTAATTGATTTACTTTAACACTAAATATTTTAATAATAAAAATCACTAAATATTATTTAGTCTTTATAATTTAAATGGTTTGCAAATACATATTTATTCTAACTTAAGATCTTAAGGTTAACTATTTACTTAATTTGCCACTTTGCTACTTTACCTTTAAAAAAACACTTTAGCTACAGACATACCTACAATTAAATTCAAAGATACTTAAAAATTAATTGTTTAATAAATTGTTTATAACCGCAACATCCCCTTTTTTATATAATTTAATCTTGAAAATTCAAGGAAAACTTTAACAGCGGTAATAAAATGTTAATTTGAAATTATTAATACCTACTACAAGTGAAAACTATAAATACTTATATCTAATTAATTTCTATAAAATGTTTAATTTATGCATGATTTTTTTGTGCTGCTTGATTAGAACATGAATATTTAAGTTGCAAATAAAAATAATTGCTTATTTAGGGTTAAATTAATGAAATGTTTTTTTTTTTTTTTTTGAAGAAAATCGTCTACAAAAGTTAATTAAAGGTTAGCGGTAGGGTTTGGGGTTCGGGAGTTCCCGGGCGGGAAATTCCGGGATTTCGCTTTAAAATACTCTTGGGAATTTTTTTTAAATTTCCCGTGAAAAACGGGAAATTAAATATTCTTGTACTTTTAAAATTCTATAGCAAATCTTTTGCTATTTTTAACACCTTACATCAATGAAAAATTAACGTTACTTAAAAACGTGGTACTTGCTAGTGTATTCAGAAACCGAAATCGGAAAAAGGTTTTTATAAAAAAAACCGGTTTCGAATATTTTAATTTTAGAGTAATTTGACAGGTCGGTTTTTTTCTGTCGGTTAACCGGTTTTTTTTATGAAATGTTCTTCTTTTATTTCTTTTTTACTAAATTAATCTATACTTCCCATTTTTTTATATATGCTAATTGAACCTTATTTGCATTAAACGTATCAAATTGTTTAAAAATTAAATTTGTATGAATATTAAAAATTTTTGCAGTAGTCTTCATACAAATTTTATTTTTAAATAATTCTCTTGTTGCACTGAATCGGGCCCTTAATTATTTGAAGGTATTTTTCATTTTCATTATGAACTAGTAAAGCTTTGAATCTACTTTTATCTAAATTTCTAATTTGAGATTTGAGTAACACTAGACGTACTGAGAACTGAAATTTGTGTGCTTTTTAAGGTAATTTTTATTAGTCAATTTCAGTTTTATCGTTTGTCACAAGAATAAGGTAAATTTCAATAAATAGGTACATAGGTAAAGTTGGATCAGAATTCAGTTCAAAAAATACAAAATTTGAGCATAATTCTTTAGCTATAGAAGAACGATATGTCTTCTTATTTTTATATTACTTGTCATTACAAATAACATGTATTATAAGCAGTGTTGCCAGGTTAGCCTTTGTAAAGCTAAATCTATCATTTTTATTTTGCATTTAGCTTCAAAATTTTCTTTTTATCTTTAAGCTTTTTTCTAGCTTTTTTTGTTTTTAAAATTGCCTTAAAAAGGCTAAAATGTTAGTATTTCAACAACGAGGTAAATGATTTATTATTTGTCATTACCAATTTTATTTTTACGTGTGTATTTAATATTTATATTTATACCCAGCAAAAACTTTTTGATTTTCGGTAATGACAACTACTTTTTAAAGTAGTTTCTTGGTAATGAGGCGTCATTATTATTTGCCTACTCTGTATTACATTAATAAGTACTCAGTAGTATAATAGCACAGTAATACTGCAATCACGTGGATGAGTTGGCTAGAGCTCCGGATTAACAACCAGAAGGTTGTTGGTTCAACCCCATTCTGAAGCTGTTAGTTTTTTATAACAAAATGTCTAAAAAGATATTTTAAACTAAATAGAGTTTTTGTCGCTTAGGATGCTATGTGCGAGATGGTGTACTGAGAAAGACGTTAGTCAGTAAAAACGAATGGTTAGTGTGTGTCCAAGTTCGAGTCTCACTGACGGCAAAGTTTTTTTGTTTTTTTTGATTTTTGTTTTCGTTTGGGTACATATTTTGTAGTACCCCTAGAGTCAAAAAATAACTACATGAATTTGTGGACAACTCGAACAAAAATAACTAGTTATTCAGGCAAAAAATAAGTAGTTTATTTTTGTTTCCAATTATACCTGCTAGCTTACCAGGAAAGCAAAGTTTTTGCTGGGTATTTATATTTACATTTATATTTATATTTATATTTATATTTATATTTATATTTATATTTATATTTATATTTATATTTATATTTTATTTGCCTTAACTCATTTTGTGGCGTTACTAATTCGATTATTATATTACTTTATCAACTATTTTTATGAATATAATTTAAAAACTCTTATTAATGGGAAAAATCTGGCAAAAATTTATATTTTTCATTGTGCCATTTTACTGGGTGTTATTTATAAATTTATTACAATTTCTTTAGAAAAATATCAAAAAACTAATGAGAACGAAAAAAATTAGTTTCTAAATTAAAAAAATTACTTTTTTATAGCCTTATGTTTTTGGATATTTAGCCTTTTTAACCTTTTTTAAAGTTCAATTTAGCCTATTTTTTTCTCATCTCCTGGCAACACTGATTATAATTGTAATTTCTTTAGTAAAAATTTTAATCATTTTTAATGTATTTGTATTTTTAAGTAAAACTGTATTCGAATCCAGTTTTTTTAAATAAGGATATTTTTCGAATAACTCGAAACCCGGTTTTCTGAAAATGCCGGGTTTTTTAATACGCTAGTACTTGGAAGTTATTTTTTTTTCTTATATATTATGAATCGAATATGACTTTTTTTCCCAAAATTTTTTTAAACTTTTTTTAAATTTTTGTTCATAGATATTATTAAATTGTTCATAATGAAAATTTTTGAAATTTTGCAAAAATTTTGCTAAATCTTTGGTTTAGTTTTATTAGATTTGATTGGAAATGGTAAATGAAAATAGTTATACATGAACATAATAACAACAAACGCATTAAAATGGCAAAATTCCAAGGAAAATCTTTAAGAAAAGAATGTTTAGAAATTTTCATAATTTCGCAGGCATTCTGCAGCATATCATTTTGTTAAAAAACGCTTCTCTTCTGTTCCTATAATTTAGCTAAAAATCATTAAAAACCTAAAATTTTCCGAAGGAAATTTCAAACATTGTTTTACAAATTGAAATGATGAAATGAAATTTTAAACAATTTATTTTAAGTCTTTTTGACTTTTGATTCATTTCAAAAAATGTAAAAAAGTGTTTATAATTAACACATTATTCTTAAATATTATAAACTAAAATCAATGAAAGTAAATTTAAATATTATTCCATTTGTTAACAAGTCGGATTAGAAAATATTTCAGTAGAAGCATACGAATATACTTTTATAAAATTTAAATCAAATTCTAAAGACTTCAACTAATTTGAAAATAAATTTTATTTCCTTAGCTTGAATATTTTTATTCTTTATTCTTTATTTTATTTCCTATTTTAAAAATGAAGTAAAATAAGTTTTGAAATATTTAATTTTTTTATTCATAGAAAATTTTTGAATATTTTCATTCAACATAAATTTGTTTGGATATATATATATATATATATATACATTTTTTTAATACTGCAATTATTTAATACGTTTAAATAAATTTATTTCGGCGACTATTGGTCGCGTTATTTACTAGACTCTATTCATTAGATTTTCCTGTACAGATTTTTTAAACAGTCGTATAAACTATAAGAACATTATTTGCTGAAAAAACTTCTGAAACAATCGCTACGTTATTTTTTTTTTTTAATTTAAATAATTGAAAAAATTATATGATTTTTTTTTTTAATTTTATTTCTTTGATTTTTATCCTCAATAAAAATATCAAAATATTTATTTGAAATTTTTCTATTTGAATATATTGTTTTCAAATAAAAATCCTAAAAACTTGTCAAATTTGGTTATCTTTTTGTAAAAAATATATGTTTCACTTTTGATTAAATAAAATATTTTATTATACCCTACACCACCATAGGTGATTGGGGTATTATGCGTTTGTGCTGATGTTTGTAACGCATAGAAAAAGTTATCCAACACCCACCTTAAAGTATATCAATCAATTCAGAGACAGTTTTTAAATCGATCTAACGATGTCCGCTTGGCTGGACGGCTATCTGGCACGTGGGACTTTTGTGATACAAGGACGAAGCCTATTAAAATTGGCTGTGATCGGTCCATTATTTCACCTAGCCTCCATAAAAAATTCCCCCTGGAATAGAGTTTAAACACTAAAAAATGCCTTAAAAATAAAAATATTTTAATGAAATTCGGTTCTGTACAAGTATCAATCTTTGTACCAAATTGTATGAAGATCGATCCACAATTGACCATAGCTGCCATATTAACCCCTCTTCTGAAAATCACTTTACGTGCCAAATTTCATTGAATTATCTTCAAAATTGCGACCTTTACTTTGTGCACAAGGTTTACATACAACCAGCCAGCTGTCCAGCCAGTCAGACGGACGGACATCGTTAGATCGACTCAAAAAGTGATTCTGAGTCGATTGGTGTACTTTAAGTTGGCTGTTGGATGATTTTTTCTGTGCGTTACAAACATTAGAACAAATGCATAATACCCATGAAGATTGGTCCATAATTGACCATAGCTCCCATATAAGCCCTCTTTTGGGAATCACCCTAAAGTGCATAAATTCATATAAATGAGTATTAACATAATATTCTGTATTCGTTTATTTTATTTTACACTTAGTAAAAGTATGTGGATCGATGTCTAATATAAGACCCCTCCACGAATTTTGATGGACATGTACAATGGTGTGAAGTATCATATTGGCCGTTTGACCGACTATATCTTTCGTTAATTCAGTACGATTTATGTTTCGCTTTGTTTTAGTTAATAAGATTTTCTTTATATTTATTATTATATGTAAAGAGCTAAAGATTTGCCGGGGATCCCAAGAATTTTTTTTGTTCCTGTTTCCCGGGAAAATAAATATTGCGAGAAACCCCAAACCCTAGTTAGTGGAGAATAGTTTAAAAATAATAAAATTTATTTTAATGTTATTAGTTCAAAAATATAAAGACAAATTTATGGCTTTATATTTATTGTAATGTAGATTATTTACTTTAAAGAGTACATTTGTTTAGTAATTTTTTTTTGTTTTAATGAATTTTAAATAATATAATAAAAATTTTATATAATAATTTTTATAGGACATATTCTTTGGTACCTAATTTCCACTACGAAATTGCTTTCTAAACAGTACCAAATTTGTATCATTAATTTAATCATGGGACTAATATTTGCCTTCTTGCGATAATGTAATGTAATGTAAGAAAGTTATTGTAAGTCAAGACCGATCATATGATACCTTACATCATTATGTACGATACTCGATATGTGACCAATTGTGGAATGATTTCGGTAAGATTTTGAAGTATAATTTGTTGTGTAAAATTTTATCTTGATGTTATTATTTATATGTGGAGCTTATAGTGGAGCTATGAACGGTCAATTACGGACCGATCTGCATGAACTCTGACACTCAGATTTGTGATCATAAAAATGAAATATTTCTATATTTAAAAAATTATAAGCATTAAACATTATACTGGGAGGACATTTTAATAGGATGAAATAATGGACTACTTTCAACCAGCTTCAATATCAAAATTGGAATCTGTAGATTAATTACAAGTTTTACACTGACAGACAGACGGATAGACATTGTTAAATCGACTCACGAAGTGGTTTTGAGTCAACCGTTATTTTTTAAGAAAATTTATTCCGATATCCAACCTACCAGCACAAACGTATAATGGTGTATGTTACAAATATGAATTTGATAAAGTTGATTGGGTCGCACAATAGCTGATTTAGTAAGATCCCTTTGTATTTCTTGAGATGAAATTTAAAAAAGAAATAAATAGCAAATTTTAAAAATTGCAACTTTTTAAAAAATTATTCTATTTTTTAGAAAATTTGTATTTTTGAAAATGAGTAATATTTATATTTTTTGAAAAAAAGTATTTTTTATGGTACTTTATATATATATATATATATATATATATATATATATATATATATATATATATATATATTTATATATTTTTTTTTTAATTTTTACATATTAAAAGATTGGTATAAAGCGTTGCATAACAGCATCAAATTAAATTTATTTAGAAAAAATTTCCGAATTAAGAAATATTAAAATAATAACACTTAAATATTTGAATTAATCCTTATTTGTTTCACAGCCACTGGTATTAGAACTCGAAACTTAGAAATTCTCGCCAATGCATTATTGTGCATGAAGAGAAAAAACATTTACGCCAGTGTCACCACAACAATATTATGTTATGCTAATTTTCAATAATTTTAATAATACTGTGTTCATGACAACAATGTTTATGTTTCAGTTTTATCATTCAATGTTTACATTCAATAAAAATTTTAATATAGTTGACTACAAAAATTTTATGTTTTTGAATATTCTTACTAGAGACAAAATTTAATTAATATGAAAAATAGCATGGTTATAGAAATAACCATTATATATTATAAATCTTTTTCCATATTTTGTTTTAAACGATTGTTTTCCATTCTTATTATAATTCTCATTTGGTTTATTCATGAATTGTTATAAGTAGACTAGATTTTGTTATATTTGATGTGATGTAAGCAAAATAAGATATTGATTAAGTATTATTAAAGGGTTTAGATAATAAAAAATATCCTGTATCTTGCACAACATATGATGGTAAAAATAAATAAAATTAATTAATGAGATAATAACAAGATAAAATGGAATAACAATATGATAGAATAGAATCATAATATGGTAACATGAGATAATAATATGATAGGATGGGATAAGAATATGATAAGGTGGAATAATGTTATAATAACATAAAATCAAATGTAGTAAGATGGTATAATAATATGAAAAACTCAAATCATAACATGAAAAAAAGAACCATAAATTCGGACACTATATAATAAAATGGAATTATTATTTATAATCGTATCTATTTTTAGCTGTGACCATATATTTCAATCATAATATGTTGCTCTTAGATTATGGTCACTATAACAATATTTTTTCTCTGCGTGTATTATAAGTCCAATAATATGACTAAGTATAAGTCCAACATTCGTTCGTATCCCTTGCCTCAGATAAAGTGTAGAATACTAAACAAAATATTTGCATTACGTCACTTGTGATTTGAAGTAATTGCTCAGTATTGCCATATCTTTGGGGTTCAAGTGAGAGTATAGATAAGACATATTGCTTATTTATGGTTTCTTAAAAAGTTTTTTGTAACAGTGATGAACGCTATACAGAATTATTTCTTTTTTTATTGTCGATTTTTATTGTTCTTTTTTATTGTTTTATTCTGTGTGTAACACGTCGAAATAATTATCTAAGTCCCCATAAGGTTTATATATTCTGGGCTTTCGTGAAAAAAATTAGTCTGTCTGTTGAAAGCATGATAAGGCTTGGGTCAGACATCCTAGAAAGACGAAATTTGGCTTAAATATTTGTCTTATATAGGATTTGTTTGGTATTGAAAATGAACAAAATTGGTTCATAAAAAAAAGATATGGACCAAATACTAGAAAAACAGGGTGCCTTTCGTAACTCCAGTTTACACTTTTCGGACGATATCTTTTACAAACAAGCATGTAAATCAACGAAATTTTGCACGAATAGTTCAAAGACTATTGTAAACTCGGAAATCAAAAATGGGCGTGATTCGCCCACTTTATCGCTCACCTCTCATATAAAGTGAAACATCAACGAAATTTTGTACAAATAGTCCAAGGATCAATGTAAACTCGGAAACAAAAAATGTGTGTGGTACGGCCACTATCGCACACCTCCCATATAAGGTGAAATTTTAAAAGTTTTCTTTGCTTAGTTTTGATGCTATTTTTTAAGGAAACTGATATATTTGGAAAATAGGTAGTTTTTAAGAATTGGGACTATCTGAAAAAATTAACCTTTATAAAAACAGACACTTTTTGAAAACCAATAGTTTTTGGATATTATTGTATATTTTAAGCTAGTACTTTATAAAAAATGGTAACATTTTGTGGAAATTATTATACTTTTATGAAAAATTATAAAAGTAGTTCTTTTTTTGATTTTTTTTACTTTTTGGAAATTAGTCCCTCTTTGGAATTGGACAATTTTGTAAATTGTGCGGCAAATAATAGTGTAAAATATTTACCTTTCATTTTCTACAAATTTTTTTGAATAGTTTTAGTTTAAACGAAGAAAAGCAGCAAGAAGCATTTTTAAATTGGAAAAGGATTTTTTTAAATAATTTTATTTCATCCCAGCAAAACCCTTTTGGTTTTCGGTAATGGCAACTACTTATTACAGTAGTTTCTTGGTAATGACACGGCATTATTATTTGCTTACTCTGTATTACATAAATAAGTACCCAATAGTATAATAGCACAGTAATATTACTATTACGCGGATGGGTTGGCTAGAGCGCTGTATTAACAACCAGAAGGTTGTTGGTTCAACCCCATTCTGATCCTGTTAGTTTTTGTATAACAAAATGTCTAAAAACATATATTTATAATAAAAAGTTTTTGTCATTTAAAAAATTAAGTGCGAGATGGTGTACTGAGTAAGACGTTAGTCATTAAAAATGAATGGTTAATTTGTGTCCAAGTTCAAATCTCACTGAGGGCAAATTTTTTTTGTTTTTTTTTTGTTTTTATTTTCGTTTAGGTACATATTTTTGAGCACCCCTAGAGTCAAAAATAACTACATGAATTTGCGGACAACTCGAACAAAAATAACTAGTTATTCAGGCAAAAAATAAGTAGTTTATTTTTGTTACCAATTATACTTTTTAGCTTATCAGGAAAGCAAAGTTTTTGCTGGGTTTTGGTAATTTTTAAAATTTTGTTCTTAATAAACCTAAAGATATTAAAATAGAGCAAAAAAATTTCGATTAAAATTATTACAAAATAATTATTTGGTTAAGATTACCTTTTTCTATAATGAGGGCAAATTGACAATTTATGGTGTAGCTTTTTTTAACACGGTTCGTTTAAAATTTTAAGCCTCATTTAGTAGATTCGTAACGTTCTTCTTGTATATATCAGCTGACTGAAACTGCTGCATGTTTATCTAATATGTTTTTATATTTAGGTTACAATCTAATTCAAATATATTTTTTACGTAACTCACTTAAGTATAAATGTTACGAATCTTCTAAATAAGACTTTAAGCTCTCGAAATGCGTTATCAATTCTTTGTTTTTGATTTGACCGCGCAGTGTACAATTTGAACACATTCAGTATTGATACACTATTCATATGGAGTGGTGTCATTTTGTACACGGATGTGGTTGATATTTCTCTGTTTGTAAATAAATAAACTAATGCATTTCCACAGAATTTTATTTTTTCGATCATAATCTTGAAAATCCATGTTTGTTAAAATTGTATATTTTGAAAAAAATCTTCAGTGAAAAAAAAAATCAAACATGAAAACGAAAAAACGCACATTTTCTACATATTTTAAATAATATATAATATTTTAAATATTTTCATTTAAGCGTAAACGTAGCATAAAATATACATTTAAATATTTATGAGACTTTTTTGTAATACTATTCACTGAAAACATTCTTAATAAATGTTTCCTTTATTTCCCATAAGAAATAATTAAGGTTGCTGGTGGAAACAATAAATAAAGGAGAAGAACAAACCCACAAACAAAATAAAATACACCCCATCATCAACCTCTACATAAAGAAAAGGCCAAGAGTATGTTAATGTTTAATTTATCTTAACAATCAGTTTTTAAACATTCACGATCATGTAAATAACACGCTGGAAATTTTAATAGCAAATTTAGTCTTTGTGCTACAAAATTATCTAGGAGTTTGGATAGAAAAAAAAAAAAAAAAAACGCGTAAATATAAATTTCAATTAATGTGAAACAGTTCCAGTCCTAGTCAAAAACAACAAACTACAATACCTAACATGGTTGATAATACTTACAAGGGACGTTAATTTTGTTATAAAGAAGCCCTTCTTAGTTGCGTTAAAATAAGCGAAACTCCATAGTTGTAGTTTGAAAAACTTTAACTTTAATTACTAATTGCTATCATAGACTATTACCACCATAAAAATATAATACTTGATCTAGTACCAGAAGAAGAATGGATAGAGAAGTTAAGAGGAAAAAACCCTAAACGATTTCCCTTTTCAATAAACCAAACAATCAACCAAACGTATACATACTTATAAAACTAAACAAGAAAACAATGTTTAACTATTTACTTGTACGCCCGTTTCTTAAGCTGCAAGAAAACTTAGTGGTAGAGGTAGTGAAAAAAAGTTAAGCATAATATGGCTTTGACTTTGGTTAAAATGTTGTAATGCCATGACAATGACCTCTTTTTCCGTGCTTAGGATATTCAAGGCCAATAACAAAGAATTATATTTGCCATATCTTTGGAGTGCTGGAGTGTTGGCTGAGATGGCTGGATGGTTGAAGCAACATAAAAGGGAAAATGAAGCTCTAAGCAAAGTAATACATACTTACAAATATCCAGCAGAAAACTGAGATTTTTCTGGTTTCATAAACTTTAACTGCAAGTGAAACCAAACCAAAACGTCAACTACCAGCGCACGCAGTCTTCAGAAAAGTGTTATACCTTCCCTCCACCAGCGCACCACCATAACCATCATTATCATCATCACTACCTTCCAGGTCTTCCTAAACCAAATTACCTTTATTGGCTCTTAGATGACTGCTGCTTAGTTTATGTTTCAGTTTGGCTTCGTTTACTTTGGTTACTTACCTTACTCACTTACTACTTACTAACTGACTGACTGGCTGACTTGATGGGCTTTTTTTTTTTGTTGGCTTGGCTCTCAGCCAACATTAAAGACTTGCGTTGCCGCTCAACATGCACACTGTACATATTGACCAAAGTCATCGTCATCGTCAGCACCATCATTATCTGTTTTTTATTTTGTGTTTTTATGTTTGACTCTTCTTCAGTCGTTCCAGAGACCATGGACAATAAGTGCACATTATTAATATATGCTTTACCCATTATATCCCCAAAAAGGGGTAAGACTTTTTGTAAAATTTATTGTGCTTACAACACAAATATTTATTGTTGTAACAACCACAACAAAGAACAATCAAAAGCCTAACTAGCAAAATGCGTACATGAATTGAAGAGAATTAAAAAAAGCAAAAGGAAAGGAAAAAAATATACTGAAACCAAAAACTAAACAGAACACAAATGCTTATGTTTCAATAAAAACAATTGTTGCTCCATCGTTATCAAGATGCTACTCGAATGATGGTCTTGGGAAACCCAATAGGAAAAGTAATCAAGAAATTATTCTTAAATTATGGTTTATTTTGCTACGGAAATGGATTTTTTAAAATAGAATTTTTTGAAAACTTGTATTTTTGTAATGGTATTTTTTTTAATTTAGTATTTATTTTTCGGAAAATTAGTACTGTTTTATGAAATATATATATATATATATATATATACCAATAAGTCCGTGACTTTTCGAACTTCCCTCGCAGTTATATGAAATGCAACACTATTCCCATCAAGTAACACCTGTTAATAGTCAAATTTTGAGCAAGTGTCGTCATTTACTTTGCGTTTAACAGCTGTTCAAAACATACAACCTCGTGTATTTTCCTAAAATGGAACAAAATGAATTTCGAGTGCTCATTAAACATTATTTTTTGCGAAAAAAAAAACCGTCAATAAATCCAAGGAAAAACTCTATAAATACTATGGGACTCTGCACCATAGATTTCAATGGTAAAAAAGTGGTTTACTTACTTTCGTTGTGGTCGCACAAGTACAAATGGCGGTGAACGTTCTGGACGGCCAAATGAGTTCAGACCACCGGAAAATATTGAAAAAATTCACGATATGGAGTTGGCCGACTTAAGAGTAGAAGTGCGTGAGATTGTTGTTATCATAGGCATTTCATATGGCAGTGTTTCGAATTAAATGATCAGCTGGGTTTAAGAAAGTTGTCTGCAAGATGGGTGCCGCGTTTGCTCTCAATTGACCATAAACGTAAATGTGTGACATTTTGGAGTTGTTTAACTGCAATCCAAATGAGTTTTTGCAGCGTTTTGTGACTGTGGATGAAACATGGATCCATTGAGACCAAGCAGCAGTCTAAACAATGGGTTTCTTCGGGTGAACCTGCTCCGAAGAAAGCCAAGGTAAGTTTGTCGGTGATGGCAACAGTTTTTTGGGATGCACGCGGGATAATCCACATCGATTACCTTCAAAAGTGGAAAACAATATGGTCAAGAAAAAAGTTCTTTTTCGTCAAGATAATGCACGGGAGCACACATGTGCAGTCTCAATGGCAAAACTCTTTGAAATGGGCTACGAATTGGTACCTCATCCGCCATATTATCCGGATTTATCACCTAGCGACTACTTTCTACTTCCAAACCTAAAGAAATGGATTCAGCCCCAACGATGAAATTATTGACCAAACAAATGCCTATTTTAAGAATGTCGAAAAATCCTATTTTTTACGCAAAGTAAATGACAGCAATCTATTAACAGGTGGTACTTGATGGGAATAGTGTTGCATTTCATATAACTACGAGGGAAGTTCGAAAAGTTACGGAAAAGTCCGCCCTCGTATATATATATCTACATATATTTTTTATTTATTATATATTCATATTTGTATTAAACACTGGTGCATATTCCTATAAACGCATTTAAAATTTTTGTTTTTCTTTGCCGTATATTCGCTTCTCTTAAAAAAACAATGTTGTATTGTTACAATAACTCGCGATATAACGATAGCTTTCTTATGTAAGAAATATTTGTTTCTTGCTTTTGTTTACTTTAATTTACCAATCAGAACATATTGCTTATCATTTCAGTGGAATATTCTTATAAACGCAGTCGAGAAAAATTTTCTAAAAAGTTGAAAAAATTGAAAAAAAAAATATGAAAAATTTTAATAGTTTTAATTTTTTGTTTCACATAAAGCAAGTTTTTGATGACAACATTTCTGCTTATTGGAGATATTTTTGTTTTAATTGGAAATTTCATCAGCCCAAAGGAACTTACAGACAAGGAAAAAATCAAATTAAATTTTTTCGTGATCAAAGCTGTACTAGCAGAGAAATTGGAAGAAAATTAACTGTTCTGAAGGAGTTATTCCAGGATTTCTTCAGAAAGTTCAAAAATACGAAGTGGGGAAGCCAACAGAAAGTAATCAAAAATTAACAAAAAGGCAAATTAATAAAATAAAAGAAGAAGCCATCCGCAATAAATTAAATGCTACAGAAATAAAAAATAAACCTGACCTTCCTGTCACTTCCAAACTCGTTGCACGCGTTTTGCGAACAGATGGTAACATAAATGAGATGAAACCAATATGTGAGCCAATATTTAAACAGCATCATAAGGATAATCGTTTAAAATTTGCGCGCGAATGCATGAAATGGACAGATGAGTGGAATAAAATAATCTTTTCTGATGAAAATAAATTCAAAATGGACGGTCCCCATTCATATTCTGGCTATTCACACAATTTGAGGTCAACCGAAATTCGTATATCGAAACACAATTTCGGTGAAGGCAGTATTATGGTTTGGGCAGCCTTTTTTGCTGCAGGAAAATCATATTTTGTTCCAACTAAAATGAACCGTGCAATTAATAATGTTAGAATATGCTCTTCTCTCATTTATAGATGAAAAAATAGATAATAATTGCATATTCCAACTTCGAACCAATCTAAATCGTGGTTTAATGAACATAGTATTCCACTATTGGATTGCTCGGCTTGCAGTCTGGATTTAAATCCAATGGTGAATCTGAGGGGGTACATGGACCGTAAAGTTTATGCAAAAAATACACAGAATGAAACCATAATGACAATAACGGAGTTAAAACTAAAAATTAATCAAGCCTGGGAAGAAATTGACAGTGATTTTCTTCAAAAATTAGTCAAATCATTGCCAGACCGAATATTTTATGTTTTGTTCCAACTAAAATGAACAATGCAACTTATAATGAAATTGTTGAAGATGCTCTTCTCTCATTTATTAATGAAAAAATGGATGATGATTGCATATTCCAACAGGATAACGCTGCCAATCTAAATCGTGGTTTAATGAACTATTGAACTGGCCGGCTTGCAGTCCGGATTTAATGGAGAATCTCTGAGGTACATGCATGTGGCACAAGCACAGAATGAAACCATATTGACAATAACGGAGTTAAAGCTAAAAATTAATCAAGCCTGGGAAGAAATTGACAGTGATTTTCTTCCAAAATTAATCGAATCAATGCCCGACCGAATATTTGAAGTTATCCAAAACAAAGGTTCATCAACACATTATTAATAATGCAAAATTGGTTCATTAGATTAAGTACGTATATGGAAAAACGCCATAAAAAATGACATTAAGCTACTAAAATTACAATGAAAAAATTTTAATGTATATTTTAAGTATTTTGTTATTAATTTTTTTATGTGAGTAAATAATTTAAAAAAGTTAATTTGTAGTACCTTAATTATTTTTTAGACTCATTTTTGGCAAGTTGATTAAAAAAAATTTATGTGCGTTTATAGGAATATGCACCAGTGTAGCAAAAAGTTAATGTTTTTAAAATTAAATTTTCTTAAGTTTTTGTGCTGCAATATTTAAATAAAAAATATTATTATATTGCAGGTATTCTTAGCTTTCAGCTGGAATCTGGGTCGATATAAAGTTCGTAATATTTCGTTTTTTTTTTTAATGTGTACGTTTAAGTGATTTTAAGAGTCATGCATATTTTGATATTTTTATGTGAGAAAATGATGGTGACAAGGTGTTATATTTTAAAAATATAGTAAGTATTGAAAAAAAAATCATTTTATCAAAAATTGAAAAAAGCTTAGTGGCTTCTGTATATTTCAAACAAATTTCAATTGTTTCTGTTAAAAAATATTGTAGTATTAATTTTTTTTTAGATAACTTTGAAATAAACATTAAGATTTCCTACAGGGAGTTTTACTTTAAATTATTAACAAGAAACAAAACGATTCCGTATGTTATATCTTACTTACATTATGTGTCCTTTTTAATGTTTAAGAAAAACAATGTTGCAATTTTTTTCTTTCTTGACATGTTAAATCTATTTTAAACGTTGAAATGATTTTTAACAAAATTGAATAGATAAATTTAAGCACAAGTAAACTTAAAAAATAAAATTTTCAACAAAAACACAAACATTAACTAAAGAGTTTATTACATGACCTTTGATACGATACATTCTTTTAAAAAGTATAAAAAGGATAAATTTATAGGAATTAAAATTTATTTTAATATAATATAAAGGAATATAGAAAATATATTTTAAGGGAATTTTCAATTATAATCCTTGGTCGAGATTTTCTATAGTATTTGATGATTTTTTTTTAGTTTAAAAATGTAGAAAATATTTTTTAAATAATTAACTAAAATTTAAAATAATAATTGAAATCTTTAGACTTGAACTGTACGTTTCGTAACCAAAAATATTAAAACAATTTCTGAAATATTCTAAGTTAAGAAAACAAAAAAAAAAAAAAAAAAACATTTCGTTTTGTAACAAAAAAAAAAAAAAAGTTTTAAGTGCAAAATCATCTTCATTATCATTAAGGTGCAACCATCATAAATCACTGAAAAAATAAACAAAAAAAAAAAAAAAAAAAAAAAAAAAAAAAGAAACAAAGTGTAAACCAAAAATTAGTGTATAATATTTTGATCGTTAAAAATACTGAATAATCCCTTCTTCCTCTTACCAACTGCTATAGCTACTTAGCAGGTAGGTATTGAAAATTGTTGGGCTCAAAATACTATAAACAAAAATTTATCTCAATAGAGTTGGTTTAATGGTTGGCTAAACGCCATCAACAATTACTAATGATATTTGCATGTTAAACAATTAATGATGAATAGTGTTTGTTAAGAAAAAATTTAACATTAATCTCATTTTCCAACTGTCTATACGTCGGTCTGCCTGTCTATCGTTGGGTTTGTTGATTAATTTTAAGAAGTCAGGTTATTAGTCAGTTTTAGTTTAATGCTTTTTAACGATTAACTAAAGGCGTTTTAGTAAATTGTTATTATTTATTTCTATAACCTTCAACAAATTAAAATTATTATTTTGTCTTAGTATTATTTTCTATTTTTTATGTTTATTTTTGAATTTGCATGTTATGATTCTAGAAAAACGCAATAGAACCACATATATAGATATAGAAATAAAAATTATAAGTTAGGATTAAAGAAAGGAAACAAAATTGAAGCTAGAATTTATAAATGTACCAATTTAAATAAAATAAAAAGAACCAAATAAGAAATTTTATAACTCAATTTAGGAATTCTAATTATGGGTATTAATAGCACTAAATAAACCACATTTTTATTTTCCATTTAGTTGCCATTTGCCATTCTATGAGGGATAGTGGCCACATTGGCCAAAATCTTCTATACTTATGAGTTCTATGAGGGATTTTAATTAATCTTCCAAAACTTAAATTGACCATTAGTCGCTTTATATTGAGTTTGTTGGAAAAGGACTTTAATCTGTGATTACTAAGTATGAGAAAAGGTAAATTGGCCATAAGTCGCTAAATATTGATTTTATTTTTTTTTTTTTTTTTGTCAAAAAGACGTTAATCTGTGATCACTTATTTTTCATAATAAAAATCGATATTTTTATGAGAAAACTTAAATTGGTCACAATTCGCTTATTATTAAGTTTTTTTTTTTTTTTTTTGGCAAAAGGGCGTTAATCTGTGATCACTTACTTTTCATACCAAAAATCGGTGTTTTTGTAAGAACTTAAATTGACCATAAGTCGCGTAATATTGAGTTGTTTGGGAAAAGGAAATTAATCTGTGATCACTTATTTTTTTATAATAAAAATCGATATTTTTTTTATGAGAAAACTTAAATTGGTAAAAGAACGTTAATCTGTGATCATTTATTCTTCATACTGAAAATCGATATTTTTATGAGAAAACTTAAATTGTCCATCATAAATCGCTTATTATTGAGTTTTTTTGGCAGAAGGACATTAATTTGTGATCACTTACTTTTTATACCAAAAATCGGTGTATTTATAAGAACTTAAATTGGCCATAAATCACTTAACATTGAGTTTTTTTTGGCAAAAAGACGTTAATCTGTGATCACTTATTTTTCATAATAAAAATCGATCTTTTTATAAGAAACTTTAAATTGGCCACAAGTCGCTTATTATAAAGTTTTTTTTTTTTTTTTGGTTTTTTGTAAAAGAGAGCTAATCTGTGATCACTTACTTTCAGTACCAAAAATCGGTGTTTTAATAAGAACTTAAATTGTTTGGGAAAAGGAAGTTAATCTGTGATCACTTATTTTTTTATAATAAAAATCGATATTTTTTTTATTAGAAAACTTAAATTGGCAAAAGAACGTTAATCTGTGATCATTTATTCTTCATACTGAAAATTGATATTTTTATGAGTAAACTTAAATTTTCCATCATAAGTCGCTTAATATTGAGTTTTTGGGCAAAAAGGCATTAATCTGTGTTCACTTATTTTTTATAATAAAAATCGATCTCTTTATAAGAAAGTTTAAATTGGCCACAAGTCGCTTATTATTAAGTTTTTTTTTTGGTTTTTTGATCGCTTTTTGAATCTGTGATCACTTACTTTTCATACCCTAAATCGGTGTTTTTATAAGAAGTTAAATTGGGCATAAGTCGCTTAATATTGAGTTTTTGTGCAAAAGAACGTTAATCTGTTATCACTTATTTTTTCATACAAATCATAAATTGGCCATAAGACGCTTAACATTGTTTTTTTTTTTTTTTTTTTTTGGCGAAAAGACGTTAATCTGTAATCACTTCCCAGACAAAAAAACCATCAAGTGCTTCCAAAAAAGAAGAACATTTTCGTCACTTAAAAAGTAGAACTAACTGTATATTTTGAGCTTTATTGGAAGTTTTTAATAATTACTTCCAAAAAATTGAAAATAAATGTATTTTTAGCGAAAAAAAATTAAAATTAAAAAAAAAAATTTTTTTTCTATTTTTATTATCTTTTATTGAGGCTCAAACAGAATTTTCATAAAAAATTTTATAAACATAGTTTTAAGAGAAGTACTTCAAAAGTAATGAATAAGAAGCATAAAAGAAGTACATACTACTAATGACAACCATAGTTTAAAAAGAGAATTTCTGCAGCTCTTTTTCAGCACTAAGAACTTACTTAAAATGACAACACAATGTTAAAATCATGACTTTTTCAGTTCTTTGTCGGTTCTTTTTCAGTTCTCTTTTGCTGGGTTTGTTTTCATACTAAAAACTGATACATTTTTTATTCATTTTATATATGCTGGTATTCCAGGCGGTAGAATCATTAATTGTTTAAAAGCTATTAAATTCGTAGAAGTTTATAACGAACATTAAATTAATAAAATTAAATTTAATATTAGTTTAATCAATAAACTTATTTTATTCAAACGATCAGATTTTTATCGAAACTAAAAAACAAGTAAGAAAGATATAGCGGTCAAGCCAAAACATATGATACCCTACACCATTGTGAATATGCATTTTAAGGTGTTTCCCTCAAGTGGGATTTAACTATAGAGCGATCTGCATGAAATTTGATACTGTAATTTCTACGTATATGAAACATATTTATGTCAAACATTAATATGACTTTAGTTTAGGATTTATGCACCATAAAATGATTTTCAGAAGAGGACTTTATATAGGAGCTATGGTTAATTATGGACCGATCTGCAATAAATTTGGCTCATAAATTTATACTTGTGTAAAACTTATTCATATCGAATTTCATTAAAATATTTTATGATCGTTAAATCCCTATCCCTATCCCTGTACTTTGTGCTTACATGGACAGCCAGCCAGCCATACGGACTGATGAACTTTAAAAGTAATTCTGAGTCGATTGGTAAACTTTAAGGTGGGTGTTGGATAATTCTTTATGTGTGTTACAAACATCAGCACAAACCTCAACTACTTATGGTGGTGTAGGGTATAAAAATTTATTTTTTACATATAACGTCTATAGAATAAATTTGCATATTTGTTATATACTTTTAGATATTGTGCATTTTACGTGACTATGTATACATATACAAAATATACATATACATGTACAAAATATTACATCACTATTTCCATTGGTATCCCTTGATATTTTTTTACAAAAATTAATTTATCTCACTTAATACGTAGTTTATTCTCATCTACTTTCTTTAGGCATTTCCTTTACAAATTTAAAATCTTTGCATTTCAAATAAAACTTATTTTTTCACTTATCATTCTTCTAATTACGCAAATTAAAAGATAGCAAAATAAATGGCAAAAAATACAATTATTATTAAAATTGAATTTCTACAACACAGAAAAAAAAATATCCGGATTTTTTTTTTGTTTTCAATTAATTTATTATATCATTAATAGAGTAAATAAAATATTTAATTATTGTAATTATTAAGACACGTTTAAATATGCACGAAAAAAATTAAAATATGCGCTTGAAAAAGCACGAAAAAATAAAGTAATATGCTCGGATATATGCAAAGCAGCATGAATATGCATAAATTTCTTATATAAATATGCATTTTTCTAACTTTTTAAAATTCTGATAAAGTTTATAAAGCATATTCAAAATATACTCTGTTAGTCATATTTGATACGTCTGAATTATTTTTTCTTACAAAATAATTTATACAAATCTGTTAATCAAATTCGAAATAATCACTAAAGATAGCGCTTTTGTTAAGGAAACTAATTTCTATATTCATTATATGAAATTAATGCAAAAAGTTAAAAAAGGCATTTTTTTGTAAATTACTATTGAAATATGCAAGAGTTTACTTTTCAAGCGAAAAGCTTAAAAAACTTGCTCTGGTAATTTTAAATTTTATTCTACAAAAACTGATATTTCTTCAAAAAATTAAAAAGTAACAGAAAAAATGTATTTTTAAAAATTATATAAATTTACATATATCTATCCAGCAAAAACTTTTTTTCTCGGTAATGGCGACAACTTATTAAAGTTGTTTCTTGGTAATAAAGTGACATTATTATTTGCCTACTCTATATTACATAAATAAGTACTCAATAGTATAATAGCATACTATTGAGTACTATACTTATTATTTTACTATTGAGTACTTGTTATGGTACTTGGTTTACTTGGTTGGTTTAACCCCATTCTGATGCTAGTTTTTTTTTTTTTTTTTGACAAAATGTCTAAAAAAATATTTTACACTAAAAAAAGTTTTTGTCACTTGGAAAATTAAGTGCGAGATGGTGTATTGAGTAAGACATTAGTCATTGAAAACGAATGGTTAATTTGTGCCCAAGTTCAAATCTCACTGATGATAAAATTTTTTTGTTTTTTTTTATCTTCCTTTCTGTTTAGGTACATATTTTTGAATACTCCTAGAGTCTAAAAATAACTACATGAATTTGTGGATAACTTGAACAAAAATAACTAGTTATTAAGGCAAAAAATAAGTAGCTTAGTTTTGCTTCCAATTATACCTGCTAGCTTACCAGGAAAGCAAAGTTTTTGCTGGGTAGCAACAATAAATTAAAAATGTGTGTGATATGTTGGGAACTTTTGAACGCTTTTGTGATTTCTTTAAAGAAACCGTGTATAGTGCTAACTGCAAAGGACGATTTGAAATGTTTTAAAGATGCGTTTTTTTTATATATGTGTATGTATAATCTTTTAATATTTGGTACATTTGTTAATCATTTTTGCTATTGTGGATGCAGGAAGCTAACATCAAACAAAAAGAGTGTCCGGCTACTCTTTTGGAGAATAAAAGTTATTTTATAATTTCTGAAGAGTTTCTTATGTGTTATTTAAACATTTTGTCATATGTCGTTTTATACATATCTTTGTTCATCCTAAAGATTACATTGCCCCATTCCCCACTTTGTTTGACTTTTGTGAGAGTTATCAAGATATAAGTTTAAGTATATACTACTTACATTATATAAAATACATAATTTTTCTATAACATGCAATAAATATTTTATTTGAAAGCTCTGAATTTGAATTCTATTTTATTTTTTATGCAATGTTATAGATTTGGTTAATTTTGAATCGCATCAATTAATATAAAATAATATAAAATTTATTGATGTAATTAAAAAAATTAATTGAAATTTATAAAAAAAATCAATTACTTTCTCTTAATTAATATTATCATTTTGTTGATTGGATCAATATCAAACAAAATTTTAATTAATGTAAGCAATTTCGTAATTGAGTTTGTTTTCTTTTTTTATTTTCTGTGTATATACAATAACACTATGCAACAAATTTTGTATCATCAAATATTGCCATCAGATTAATTAAATCTCCAAAGGATTTTTCCAAGTTAGTTCAATTTTCGATTTTAAGGACTCTTAAAATTCAGGTGTTTTGAAGCACTTTTTTCATTATGTGTGTAATTAAAAAAACTTTTAAATCATTAAATTTCAATATATTTATGGGTATTTATTGTTTTATATAGTACAAATCTTCTCTAGAATATTATGTAATATTTTAATTCTCTAGAATATTATGTAATATTTTAATTAAGGTCCCCCCCTCCCTTCTTTTTACGCCTACTTTTCATAACAAGATTGTATGCAATATATGAGTAGTCACATTATTCAACTGATTTAACTGATATTTTGCACATATATTGTGCATCCTACGAAATTTTATATCCTATATAAAATTAACAAAAATGCCACGCCCACTTTTTATAAATAATTATTTTTTGAAAGTTCAAATTTGATTACTACGAAGCAAATTAATCCTTGCTTAAAAAAGGTGGGCGTGGCATCCAGTCAGTATTTTCTTCAAGGATATGTGCCATGATTCATTTTAATCGGTTCAGTTGTTTAGACATAAGGTAGAGTCTAAAAAAGTAAACAATATTATGACAAAAATGGGCGTACAAATTTAGTTTAATAATGCTAGTAGTCAATAAAACAAAAACATATAATAATATTTAAATTAAATAATTTAAATGATTTTTGTTTCCAATCATATTGAAAAAAGGGCTTCGAAAAATTCGAACTTCAAGAGGCTATAAAATCGAAATTCGAACTAACTTTGAAAAACCCTTTGGGGGTTTTCTAGACTGCTGGTACGCTTACATTTTGCTTTAGAATTATTGAGGCAATTGTTTTTCTTGTTGCACTGTGTAATTAATGACATAAAATGAATCATATTTAAATAACAACTGAACAGCTTATAAATTATTTATAAATTTAAAAATAACAACAAAAAAATCTACCTAACAATTGTTTAATGAAAAAATAAAATAAGTAGAAAAACAGTAATAACATTATATAGGCGCTAATGCATGCAAATTGATTTCAATTATCATTTTAGACAATATAAATAAAAGCAGTCAACAAAATAAAAAATTCTACGCTGAGAATGAAATAAAAATTTTATTACCAAAAATTTCACTAAAAAATTGATTTCATTGGAAATGTTCAAAATAAACAAAATACAAGAAGAAATTGACAAATAAGCTGCTTCCTTTTGATGTCTTTAAGAATCTTATAAAACAAATATTGATAAATATGGACAATGACGAATTAATTCTGTGACCTATTTTCCAAAAATAAGTTTTATTAATTGATGGAAAGAGATGGAAAAAATATATATACATTTAAAGTTTTTTGAACTTGACTATTTCCAAAATTGTCATAAACTTTTTTTAAAACATATTTAAATAATTTATGTATTTGAAATATTTTTTTAAATTAGTAAAATAAAAAAAAAAAAAAAATAATAATAATAAAAAATATATAAATATTTAATAAGGAGTTGTTGGTTAAAAACACGTTATATAAATTTCTTTTTACAACTTTTGTTTCTAAAATTAGTTACAAAAATAACAAAAATTTTGAATATTAATTGGTGACATTTAAAACGGAAATCAAGGTCACATACCATATAATTTTTAATGCTATTAAGAGTTTCAAAAAGTAGAACATATTCTCAGAAAACCTATCAGCTTGATAAAACAAATATTTTAATTTTGGTTTTAATTTTTTTTAATTAATTTTTACTCAAAAATATATTTTTTTAAATAATTGATAACGAATGATGCGTACTTTAAGATTTTGCCCAGCTTATTGGTCTATGAATAACTAATTGTTTGCTTTAGGGAGAAGAAAAATACTACTAAAGCTAGATAACGAAAGTTTAAGTTCATAAGTATAGATTTTTATGTAGATTGTAAGGAATGCGCTTGAAAAAATTGATGCCCACTTTAAGGCTTATATCTTTGACCTTATTGAAAAAAAAAATGTAAAAAAAAAATAGTATTGTACCATTATTAATATTTTTCATTATTCTCCATAACAACGATGTGCTAAATTTTATTGTAATAGCTAAATAACTTTTTCTTAAACAGAAACTGAATAGCACGCAAATGATGATTCAAATGTATATTGAAAACTTATATCAACCATATAAAACAATTACTAGGAATGATAGTTTGGTGGGATCATAAAAAATATAGAGTGACTACCAAATGGAAATCTGACAGCGAAAGAAGAAATTCATTTTCAGACTGTAGGATCGCAAAACATTAAGAGAAAATCCGAACATCTTTCAAAAGTATATTGTTCTGAATCTTTTATCGGAACGCTTAAAAAATCTTGCCTAAAGATTCATAAAGTACAAAATGTACCTGATATATGCAGAGAAAATATATGGTTGTGGTGACTATAATCTAAGAGCAACATATTGTGATTGGAATATATGATTACAGTTAAAAATTTTAATGATTCAAAACAATTACTACGATTCTATTTTATAATATTTTTGTCCGGTTTTGTTATTTAATGTTTCGATTTTATAATATTATGAACTTATTTTATCATATTGTGTCCGATTTTATAACATAACAGTGTGTTTTATCGCATTATGATTCGACTTTATCGTATAATAATCCCATTTTATCACATTATGATGCATTTTTTTTATATTTAGATCCCATTTTGTCACATTATTACTAATCAATTTTATCATATTATAATTCCCTTAAATCATATCATGTTTTCATTTTATCATATTACATTCCTATTTTTTTATATTATAATTTGATTGTACCAAAATCCCATAATCCCATTTTATCATATTATGACTAAAAGTTATAAGTTTCCTCTCCTAAATTTATTAAACACATAAATTAATTATTATTTGGTGATATTTAAAAAGGAAGGGAAGGACGCATACCATATAATTTTTAATGCTATTAAGAGTTTTCAAAACTAGAACACATTCTCAGAAAACCTCTCTTAAGCTTAATGAAACAAATATTTCAATTTTTGTTTTATTATTATTATTTTTTTTTATTAATTTTTTTTTTTTAAATATTTTTTCTAAATAATTGATAACGAGTCATGTGTACTTTAAGATTTTGCCTGAAGACCCACAAAGTACGAAATGTACCTGATACATGCAGAGAAAAAATATAGTTGTGGTGATTATAATCTAAGAGCAACATATTGTGATTGGAATATATGATTACAGTTAAAAATTTTAATGATTCTTAACAATTATTATGATTCTATTTTATAATTTTTTGTCTGGTTTTATCATTTAATTGATTCGATTTTATAATATTGTGTACTTATTTTATCATATTATGTCCGATTTTATAATATAACCGTGTGTTTTTATTGCATAATGATTCGGCTTTATCGTATTATAATCCAATTTTATCACATTATGATACGTTTTTTTATATTTTGATCCCATTTTATCATATTATTAATCAATTTTATCATATTATAATTCCCTTAAATCACATTTTTTCATATTATAATTTGATTACACCATAATATAATCCTATTTTATCATAATATGACTAAGAGTTATAAGTTTTCTCTACTAAATTTGTTAAAATAAAACACAAAAATTAATTATTATTTTATCAATTTTTTATTAAGTTAATTACACATTTTACAAAAGGGAAAATATAGAGAAATTTATTTTTTAGATATAAATATTAATCTACATATTAATTCTTTACATACTAATTATCTACATATAAATATTTACGTGTGAACTTAGTTCAGCATTTTTATTTTTTCTTTGGAAATATCGACCATAAAATTCGTGAATTTAGTTTTTTGCCAGGCCCTTTCAGACTACTTTCAGAAAATCGGTTTCCGCCGTGAGTATTTTTTTGTCTTAACATCGCATGGTTAAAGGGTAACATCAAAATATTTAATTGCGAAAATCTTAAAAAATTTTTAAAAATTTAGCATTTTTTTTTTTAATATTTGTATTCTTAATAAAAACCGGTTAATCGAGTTTTTTAAGTAAAACCGGCTGCTTTAAAAAGGCTATTCTTGGAATAAGTCGAAAACTGCACGCAGAGAAAAAACATGAATTCGGCATTGCCACTACAACAATACTATATTCTCATTATTAATTTTCATTAATTTTAACAATACTTTGTTCATGATAACAATTTTTTTGTTTCAGTTTTATCATTGAATGTTTACATTCTATCAAAATTTTTGATATAGTTGACTGGAAAAATTTTACGTTTTTGAATATCTTTGCCAGAAACAATATTTTATTGATATAAAATATTATGTTTTCTACAACTATTATGTAATGCTTTTCCATATTTTTAAACCATATTTTGTTTTCAAACCATATTAATATTACTATATGCTTTTTACAAATACGGTTGAAAAATTCATGTTGTAGACCGGGTTTGGTCATATTTGGTGTGATTCAAGCAATATAAGATATTGATTAACTACTATTAAAGGGTTTAGTTAATAAAAAATATCTTATATCTTGCTCAACATACGATGGTACAAATAAATAAAATTAATTAATGAGATAATAATGTGAAAAAATGAAATAATATGATAGAATGGAATCATAATGTGATAAGATAAGATAATAATATGATAAAATGAAATCATAATATGATAATGTGAGATAATAATATAATAAGATGGTATAATATGATGAAAAACTCGAATCATAACATGACGGACACAATATGATAAAATGGAATCATAATAATTATTATTTATATATCTATTTTTAGCTGTGACCATATACAGTGCTAGGTCGTTTTTCGCGACTAATTAAAAACTGTAAAACTGAATTTTCGCGATAACAGAACTCAAAATTTTATTGAAAAATTTTATATAATTTTTAAAATTAGAATTATTTTTATTGATATATTTACATTTTAAACATTTTTAAAGAGTTGCTTTTTTGGCAAATTATTTTTTAAAATAACAGGTGAATAACGTAGTTCATGTAGTGCTGTTGTCGGCTTATCATTTCCCAAAGCCAATTGTATGCATATGTTTATCGATGTTATACAATCGTCCACTTTAATTTTGTTTTCTTCATAACCACTATCGTATAAATCCTCCGATTCCGTATCTGATAATTCCATTTGCTCTTTATTACTTTCCCCATGAAATTCTTCTTGAATCCATTTTTTTATGACAGCATTCGTGAAAAGATTCCGTACCAATTTAAGGTACATAATTCACGCAAATTGAATTTATTGTATCTCCACTTTTATTTTTTTTTTAATATTTAATTTTTGAGAAATCGTTGGCTTTAAAATATGTTGAACTTTTCCCATATTAAGAGATGTATTTACACAAAAATGATACGAATAAACTTATAAAATTGAAGATCAAAATCATCCAAAAAGGTTAATATACTAAAAGACGGGGATTTCCCTTCCTTAGTTATAGATATTGTAATCAAATTTAAAAAAAAAAACAGATAAAAGTCGCGAAAAATAGAACCCGTTTTTCATAGACTGTCGCGATTATAGACCTGCAATTTTAAAAATTAAGCCGTCGCGATAACCGTCACCGTAGCGATAACTGGGCTTTCGCGATAATGAGTAGTCGCGACTACCGAGCTTGCACTGTATTTCAATCATAATATGTTGCTCTTAGATTATGGTCACTATAACTGTAATATTTTTCTGCGTGCTCTTTTCTAATACTTGTCCTATACCAAAACTAGCATATTGTTTTTGTAATACATATATTTTTGTTCTCAAATTCGACCTCTGCTCATAATTCTACCTTTTAATTTAATACAATTAATAACAAAAAAAAAAAAAAAAAAAAATCCCTGTTCCTAGGTATGATTCACTCGCTCATTCACTGTAGGCTATAAATATGAAAATAAAATGCTATTCAAATATCTTAAAATTGCACTTATTATGCAGCTCACTAATTTTATGATGATTTCTGTTGTTGCTGATGTCAAAAATTGTTTTGCAAAAATACTCATGACATTTCAGTTGCAGTAATAAAAAATTTTAATTCATATTGTGGTTTGTTGGGTTATTTGCATAATTTTGTTGTTGACTTTTTAGCAAAATTTCATTGTTGTCTATTTTGTTGCCTGCAATTAAACACTATTCAAAGTCATCAACAACAGCAGCATTGTAGCAAATATAATAAAGTGAATAATAAAAAACTTCTACTGCAAGTACAGTGGAAGGTGAAATTGTAATATAAATAGTGTAATTTTAAAATATGACATAAAAATTATATACCATCATCAAAACCGTTTAAAATGAAAATAAAGTGACTGATAAAATTTTTAAAAGAATATATATTTATTATCGAGATTTTCGAGATTTTAAATAATATTTTCATTTATTTTTGTTGCCACTGTAAATCATTGTGTTTATACACATGTTGCATGTTTGCTAAAATGCTCTTTGGAGAAGTTTATGCTCAAAACAAAATCAAGACAAAAAAAAAAAAAACATTTTTACTAAATATAAGTCCATCCGTCTTTCCGTCTGTCGGTATGTCTTTCAACAAATAGTCGGAGGAAATTACGACCTAGACCTTAACTACTCGTATATTTCATATGTTTTTGTGTTTTATTTTTTCTTTTACTACTTTATGAGTGTTGCGTGTAAATGCGCCTGCGCATTGCTTGCATGAATGTTTTTGTGTTTTTTTTTTCGTTTTGCATTTTATGATTTTTTTTTTTGGGATGAGGACATTAGCTGGTCTTAATTGTGCTTCAGACACGCCAAAGTCGTTGTCAAGTGTTTTGTTTATTATAAAATAAGGCTAATATATTCTTAATGTCAGTAGTATTTTAAAATCATCAAACTAAAAAAGTGGAAACGTTGAAAAAGAAGAATTCATCATTTTATGAAGTAAAAAAATACAAATAGAATTATAAATTTACTTTAATATAAAAAACTAAATTTCCGGTAAAAAATTTTAATTCAATTATGTTCACATTTGTTTGTGAGGCAAGTGTTGTCAATAAAATCAAATTAAATAGCAATTAAATTTAATATCTTGATTTTATAACTTTAGAAAAGAAATTAATTTGGTTATAAACTTTAATTTATGGTGTTTGAAATTTAGCATTATTATTTTTTTTATTATAAAATTATGGTTTCAATTTATTTGATTGTTTATTATTGCTATAATTTTATCCAAACTTCTAGCCAGGGTTCGGAAATTTGAATATTTTTAATGTTGTAACAGTTGAGCAACTCAGATAAGAATTCTTAAGAGATTATTATACAAGTTTATTAATTCGTATGATATCTCCTTAAGCTAGTGTGCAAAAAATTTTGAATCGATTAAATCTAGATTATATAATTATAATATATATATAATATTTATAACTTTTATAATAGTGTTTTAACTGTATAATTGGGTCCGTGTAACAGTTTGACAGACAAGTCCATTGCCTGGACTTGTCTGTGGGTCTATAATGGGAGAAAAGGACCTTGGGGGCCTGACCAGAGACTTAACACAATCTGGTACCACTGGAGCCAGTAGCCCCTGGTACGGCAACACTGACTTGTCGGTGTTATCGTACTGGACTGGCTGTTGGAGAGGCCCTTCGGGGAGTCACGAGATGGTTGTGGTTTAGACCCAAACTGCAGGTATGGGTTTATAGTCCCAATGTGGTGTTGCGTAGCAATACACGTCGTTAGATAGCTCCAACTCCTCTCTCGAATTGCCACCTATGTGCTCTTGTAGGCACACAGGGGCGTTGGTTGGCGCATTGTACCTCACCCAGTGGTAAGACCACCGTGGGATATGGCCGTCATGGCAGGTGCCCACATAAATCTTGACCACATTTGTATAATTAACATCATTTGTATAATTAACAACATATAACATCATATGTTATTGATTTCCTACATTGTACATTTGACGACTTTGTAAAGGTTAAGTCACAAAATTATTAAATATAACTCGCCATCATATCTGGCATCTAAATATGCATTTTTAAATTCTTCTAGGACTTGTTCGTTTAGTTTTCCCAATTTCGATTTGCTAATTATGTAAAGTTCATTTTATTTGAAAGTTTCACGATTGTGGTATAATATTATTCCATACAATGAAAGACACTTTTCAAAAGCTCTTAAAAATTTTACTCGTTTTGTAATGGAAAACCTTTGATTTATGTTTAGTTGGTTTAATGAAAAATTTAATTGAAAATTAACACATATTTGTTTTAGAAATTACATATCTTTGTTAATATACGGAAGCATAAGTATTTTATTACATTATATATTTTAACTAAGATGTGTTGAAATTGATTTAATCTTGTAATTAGTTTTTTGGCCTCTAAGCAGGCTTTTTGGTTACTTTTAATAAATGAAATAAATAAATAACTTTTTTTTTATTGTTATTTAAGTAAAAAATAAAATAAACATTATAAAATCGTCATTTTTTTGTTCTTTAAGAACTAGTTCTAGAATTTATAAACTGGAAAACTGATCACAAAATTATCCTGGGTATTATAAAATATTTTTTTTAATCTGCTTATAACTTTTTTTTGATAATTAAAGCTGAGTCAAAAAAAAAAAAAAAAATAAGAAATAAAAATATCTAAAATATCTCTATCGATTCAAAAGTTATAGAGTTTTGGACTCTGAGCCACTGTGCGCCGTTCGCGAAAAGTTATTTACGCGAACAGATTTGTGTTTCATTAAAGCTAATTAATATTGATACAAAATGGCCATTAAAAAATTTTCGCATCTTCATTTTGATTTTGATTTATTTGGACAACGTCATTATAGTCCTGATATTCTTCCAGCAATCGTGATAGAGGCACATCATCACCACTATCGTATTCGTCAGAGTCTCAATTGAACAACTTTGACCAAGAATTTTTTAAAGCTGTTTGCGTAACTTAATCCATAGCTTTCTTTAATAAAATTATTGCATCCTTGATTGAATGAGATTTTAAATTTTTGTTTAGTTCACCATTCTCCGCAATTAGTTTGGCTAGCAATTTATTTCTATAAATAAGTTTGGTTAGATTTATTGGATTTTGGTCCATGGACTGCAGCGCTGCTGTAACATTTGCTGGAAAGAAGTACGTCACTATATTTCCATCTTCGCTTTGCATTGGCTCAATGGGTGATTGGACAGAGCAGTTGTCAATAAGTAAAAGGGCTTTTGGAGGCAAATTATTTTCCTAGGAAAAACGAATGAGATTCCACTAGGCCCATTTCTGCGATTTTAGCACGAACTCTATTAATAAAATAAGTGACTGAATTACTGTCGCTGGACAAAATCTAGTCACTAATTTTTAAAAGGCGAATTCCATGCCGCTTTTTAAATTTATTAAACCATCCATCGCTTGTGGTAGAAGTAGTTACATTAAAGTCCAGTGCTAAACGCTTTCCTTGAACGCCTTTGTCAATCTTTTCCAATATATTTAATTTGTCGTGTAAAGACAAAGTGTTTTTCCTACGTTTGTTTGACATTTCTAGGCCACTTTCGATTTTAATAAATATTAAACCATATACATATACAAACACCAAAAAAAAACTGACTTTTAAACTCTAACAACATCAACAAGATCTGTAAATCATCTAATAAAATGCGATTTCCCTTTTTTACTTTGTATTTGATTAAATTAAATTGTCAAAATTTTAGTGTTTAGAAAAAAAAAGAAAAAAATCGTTCGGGAATTCGCCAAATGTAATGAAATTACTGATTCGAATTTCTGGAAATTCGAATTTCTGAGATTTCGAATTTCTGAGCGTCTACTGTATATAACATATTTTAATATAGAGTAATTCCATTTTAAATTTAAAAAATTTTACCTCTCTGAAATTTTCTCTGTAGCAAGTATACCGATAAGGCTTCCTACCAAAAAAAAAAGTATAAAATAATTAGAGATGGACTACGAGATCTATAGTGCAACAACTATCCTCATAACTGTTTTTTTGAAATATCTAAAAATTTAGATGGTATTAGGAAATTTTTAAAAATTGTTATGCAATGTCATCAAAAAGATCAGACAGCCCACATTAAATTGTTTTTCGAGTGAAAATTAAAATTGTCATTTTGTTACAAATTGATAATTAATTAGTTTGTTACTACTTAACTAATTTGAAGGAACTAATTTTGAATGAAATCAATTTTTAAGTTTCCTTAGTGATTAATCAATTAAAAATCTCAAAGATTTCATTTGAAGTAATTTATTTACATAAAAATCTCGTTATTAATTTTTTAAATAAAAATTTGAAAACTCTATTATTATAAATATATTTGCAATCACTTTTTTATATAACTAAACTCTAGGTAAAAATAAATTTATTAAAAAGAGGAAGCTTCACATTATTCATTAAAAAATAACTATTAATTAAAAAGTAAAGACGAAACTATATGCTAATTTGTAGTTTAAAAACTTTGATGGTACACCTGATTATATACTAGAAATTAAAAGGCATCATCATGCTATCAAGATGGTACCTAACAACAAAAATATAAAACTAAAAAAAGACAAGCGTTGAAAAAAAAGGACTAAACAACAAAATCTTTTAACAAGATCTTTATTTTACATTCATAGCCATTCAAAATGTAGAGGATTCTTTTGTTTTGTTCCCCCCGCCCCCCTTCCTTAACAATTTCTACTTCATTTCGCAATAAACGTAGAATAGGTGAATATGTACACTAAGGCCCTGCTTAACGCGTTCCATCAAAGTAGAGCGTAATGCAAAACAGCGCTAAACAAGGCTATCTTAACATGTTAATAATGGGGTTAGGGGAAGATAGATAGAAAATTTGGTGATTATGTTTTTTTTTTTTATAAAAATAAAACCAAACTTTTATTTCTTACAAAAATAAAAACAATATAAATGAATATACTTATAAAAACAAATAAAATTCTAAGTCAGTCAGATCATTTAGTCTATTTTATGTTTCTAATTTTCTGCCCTTTTGTCAAGAAGGCATCTAATGTAGTTGACGTTTTCCTTTTGCGTTCTGTTAGAAGTTGTCTTGCTTTTGAACTTCTGTCAAAATTTGCATCATTTTCAACAAATTGGTCCATAATTTCAGTTACAGTGGTCAAACTCCTTTTTACAAACGCTATCGAAAGTTCTTTTTGCTCATCTTCGAAATCATTACTATCAATATTTTTGTTTTCTTCTTGCTCTCTTAATTCTTTGAGCTCATCTTGAACAATTTCTTCGTCGTCTTCCACATATATCTCATCTAAACCGGTTTGTTTTGCTATTTTTTCATACACTGCGCACAATTTCGGGGAATCCCCGGATTGAAATAAAAGAGCTCTAAACCAAAACAGTGCTAAAACGAAACAGCGTTAAACGAGGTCTTACTGTATATGAAGTCTTTAAAGTTGTTTTTGCCATTTATAATGGCAATTAATAATTTTAAACATGATTGCACAGTCTACTTCGAACATAAACTATTCTATAGACCTCAACAACAACAGCAACAACAACGTTTACAAGTTTTGATACTTACATACATACATCTAAATTCTAGAAGATGTCTTACAATAAGTATTAATAGTAAGTAGTTAGTGCTAGAGTTTGTTGTTAAAATTCTAAATATAAAAATAGATTTTCTTTTTTTGGTTTAGATACTAGCAATTCTGGTTGAAGTTATAAATAGTATTTAGTTGATCGTTAAAGAAATAAAAATAAAAAAAAAACTATATAAAAAGGAAGTTTTAGTTTATGTTTAAAGAGATTTTTAATAGCAGGTGCAATAGACTATATAATACACTGAGAGAAACATTTTTTTACCGACTACTATTTATTTATCTTGTTTTTATTTTCTTTACAGAGTCCTGATATTAGACAATTTATTACTATAAATTTACCGGAACACTTGCAGTCTAAAGACAATGTGGATAATGCGGGACATTCCAAAAGCAATGATAGCAATGAGTTAAATGAAACCAAATTACTAGATGTAGCCAATTTTCTTCCCGAAGAAGTTGATAGTTTGTGCCATGAGGCTAAAGATGTTTTAAAACGTCTGTTGGAATTTGATGCCCAAAAACGTATACGATCTGTTAGAGCCTTACAAAGAATAGCCATGTATAAAAATTTTAAAATTGAAGCTCAATACTGTTTAAAGGTAAATTCAAATTGTAGATATTTTTTGCATTAATTTAAAATTTTTGCAATTTGTTTTTCTTTTATTTATTATTACAGATCCATCCTTTAGATATTATTGAAGCAGATAATATCTCTATTAAACAGAAACATGAATCTATAGAATATTTAAATAATGCTGATAAAGCATTTAAGAATTTTTAAATTTTCAACATCGAATATTAGAAAATTATTAAAAAAAAAAAAAAAAGAATTCCAGTTGCCTTAACAGATTTTGTTTAAATACATAAATCTGTCCTTATCATATAATTATAATTGAAAACATCACTTTTAATCAGAATTTTATAAATGCTACTGAAACATTAAAGAATTTTTTTAAATCGAATATTTTACACTAAATAACATTTCAAGGTTTTACAACAATTTTATAATTTAAAGTTTTTGCTTTATTAGTATCTAAATCGCCCTGTGATTTTATTCGGATTGACAAAATTAGTCAAATAACAGCATATGCCCAAGAAAACCTATACTAGTTTTACAACTAGTTCCAGAATTTATGAAAATAACCTGTACTTGTTCTAGTTTGACGTTATGACCAATGATTTTTGTTCGAAATTATCATCCTCAGAACTAGTCCTGTGCAAGTGTTATCCAACCAGTACTCATTCTATGGAACGATTCTAGAACTATTTCTTTAAACAATATTTTTTTTTGCAATTTGCACACTCAGAACTCGTTCTATAGAATCATTAAGGAACGTTTCAAGAACCAGCTATTAAAATTAATATTTTTCTTTGATTTTATTTTTCATTCGAAAAAAACATTTCCTAAAGGCCACTTTTTAAATGAATTTAAATTTCTAAGTCAGATTTCTTTATTATTATTTTTGTTTTTAATTTATTTTAATTTTTTTTAACGGTTCTAGGAAGTCATTTGGGAGCTGTAATTTATTTTAAGAAGTGATTTAGTATTAATACAGAACTTGTTCTAAACCACTAGTTCCCAATAATATTTTTTAAAACCAATTTAAAATCACAATACTGTTCTACTCTAAGTGTGCCAGAATACGTTACGACACCACTAGTTCTAAGGATGTTATACAATAATCTGAAGTGGTTCTGATAACACCAGTTCTAGAACTAATGATTTTAGAACAAGTTCTTAATTTTTTCCTGAGTGCAGACAATTTTAATATTATAATTTTTAAACTTAAATATTGTTTTTAAATAATTAAATTTAAAAAAAGCATTTAATATTTAATATTTTTTTTTTTTATAAACCATGAAATCATAAAAATATTCCAATTTATTAGAAAGTTATTTAATAAATAAATTTGTGGATCAAAACTTAATGCTTGAGAACATAGTATAAGGAACTAGTAAAGAAACTGTCTCATTTGGTACCTAACGTAGCTATCAAAAGTACGTAGCATTAACAATGTGTTAGTAAAATTATATATAAAATTATATGTATTGGTGTAAAAACCACATTCACCACACTTCATATGCACACATAGTTGCAAAACATTGTATTTAAAAATTTTGAAATATTTATTTTTTACATTTATATTCGCATATCTTAACAAATATTAAACATTTTGATGTGCATTCTATTTATAATGATTTAATTATTATAATTTTGTTGCTAAATAATAACAAAAATATAAATTATTTTAAATTCTACTACATTTTTTATACTAAAAATTGCAACTGTTTTCGTTTAGTTTAAAATTCAATAACCAAAAATGAGAGAGTCGTGAAGTAGCTCTGGGTTGGAGAACAACTCACGCTTCACCGTAATAATTTCTTATGTACAGTCAGGCGGGTCGTCTAGGACCCCGATTGAATCGATATCCGCCAAAAGTGGCAGCCCTTCAGACAATTTTTTAATACAACCATCCACAAAGCGAATTTGACAAATCATTGAAGAAGAAGAAGAACCAAAAATGAAATGTCAAAAATATTAAAAAAAATATTTTTTTTGGTTTGTAAAAAAGTAAATACGTTTTGGAAATTAAAATATGATAAAATGTGAAGTATTAAAAAAAAATAAAATAAAAAAAATAAATATGTGTGTGTGAAAAAATGTGCTTCGAATGTTATAAGGATAATTTTGGTGATTTTTTATTTTGTTTAAATCTCTCAAAAGTGTGTGTGTGTGTGTGTGAATTCACACAGCACATGTATGTGAAGAGCGGGAACTTGTTGTAGTTGAAAAAAAAGAGAGTTAGTTTCTTTACTAATTAATTGTACTATGGTTCGGTTAAATTAATTATGGGAAGGAGATGGGTGAGAATAGTATTATTGGGCCTTATGTTTAAAGTTTATTTTACACTTGTATGATTCAGCTAAAGAATAACTTTTCCTGGATATATTCTTCGGGAATAACAAATAGTATGTGAAACTAATTGGTTATGGGAAATATAATGCAAAGATGATCTATTGTCAAGGACGGATCTCTCAGGGTCCGATTCATATTTGTTATGAATGTCAAGAAAAAAAAAAAAAAAGACCAATAAAGGGAGCAAAAAAATTTAAGTTAAATAGAAATGAAATGAAAAATATGTTTATTTAAAAGAACATCATAAATGCAACATGATCCGCTTCTCGTTTTTGGAGTTAATGTACAATTTCGTGTATAAATTGTTACAAGATCTCCAATATGTATTTTTTATATTTTGCGTCACGGCCATATTCGTCATCAGTTTTGGCGTATAATTGAACCAAATTGAATTTGATGTCATCTGCAACATAAGTTTGACATAAGAGACAATTTTGAGAAAATTAAAAACACAGAGAGAAAGAACAGATCCTGGCTGTGCTCCTGAACTAATTTTGAATTATCCAATGAGATCCTATCTATAACAAAGCCGAGAAAACTACATATAATTCAAAAGAAGGTATTACTAACACAGCAATATATGTTGGTATAGGAAGTATAATGTCGGATACTATTAAACATCATTAAAATATATAGAGACTCCACTTAAGTTTGGCCAAAAATATGACCCGACCATTATTCCAAATGAAGGGCTAATAAGCCCTTCAGAGAGTATAACAAAATTTCTATTAACTATTTTCAAATAGTCTTATACCAGTCCCGGACTACACTTGCTCCTCTGTATAAATATAATTTTTTTGCGTATTGTGCAGTTCCCTTTTACCAAGATTTCCGAAATGTTGCAAAAGTATATACATAAAACATTTTCATTCCGTTTGAAATTTCTATAATATTCTTTTTATATCTCGTCATTTGAAAGTATCTGAAGGCTCTAGATGACTACTAGAGTTTTCTATTTCGAAATGTCGAGAATGCTCATGAGTAATTTCTAGGAAGATCGATAATTTGAAATTTTGCGTAAACTGGTTTTCGAATAGTTTGAGTATTAGGCATCTCAAAAATACCGATTATAAAGTTCTGAATTAAAAAAAAAGGAAAAAAAAAAACAGTTAACCGGGATTTTGGTGAAATTTTTAGAAAACAGCATATTGTGGAGTACTTTAGTTAAAATGTTCAAACAAAACAAATATTTCAAATTTAAATAAAATCATGATTTTCTGTTAATTGTGGAAGATAATAATAAAGATAATAAAAACGGAGTATTGGACGCAAAAAACCGGTTTTTTCTATATTCGAAAAGCTAACATTGAAAAAAAACCGACCGAAAATTAAAAAAAAAAACACCGGTTAAAACCCATCGAATGAAACTGCTTCAATCTCCCGGTTCTATAAACAGCCGGGATATGGAGGAAAAATCACGAAGACTTTTTCATTATAATTTTGCTACTGTTTTATTACTTAGGCGATAGTTGGCTTAAAAAAATCTTGTTGACGGCTTAAAATCGTCTTGATCCATTTAAAAAAGAAAAATTTTTTAAACTACTAATTTTCAAAAATACTCAATTCTTAAAACAAGTGGGTAACAATATTAAAAAAAAAGGAATAGTTCCTTTTCAGAAAAATCTATTAATTTGTAAAAATAATTAATTTTAAAAGAAGGTACCGATTATCTAGTATTTTTTCAGCAAAATTTATAATTATAATTTTTATACTTAATGCCAAAAAACTTATAAATTTCTAGAACATATAATTATAAATTTACAGTTGAAAAAATAAAATTTTTAGCAAAACTTTATAGCAAATTTTCCAGGAAAATATGTATTAGTTTTACAACTAGTTCGAGAATGCATGAAAATATCAGGTACTTCCCAGCAAAAACTTTGCTTTCCTGGTAAGCTAGCAGGTATAATTGGAAACAAAAACAAACTACTTATTTTTTGCCTGAATAACTAGTTATTTTTGTTCGAGTTGTTCACAAATTCATGTAGTTATTTTTTGACTCTAGGGGTACTACAAAATATGTACCCAAACGAAAACAAAAATAAAACAAACAAAAAAAAAAAAATTTTTTTTGCCGTCAGTGAGGCTCGAACTTGGATACAAACTAACAATTCGTTTTTACTGACTAACGTTTTACTCAATACACCATCTCGCACATAGCAACCTAAGCGACAAAAACTCTATTTAGTTTAAAATATCTTTTTAGACATTTTGTTATAAAAAACTAACAGCTTCAGAATGGGGTTGAACCAACAACTTTCTGGTTGTTAATCCGGCGTTCTAGCCAACTCATCCACGTGATTGCAGTATTACTGTGCTATTATACTATTGAGTACTTATTAATGTAATACAGGGTAGGCAAATAATAATGACGTCTCATTACCAAGAAACTACTTTAATAAGTAGTTATTATTACTGAAAACCAAAAAGTTTTTGCTGGGTTATTCCAGTTTGACTTTACAACCAATGATATTTGTTCGAAATTGTTACCCCAGAACTATTTAGTTCTGTGTAAGTATTACAAAGTCAGTATACATTCTATGGAATAGTTATGCAACCAGTTCTTTAATTAATGATTTTTGTTTGAAATTGTCGCATTCAGAACTGTCCATATGGGAACTATGGCAAATTATGGACCAATTCTCATAAAATTTGGCAATCTTATTTTTGTCGAATATTAACTTGATACTAACATTCATATGAAATTTATGCACGTTAAAGTGATTTTCGGAAGAGGAGTTTATATGGGAACTATGCTCAATTGTGGACCGATCTTTATAAAATTTATTGATACTTGTACAGATTTTCTTTGCACTGAATTTCATTTAAATATTCTTATTTTGAAGATATTTTTGAGTGTTTAAACTCTACTCCGGGTGGGACATTTGTATGAGGGCTAGGTGAAATAATGGACCGATCACAACCAATTTCAATATGCTTCGTGCTTGTAGCATAAAAGTCCCACTTGCCAAATTTCATTGAATTATTTTTTAAATTGCGACCCGTACTTTGTGTGTGTGGTGGTGTAGGGTATAAAAAATTCAGAAATCAGAAAAATAGTATAACTTAAATCCGCTTAAAAAACTACTGATTTTAAAAATGTTTACCAATTTTTTTTAGGTAAAAAATTTAAAAAAGTAGCTCGATTTCTATTTCTTTTTAATTTAATTATTATTATTTCACAATTTAATTAATTATTATTATTATTTCACAATTTTAAGAAACAAGTGTTATTGCGCCCAAAAAATTTTCCATTTCAGAAAAAAGAATAACTAAGGTGAAGTATGCATAAAATTCGTCACAGCAGATTGCAGCATTCCATATAAAATGAAATTTACATATAATTCATTAGAATATCTGCGTTAATACTCTTTCCAAAGACTAATCAAATAGTGCACAAATGTCTTGTAGAAGCAACCAATAAAATTTGGGTCTATATGTTTCAAGGTTCAAAAATTTAAATTTGGTAAACCAAGTTTTTCACAAATTGTACATAGCATTATTTTGTATTACTGTGACAACTTATTTTTTAATTTCTACACAACACTATAGAAAATTTTAATTTCAAATATAAATATCTCTTGAAATACTTGCTAGAGTTTTACAAAAAATTGTCACATCATGGAACTGGATATAAAGAATACAAAAATGGAAAAAAATAAGATTTTTTTCATATCTTAAGTTATGTAGTTTTTCCTTATTGCTACATATTTGCCTTTTTAGGGTTAATTGCAAACAGCATTGCCAACTTAATGCAAGTAAATAAAACTATAAAAAACTGCAAAATTTTACAAATATTTGCTTTAAATAATCGAATTTAAATTACAAACATTAATAACATTTAAAGCAAAAATTCTAATATTAAAAAAATAATTTTTCTTCTACAAGAAAACTTATATCAAACAGCTGTATCAATGAATTTACTACCATTTGAAAACAACTCTGTTTAAACAGCTGTGTCACATACCGTTATATTAATATCCTTTAACATATTTTCTACTGTTGCTATTTTCTAATGTATAAGTGTATACGTGTGTGTGTTGGTGGCATTAAAAAAGAAAAGTGTACGAGTGAAAAAAAATCAAGAAAATTTTATGTAAAGAAAATTAGTTACTAAAAATTAAAATAAAAATTTAGGGAAGAAATTATATTTATTTAATAATAAAGTAAACGTTAGTATTTAATTATTGCTTAAAGTATTTAAAGAGTAAAAAATAATATTAAAATAAAAAAAAAAATGTTTAAACAAAATGTATTATAAAAGGTAAATTTTTTGAGACAGAAAAAAATTTATAAAAGAAAATGCTGATACATAATTTTTTTCTGCTTAACATTTTGTCTAGAGAAACATTTAAAATTTTTGTTATTTCTATAAAGATTTTATGATTATTATTGAATATTTTTAGTGGAATTAAATGAATTAAATTAACTTAAGTAGAACATAAGATTTTTACAGTGTTAATTTTATTGGTTTTTTACGGCTGAGCTTGATTTTTATGTATCTCGCCCACTCTATTTATTATTAATGTTCATAAAGACGAGATGGCAGCTGTTGAACATACCTTTCATGGTACTTGGGAGGTAAGTGAAGCTAATTTTTTTTTTTTTTTTAATTAGATTTCTTTGGATTTCATTATTATTTTTTAAATATTTTTTCTTTTGTTTTTCTGCAGATTATTTCTTGTACCTTTGAAGGCAAAAAGGAAATATCCGGTTTAGAGGGGTGAGTAGTGACAATGATTTATGGAAAAATCAATTACTTGCAATATTTTTTATTGTTTGATTTTTGTAGCATTAAGTTTCGTTTGGATGATACAAGTGATATAACATGGTATAATGATTTGGTTAGTCTGTTGCCAGAAACAAAAGACTGCGATACATGTTGTGATTCGGCTAGTGTTTTATTCAGTTGTGAAACTTTTGAAGTAAATGAAAATAATCCCCGTTTAATATTTGGAGCATTTGCTGGACACAGTATAGAATTTAATGTAAGTAAGATTTATTAGTAAAGATTTTTCATTTTTCATTTTTCAAAATTATAACAGACAATTTGAACTATTTAGTTGCTCAGATAAAGTATGTATATAAAATGATTTTCATGAGATAGAAAATTAAATATAAAAATGTACGAAATGCTTATAATATTTTTATTTCTAATTATCTATTGTTTTGTTTTTATTAGACATCTACCTTAACACCCTCTGATTCATTAATACTTTACTGTGAGAATTGGTATGCTGTGGAATGTAAACGTTTAAAGGAGGGTCAGGCTGCTGGCCAAGAAAAAGAATTCTCTTTTGCCGAAGCTTTAAATGAGTCATATTTTAGTGATGTCATTATTAAAAGTTCAGATAGTTTTGAGGTTAGCTTGATTTTTTCCAAATAAAATATTTAAATAAATTAACAAATTCCTCTCCTTTTATTCAGTATCATGTTCATGCTTCTATATTACGTTTAAATGGATTTGATTGCAGCATGTGTGTACATGCTACCAGCACCATATCATTGCCTCAAGCTGTATGTAGAAATTATGATTCACTTACCATTAAATCCAAAGAAAACGCCAGTCTACCCAATTCACCAAATCCCATTAAAATATCCGTAACTATGACTAGCACCACAACAGCGCCACCAGAAGAACAACAAAAATCTTTACCCCGCCTCAATTTATCACCTATTTACCTACAACCGCCTACAGAATGTCATGTAAATCCTACAACAACTTCCTTAAGATCACAACATAATACTCAGTTGTCATCCTCTTTCAATTGTCTGTCGACTAAAAGCCAAACAAATGGTAGTACTTTACATCTTCTTAACCAAGAAAGTGGTTCGAGCATGCGTCGTTTTCCTCCCAATTCCCATTCGGATTCCCATTTGGAAACTCACAATCGCCAACTGCAGCCACAATCAAAAAATATCTTTAATTTTTGTCAAGATCTTATGTTGCAACATTCAACAGATGTTTGTAATACTACGGGTTGTAATACAAGACGGCCTCCTTTGTCGCCCTATCGTGCCAGAAGTCCTTCACCATTTCCCAGTTCTATGGATACTCCACCATCATCGCCTTTAACTCCAGTGGGTGTTTTATATGATCTTCCGGCTTTTTTATTGACGCCTATATTGCATTGGCTTTATACGGAGTCATTGATGCCCGATATGGATGAGGATGTTTGTGAGAAGTTGATAAATTTTGCCGAGGCTCAGCCTTCGCTAATAAAATTGGCCGAACCCGCTAAAAAATATTTGAAAATGATTAAGTTGAAAAAATGTAAGTGAAGGAGGCAAAACTGATTTTTTATTTTATTTTTTAAACAAAGCAAAAAAATAAAAAAATGTTGCCTTGTTAAAGTTTAACATTTTTAAAATGTTGCCCTTAACCTTCATAAAGTTTAATGATTATAATAGTGCAATTAAAATATTACTTTTTTTTATTTATATAAGTATTATTTTATTAATTTTTTAATTTATCTATAAGTTTAAGGCCTTTCATATGTTTAATACTTTAAAATATGTTGCCCTAAACTCTTAAAATTGTGACTTTATTTTTGAGTTTATTGTTTATATTTTTTTGTATAAAACTTTCTCCCAAAGAGAATTCTGAAATGTAATTTAAGCTTAAATCTCAAAATATTTACTTTTTTGTTAAAAAGAATAGAGTAGCAAATTAAACAATCAAATTTAAAATTTCGCGCTCAAGCTCTCTGTTTTATAAATGTCACAACATTACTTTTAAATAAAAAGGAAACATTTTAAACTTTAATTTGTTCTAAATTGACATTTTTAAGAATAAACTTTTTTCTTTCCAAAAGAACCCTAAAATTTAGTCAAAAAGTTTTATTTTTAAAAATTATTATTTTTATTGTCACATTAAGGGTAAACAATTTTCAAAATCTAACTTTTTAATAACCAAAACTAAAATTTGTTTTTATTTCAAAATTTTTAAACAACAAAACAAAAGTTTATTAATTGAAAAAGACAACATTTTTATCCTGTACTAAAGTTAAATTGATAAAGGAAAAAAAATAAGTTTCTTTTCAAAAGAATTTAAAAATGCAATTTTAAATTAAAGCGTAAAAAGGCAGCATTATGAAAAACATATGTAACATTTTGTGTCTATTTCAAATTGAAATTTTGTGTCTATTTCAAATTGAAATTTTGAAGAAAAAATAAGTTTTCTTTCATAAGAATTTAAAAATGGAATTTTAAATTAAAGTGGCAAAAGGCAACATTATAAAGAATATACATGACATTTTGTAAAATGTCAATTTAAACATTTTTAAGAAAAAAGCAATATTATAAATAAAAAATGTAATGCCTTGTTTCATGAAAACGTTAGTTTATTCTCAAGAGAATTTAAAAATATAATTTTATGTCGAAAGGAAAAAGGGGAACATTATGAAGAAAATACATAAAATTGTGTGCTTATTTTATAAGTTTTCTTCCAAAATAACTTATAAATGCAATTTTTAATTAAAAGCAGAAATAAAATATGCAACATTTTGTGGCTTTTTGCAAGTTTAAAAAAAAATTTAATTAAACAATTTTTAACATAATAAATCTGCTTAATTACTCATTCATTAATTTCCAAATTATTTCTAGTTGTTGTCAATATAATAATGGATTTACATAGTATTTTAAATCGTGTCATACAAACCATTAATCCAGTTACTATATCACATGAACCCGCCTTACTATATGCCACATTTAAGGATAGTTTAAGAGAATGTTCTATAGGTGAGTTGATTCTCTTTAATTATTTCAATATATATTTAATATTTAATGCTTGATTTCTCTTTAATAGGATGTGCCAAAATTTTACAATTTTGCAATATATTTATTAAGGATGCCGCCGATATAGCACGTTATCAAAAGAATGAAATAATTAAATATGTACGCACACGTATACCTATATTTATGTCACAATTGCATCAGCTATTACGTAATATATTAAATGTATTTTTAAGTCTAACACCTGATGAAAAAGATGAATTAGCTAATTACTTAGTACCTGAGGTAAATGAAAAAAATTGATTTTCAAAAAATTGTGATTATAGTCTTTAAAAATCTTTAATAATAAAATAGAGCTGTTAAACTTTCACAATTCCTTCTAAATTTTTAATTTGCATTGATATAAAAGTCCTCATAGTAAAACATAACTTTGTTACATGTTAAGATAAATAATACTATTAAATAGCTGCGTTTATTCCAATGACATTTGGAGTTTATATTTTGTCTTCAGGTTTTTTCTTTAATTTTTTAATAATTTTTCATTTTAGATTGAAACCACTTTATTGATTTTAACTAGTGTGATAGAAGAAATCAAAAATTCTTTAGAGAAAATGTGCAAAGTAAGTCCAAAACTTATCAAAATTATCATTAATACAATATAATATTAATTTAATATTCACCTTTTTTGCAGGACTTGAAATGCTCACATTTAGATTTATCCTTAAAATATGCTACTGATGATGCTGTAGCTATGCAAATACAAAATAATACTTTTATCACCGCTAACAATTCCATGGAAGAGAATACTGTTAGTACACTTTTTAGTCAGCCACCCCTATCACCACGACCTAGACGTGGTCCACCCATAGGTTTAACTTTATATGATAATCCTTCGGATAAGCAACGTTTAATGAGTGCCGAAAATGATTTGAAATTTGTTTTATACATGTATGAAGTAAGAAAAATGCGTGATATATATGGACGCATATCAGCTGCTTTGGAGGTGATAAGGGATAAAAAGTAAGTTTAACGTCTTAAAATAATTAACATTAGATTTTTTTTTCAATTTGTTTTGGGGTTTTATTTTAGAACCACTTATTGTGAAATGGATTTCTTGAGTAAACGCAGCACTATTAATCAAAATTTGGAACAATTAATTGTGGATATACCCACTTATATATTGATTATGGAAAATTTATCGGATCGTTTGGAGGAGAAATTAGGTTGGAAGGAATTTAAATTTTGTTTTAAATTGGCGACATCACAAATTGTAAGTTGTGTTAGATTTTTTTTAATGGAAAAGTTGTAAGTATTTAATGAGAAAACGTGGTGAATTAAAGTGTTTTCTAGTTGAAATATAATATACAAACACGAGTAAGATATAGTCGGTCAAGTCCGAATATATGATACCCTACACCATTGTGTACGAGCGTAAAAATTCGGGAAGGGGACTTATATTACACCTCTGGCCAATTTGACTAAATGTAAAATAAAATATACAAATACAGAATAATCAGATGATTTTATGCACTTTAGAGCGATTCTTGGTATTGGGTTTAAATGGGAGCTAAAGTAAATTATGGACCGATTCTCATAAAATTTGTCAATGTTGTTTCTACTTACATAAAACTTATTTGTGTCGAACATTAACTTGATACTAACATTCGAATGGGATGTCAATTGTGGATCGATTTTCATAAAATTTATTGATACATCTTTGTACCGAATACCGAAAAGTATTCTTATTTCTAAGGCATTTTTGAGCGTTTAAACTCTATTCCGGTGGGACATTTGTATAGGGGCTAGGTGAAATAATGGTCGGATCACTACCAATTTCAATAAGCTTCGTCCTTGTATCATGAAAGTCCCACGTGCCAAATTTCATTGAATTATCATTAAATTTGCGACCAGTACTTTGTGCACAAGGATTACATGAACAGTCAGACAGCCGTCCAGCTAGCCAGGCGGACATCGTTGGGTCAATTTAAAAAGTGATTCTGAATCGTAATGGTGTACTTTAAGGTGAATGTTGGATAACTTTTTCTATGCGACCTATAGTGGTGTAGGGTATAAAAATAATATGGTAACATTTTATTCGCAAATAAGAAGTATGTATCAACTAAGTAATTAATAGTTCAAAAATTGTTTATAAAAACATAATATTTTCGGAGACTATCTATCAACTTAAGGTTTTAGGATTTAAAAACGTGATTTTCAAAAAAAAAAAAAATTCGATAGATTCAATACTTTATAAAATTACTGCAAGTTTAAATAGTTTATTTGCAACAATAATATCATAACTCAGTATTCTCTTTCAAATGGAATACATAGCTGAAAAATTGCTTTAAATAATGAAAAATTTTGATAACTATTTCTGCCACATATTTTATAGGTTCTAATTATTTTAAATTTTAATAATTGTAAAATATTTAATTTCTTTACAGAATGGTGTCATAGTAAAAATATTCGATCACAAGTCTGCTTTAAAAGATGCCATGAGTCAGGTTAGATTTCAAAATCTTTAAATCAAAATGTAAGAGAGTAAAGTTATCATTATTTAATATTTTTACACAGATCTGTAGACTGGTACAAAAACAGGAATTTACACAAACTCTAATCGATTTGGGTTTATTAGAACCCTCCAATATCTTAGAAAACGAATTGAGAACATTACAAAAAGATGATCCTTTTGAATTAAGTTTAGATCCTTTGGTAATGGAACGACAACATAACTATGATTATAAAAATGTTAAGGTAAAAAAAAAAAAAAATATTAATTATTATTAAAAATATTAAAATTAATTTATATATTTTATTTTAGCTTAACTTAATACGTCATCTATGTGAATCTCCTACAGCTTGTAATAGCAACTTATCGAAAAATGCCTTGCGTCTTTTGCATTCAGCCCAATTAGCCGATATGGAATTTGAGGTTCACACTTATAATAATCCTTCATTAACAATACCAGAAGGTAATGCTCTAAACAAGAATACTTTGGATATACAAAGTATGGAAACACATAAAGCTCCTATACAAGTGCATACATTTCGGGCACATCGTGTTATAGTATCGGCTAGATGTGATTGGTTTAAGAAGGCCTTAATGTCGGGTATGCAAGAAAGTTTAACTAGGTAAGGGGATTTAAATTACATGTGATTTAAAATCTTTTATAATTTTTGTTAATATATTTTTTAGAAAAATCATTATAACTGATACTTCCCCAGTAATTTTTCGTCGTTTGCTATTGTATTTATATGGTGCTCCAATTGATAAAACTGTTGGTGCTGAACAAATATGTGAATTAATGTTATTGGCTGATAAATATTCTATAGATGATTTAAAGGTGAATATAGATTATACGTTTCCGTATTATTAATATATGGTTTACTGGATTTTGAGACGAATTGATCGACTTTAACTGATGACAATTTACTTACTACCAAAAAGTTTTGGCCTAGAAGTCTATTAGAAAACTTATCGTTTTTTCCTATTTTTATATATTTTTTTATTTGAAAAAAAAAACCGGATGAAAATGACAAAAAATTTCTAAAATTTAGCGGACTTTCTTGTGTCGGCATTAACAACAACAAATTTTTTAAATACTTTTGCTAAAAAAAAATTCCAAAAAGTTAAAAGAATGAAAAAAATACTAGGATTTTCAAAACAGTACCAAAGGCATGCCTTATATAAATAAATAATAAATAATAATGATAAAGAAATAATAAGAGTACTCATTTAAACGCTTAAATTTCCTATTTGTGCATATTTTCGCGATATGTTTCACGAACCGCCTTCTCAAATGTTGTCCAATATTAAGGATAAGAAAATAAAAAATCATTGTAAATAATTGAAAAATTTTGTTGAAATCAAAGATACATGCAACGATTTTATTATAATTAACGTAACTATAACTGTTTACATCATTATTATTAATAATTGTTAAATATAGACAAAAAACAGCTTAAATATCAAGGCACAATTAAACTGCGCAAGTTTGCACAACGAATTTCCATACAATTTTTGACAGTTCATTTACCAGTGTGCAAACTTGCATACACTGCACAGTTTTGAGCGAGGGTTTTGAGCATTTTCATGAGGACCCTAAATATTATTTTAAATTTATTTTTATGTTTTTTGGTTTAGAAGATTCTTAGGGTAATAATAAAGTACCAGTTTTTTTACATCTCTAACGTTCTTAGTAATATAAGAATAACGAAAAAGTACAACAAAATACCTTTTAAAGATTGCCATTCACTTAGGACCATATATCTACAATTTTTTGATTCTAGGCTGAAAATTACAAAAAATTCAAGAAGTCCTATTAGAAGAACGAAAAAATACCATAATGTCCCCATTTGTGATGACAATTTACATATATTTAAGTTTATGTTTCCAGGTTTAGTACAAAAGAAAGTTCACAAAATACCAAAAAGTTACTTCATATATGATTTTATTTTACGTTGAATATTATAGAAAATTCAAAAAGTACCACAAAGTCCCCTGTTGTGGATTCTCACTAAGTTCATATTTTTAGGTTTAATATTATAAAAAATTCAAAAAGTACGATCAGAGAAATAAAAAAGTACCACTCTTCTTTTGAATTATATTATAGATTCAATATTGCAGGAAATTCAAGAATTTATAATAGAAAAACGAAAAAGTACCACTTTCCCCTTATATGAATTTCATATTTGTATGTTCAATAATATAAAAAATTCAAAAGAACCATTAGAAGAACAAAATGTACCACAAGGTCCCCTTTTATGAATTCTCATTCATTTATGACTATATATCTTCAGAAAGTAGCATTAGAAGAACAAAAAAGTGCCACAAAGTTCACCCTTTTGAATTTTTTCTTACAAAAGTCCAATTATCTTTAATTTTATGTTCGTAGAACCAGTATTATAAAAAATCAAAAAGTACCATTAGAAGAACGAACAAGTACCACAAAGTTCCCTCTTAAAAATTCTCATTTAATTATCACCATATATCTTTAATTTCATTATTTTAGGCTCAACATTATAAAAAATTCAAAAAGTACCATTAGGAGAACTAGACAGTACCTTGTCAATTCTCATTCACTTAGGCCTTTCATATACTTAAGTTCATATTTCTAGGTTCAATATTATAGAAAATTCATCATTGAGTTCGAATAAAATGTAGTTGTCCGCTTTTACCCCTTTTTTGGTACTTTTTTCCCCTATGGATGTAACAAAAATTGTATTCCAATAAATTTCTAAATTGTAGTGGGATCTCATATTAAAATAGGCATATATGTCAATAAATAGAATAAAAATGTTTTATGAAAAAGTACCAATTTTTACTCCTCAAACATTTGATTTTTAAAAACTAATGCAATTATTTAATTTATTTTTAAAATTTTCAGGAATTGTGTGAAAATACTTTAAATTCACAAATCGATGAACATTCTGTTTTATGTCTTTTGGGTATAGCCGATCATTATATGGCCTCGGCTTTAAAATCTAAGTGTCTTTCATTTTTATCACAAAATTCACATCTTACAAAGGCTGCTATGTTTAAGGAACTATCACGACCACTACAAGTAAGTAAATTAATAAAATACCCTAGAAGTTGAAATGAAGAAACAAATTTTAAAAATCTACTTTTGATTTTTCATTAGCTTGAAGTTATGGATTTAATACACTGGTATGGTCGTGTAGCTGAACCCTGGACCGATTCGGGTGGTTTTAAACCACGCAGCACTTCTAGACATAGCTTGAAAAGTCCTTCAAAACCCCGCTCACGTTCAAGAAAATCTTCACCCTCTTTTATGTGACACTGACTTTTAAATGAGAAACATAATTTAAAGGGTAAATTATTTATAAATTAATCCATTAAGATTATTAATAAAAATTTCTATGTATTTCCAGAAAAACATTTTAAGCAATTGTTCGAATATTCTTTTCAATTAAGTTTACTATTGATGTTAGTATAAGCAAATAATTACAAAAAAAAAAAACTTTTCTAAAACATATACAAAACATTTTAATAGGAAAACTAAATTAAAAAATAAAGAAATTAATTAAATTACAAAACATCTAAGATATAAAAACCATTATCGATGGCACTATTTATTTTTCCATATACCAACAAATTATTTAATATTAAACTAATTTTGAAACAAAATCAAAGCCTATTAAAATAATTAAATATTCTTCCATAATTTTTCTCCCAAAATTTATTTACATAAATGTCCTTATTTAAATCAAAATAATAACAAAATCCCTCACTCACACACTTACATATCTCAAATCAAAGTTTTTTGCTTAAATGTACCTTAAATTTCAAAACTATTTTAAGCTGTATGAATAATAAGAAGAAATTTATAAATTATATTAATCGAATAAAATATTTTTTGGTGTATTTTTCTTTTAATTTATTTTTTAATTTATTAAAAACACTTCACTATATATTTAATTAAAAATTCTTTATTAATGTTATTAAAAAAACATATATTTTAAAAATAAACAAATGTGTATTTTTCTGAAAATAATTCTAGCAAATTTTATTTTAATTATAATTACTTATTAAGATAGTAAACTCCTTTTTTAAAAAAAGAGAGTTTAATGATTTTATTCTTCTTTTTTTCGAAAAAAAAAAAAACGTATTCATCATTAAATGTATTGTATGTATCCGTATTTATTGTTGTCTTTTTAAATCTCTTTAAAACAGAAAAATTAATAAAAATTTGAAAATTTACAAGAAAAATTGAATAAATTTTTTCGCATTAAAAACAAAGAAGCGATTGAAAATAATTTTTATTCCAGATAAGATTAAGAATAAATGTTTTACCTAACCTCGATTTTGATATTAATTATTTAATTTGTATATGCAAATGCCTAATTCACATGTAAAATTGAACTGGTCGCAAAAAAAATCTTTTTTCAAACAAAATAGGTGGAGTAGTTATTATTTGACGTATCAAACAAAAATCAGCTTTCAGTTTTTTGTTTACTTTTTTTTGTTTTTGTTTTATTTATGGTTATAATTAATATGACCTTAAAAATACTTAATAAGGTTTTAATAGATCTTGGAGTTATTTTAATAATAATTTTTTTTATCTGCATAACAGTTTCATTCGGAAATTAGTGGCAAAAAAAAAAATACTTTTATTTCCAGCTTTGGGTCCTATAAGAAAGGTTCCATACCCGTAGCCTATGGGTGACCTTTTCCTTTCAGTTTGTAAGCCGATTTTGGGTAAATTTCTAATGTTAATTTAACATTGTCGGCATTGCTAAACCGAGTCGAGACCTTTGAGAACTCTTTCGATAGTTTAACGTTTTGTCCTTTAATGAGAGACAGAATTCTGTTATTTGGGTTTTGCGGCAAAAAAACTTAAAATATTCTTTTGAAAAAGTGACCTTTTTACAATTTATTTTCAGATATATGTATATCAATCTGCAACTGTGTACCAATTTTTTTTTCTCCAGGATCTCAAACTTTCTCTCAAAAGGATATCAAAGTTTCGAAAGATAAACAAATTTTAATAATATAAAATATATACGAATATTGTATCAACCCAATATAGATGTTAAATTAAAGGTACGAAAACCCTGCTGTATAATAATATTTTTTATTTAAATGTTGCAGTAGAAAAAGTTAAGAAAATATCTTTTCGAAAATCTAACCCTTTAATATTATATTTATTATTTAATTATACATATACTATATACAAAGGACATTTTCTTAACGTCTAGTGCTGCAGCATTTAAATAGAAATTTTTGATTGCAAGGATTCTTGGCTTTTATTTGACATCCATATTGGGTTGATATAATTTTGGTAAATATTTTATATTTTTTATAAGCATATTATCAAAAAATTTTGATTTTTGATCTAAAAAATTTATATAAATAAATATCACAGAAAAAAAAATATATTTTCGAAAAAAAATGTCAATAAAATTATTAATCAGAATTTTAAAATGATTTCAATTACTATTATTATTAGATAAATTACACAAAATCGAAGTATTCTAACACAGAAAAAAATATTTAAAAAAATTTAAATTAAATTATTAATTATAATTTTAAAATGATTTCAAATATAATTACATAAATTACTCAAAATTGAAGTATTCTAACAAATTAAATTCAAATTTTACATAGAAAAAAAGTGCAATTTCAATTACAAATAATACATGTTCAATTATTTTATTCAATTATTCAAATTATTACTTATTTTTATTTATATTTAATTAATTTATTAATTGATACAATTAGAAAAATAATTGAAAGCCGATAAATTGTTTTATTTTTAGTTAAAAATATTAGAAAATTTGAATTGTGATCACCTGGAAAATTGATATAATTAAAAAAGTAATTGGAATAGTTATTATGTTTAATAAATCATTTAACAGAACGTATTTTTTCTGTGAACAAATTAAATTCAAATTTTACATAGAAAAATTTAAAACCCAAAATATTCAATTATTCATATTATCACTTAATTTAATTTTATTTTTTATTTGATTAATTTATTAACTGATACAATAAGAAAAATAATTGAAAGCCAATTGAATTTTCATCACTTGTATAATTGATACATTTAAAAATATAATTGGAATAGTTTTTACCTTTGATAAATAATTTAATAGGTCATATTTTTTCTGTGTATAAAGTAACTCTGTTCGCGTTAATCATTTCGTGCAGGGGGCGCGAAAGTTATAGCGGTTTTATTTCCGGTAAAAAATACGCGTAATATTAAAACCTACTGAGTTATTTAAATACAATTTAATATATTTTCAATTTTTGGTGGTATCAGTGTGGCATATTTTTTCCCTAGTAATTAATTATAGTAATTAAAAAATTTTCATTTTACTAAAAATTCGCGATCGAATCTAAGTTATTTCTACATATATTATACGAAAATGTATTTTATTAAAGTTTATTACAGAGAAATGCTATTTAATATTGCGATCCTTTTTTGTAATTAAAGTAAATTCTTTTTGGTCCATAAAATTTATATCTTTCGAAATTTTTTGATGAGCCTCTAGATTTCCTTTAAGTATTACAAACACCACCTGTTCATGTCAATTATGGTCAATTTGGTGATGTCCATGCGTTGTGCCTTAGCAAAATCGGTTTTGACAAAAGTATCCCGTTTTCAATTATTAACAACATTTCAATTAAATTTATGATCTCGATCAATTATATTTATCGCAGTTCTTATATTTATAAATCCAAGATTTGTACAAATTGAAATTTGCCATACAAAAATATAAAAACAAAAAGTGAAATTTTTAATTTGCATAAATTTCAAAACTTCCATAACATTTTTTTTTATTAAATTTATTTTTAATGCTCCTTTCAATCTATTGTGTAAAAAAACTAAGTTCAGGCAGTAATCCATGCTATTCCATTAGAAACTGTGACTGCGCCTCGCGAAAAACTGCTTTTTTTAATTTTTCGCTACTGTTTTCCAAACTTTGAGACTATCATCTACTGCGTTGTTTATTTCGGACACGTCAATAAATATTAATCAATATTTCAAAATTTGTATTCCCTTGAGGGGCGCACCCAAAAATTTTAAAAATTAAAAAATTTTGTCAACAAAATTCGATTATCCTTTATGTAACTGTTGAAAGACTGCCCAAAATCAAGGAAGGTGTAGAATTTGTCCACAAAGTCAGATACACGCAGAGAAAAAATATGATTACTACATTGTCACTACAAAAATATTATGTTCTTATTATCAATTTTTATTAATTTTAATAATACTGTGTTCATGATAGCAATGTTTTTGTTTCAGTTTTATAATTTTATCATTAAAAAATTTTATGTTTTTGAATATTTTTACCAGAAACAAAATCTTATTAATATAAAAAATATCCTTATTTCTACAATCATTAAATATTGTCAATATTTTTCCTTGTTCTTAAACTAAATTTTGTTTTCAAACCATATTAATATTATTATTCCCATAACAATAAAATGTTACAAATAAATATGCTTTTTACAAATATGGTTGAAAAATTCATAACTTGATTGTTTTTGAATATATTTTGTTTTTAGCATTTGTTTTTCACCTTCATTATAATCCTCATTTAGTTTATTGATGAATTAATATAAATAAACAAGATTTGGTTATATTTTTGTGATTCAAAGAATATAAGATATTGATTTACTATTAAATAATTTAGTTAATAAACATATCTTTGTATTGTTTTGTACAATATATAATGAATCAAATAAATAATTAATGATAAAATAATATTTCATCATAATAAGATAAATTTGAAACATTTTATTAGAAATTTTGATTTATATAATACGTATGATAAAACCGATTCATAATACAGTAAAATTGAATCATAGTAGTGGAAAAATCAGATCAAACTATTATACAATCGGATCATAACATGATAAAATTTGTAATACAATATATACAAAATTTGATCGTATTGTGATAAGTTGGATCGTTTTGTGATTATAATTTTCATATTTATTATTATTTAAGACCATGCAAATTTTTACAGTAATATAGTTCAATCATAATATGTTGCTCTTAGATAATGGTCACCGCAACTACATTTTTTCTCTGCGTGTAGTTTATATAAGATCGAACGATATTAAAAGGTATAAAAGCGCGAACAAAAAGTGTAGAAGAATGGGAAAAAGTTAAGAAGTTTTTAGCTATTTTTCTAAATTTTTAGAAGTTGTTATTACTTTTTTCAAATTATAATTTTTTTTTTTTTTGAAAAATTACGTTTTCCAGGCAGAAATTTTAGGCATTTACAAGGCGCTAGGATTATTGGAGGAGAATGTTGAGAGGGACACTGAGGTAACTATCTATGTGGATAGTCAGGCAGCACTAAGGGCAATGATAAGTTACTGTGTTAGGTCCAGATTGGTGCTTGAGTGTTGGAAGGAATTTAGAAGGCTAATGGATGCCTACAGAATAAGACTCTGTTGGGTTCCTGGTCACTGCGATATTCTCGGCAATGAAATAGCCGATAAGCTAGCTCGTAAGGGCTCGGAGCTGGACAGGTCTTTTGTGAAGGTATCGGTTAGGATTCCAATTGGGTCATATTTCATGGCCATAAGGGAATGGACTCTCGAAAGAACGAATCATGTTTGGAGAAGTAGAATTTAGTTATGGCCTAGTCTTAAACCAGCAGATTCGATGCATCTTTTGGATATAAGTTGTGGGAATCTAAAAATCAATGTTGTTATGATTACCGGTCACCTTGAAATAGGGTGTATGACCAGTAAGTGAGACACTGGCACGTCAGACTTTTGTAGGACGTGCAATGATGTGTAGAAGCTAGAGACAGTAAAACAGATTCTCTGTCATTGTGTAGGGCTTCAGCGTAGTAGTGGTTTGGAAGCCATATTCTACACGAGCTGGAGGAGGTTGCGGGTAGTGAACTCGACAACCCTATAGGGTTCGTAATGGAGATAAAATAGCTTAGAGGTAGTCGGGGTTGATTGATGGGTCTTGGGTTCCACGGTTTTATTTTCTTTTCTTATATTTCGTTTCCTTTTTTTCTACTTTCTTTCTATTCTTGTGCCTTATTCTACTAGGTATGTTCTCTTTCTTCGTTTTGCTGACTTTCTCTGCTATTTCTAAAGGGATTACAAAGGACCGGATGCTCTCTTTGTGGAGGCGTGAAGACGCCGTCCTTTTTTTGAAAATTGGTAGGTACAATTTTGATAATATATTTTCTTTTTTTTAATATTTATGATTTTTCCTATATTCCTTTTTTTTTTAAATTGTAAATAAGACCTAAAAGTCCCACGGCTAATAGCAAAATTCCTAGAGGTCGTGAACCTGGTTTTCTTAGCTGACGTGGTGGAGGCAGATAAAAATGAGGATTATTTATTTTCGATTTAAGTTTCTTTTTGTCACTTTATGGCAGTTTTAAGTTTTACCCAAAAAACAAAATAAAAAAAAAAAACTTGAAATTACATAAATTCCAATTTGAAAGTATTTGCCGGTTTTGCGTCAAATATTTTTCTTACGATCACCAAGCAAAGAACCAAGACGGAAGTGGATTTAAAATTTATTATCGTTATAAAAATTGTTTAAGTGTTTCATTAAAATATTAATTTATTTAATAAAGGAAATTTTAAAATCATGATTATTTAATACAATATTAATAATTTTTTAAATAAATAACATCAACGTATTGCGAAAGATGTAAAATATTAGACCTATAATTTTCAGGTCCAAAATAAGATATGTAAAACAATTTTTTGAAGCTTTTACAATAAAAAATTAATATGTTCTAAGTGAAATATTCTTACAACTTTTTATACACTTCACTACAGGTGTAAAAGGTACATATAAGTTTGTCATTTCGTTTGTAATTTCCACAATTTTCGTCGGAGAGAAAACCATAAATACGCCATGTATTTATTTTCTTATGGAATGAATGTTTTCTTATAAAATGTGGGTTTGATTTACAATTTTATTATGAATAATTCAAGGTAGATTAATCAGGTAGTGACATTTAAACAGCTGAGATTTTTTTTCATTTTGGCGGCTTGTGTTCTAAAATCTGTAGTAATAAATTGTTGTTTATGTTTACAATCTTTGTTTACATTTTTTGTTTATTTTGTGTTATTGTGTCTTAATATTTTGTTTTTTTATTACGTGAAATGTTTTTTTGTTTTTTGTAAACAAATATAAGAAATGTCAAAGTTGACATAAGAGATTTCAATGCAAAAACAAAATTCATGGAGTTTTGGAGTTTTTAGAGTTACCTTGCTTATTGTACCACGTGAATTAATATTTAATTTTATTATTTATATTAATTATATTTACTTATATTATATATCAATATTATAAGATATTTTATCATTATTTTAACAATAAGCTTTCCCCTAATCGTTTATTAAGATTGAATTAAGAGACATTTAAGGTTAAAAAATCTGTGATTTTTGTAATTTGCTCGGACCCTATTTAGCACATATATATGCATATATACATACATATAGATGTATATTTTTAAATTTTTTTTGTAACACATATTACGTTAGTTGCACTTATTTCGATGATATTATCTTCAAGTATAACAAAACTTAAAGTACTAACATGTTCTTCATGTTTTTATTACACTTCAAATGTTTGTTGTGTAAATACACATATATTTATCTTAATATACAAGGATATTTTTTTGCGTTGGTGTATGCAACACACTTACATAGAAATGTACTAATTCATATATGTGTTCTTATAAAAATTTTATTATTTTTGCTCTTAAGCATGATTTGTTTTGTTAAATACGTGTTTTGTGGACAATTTATGGCATCAAGAGGAAAACAATTAAAAAGAACTTTTGTCATTAAAGAAGAGAATCAAATAGAAGGGTTAATGTGTTTTTCTTTTTGTTCTTGTTACTTTACGATTATTTTTATAGTCAATGACTGACTACTTTGTTAAATTATATTGCAGAGACTTACTTATTTAATTAGATAATTTAAGCTTGAAAAATATTAGAAGCATTAACAAATTTATGCACAGTGGGTATGTTGTTTCAATTTAATATAAATATTTGTAAGTATTTTTGTAAACAACTTTTTAATAATACATTTACATATATAAGTACATATCGTCACCTAAAATGCAAAGGCCGTAACTACTGAAAAAGCAAATGTTGATTTTTTACTGAACTTTAATGTACTGACCCAAACTGCATCTACACAAGAGATTTATATTCACATCTTTAAAAATGACATCAATATTAACAAAAATCAAAATGCCGTAACACCAACTTCGTAAAAGAGAGTCCAATTTTTTTTCCATTTAATAAAAAGACAAAGAATTAAATATTGTGGTTACCGTCTTTTGCATTTTCATAATATTTTTTGCTTATGCTGTAAAAAATTAAAAAGTGTGGTTACGGCCTTTTGTATTTAAGGTGACGATATGTATGTATTAAGTTTTAAAAATTTTCAAATAATGTTTGCATATTTCATATATTCTTGGTTCGCGTTCTCCTAAATAACCGTTGCTTCATAAAAAGCTTGACAACGAATCAAGAGATAAACGAAATACTTAAAAACAACAACAAAAATAACCCTATACTTGAAAAAATTCTAACAGTTAAAACCGAACAGAATAAAAGGACAAAAAATGAAAATGAACAAAAAACATAAAAAAAGAAAAAAAAAAATTGCGAACCACTATTTCTAAATAGAAAAAAAAACAAAATTCATTCATGCACAGATAATGGAAAACCCAAAATAAAAAGGGAAAGGAAAACAGAGTATCCAAAATAAAAATTGGGTGACTAGCACAGCATACCTACCAGCTGTAAGTATATAATACAGAGGCAAATTTTCCCTAAAACGAAAGAGAGCACATAAGCAAAACAACAATAATAAAACGCAAGGGGAGCCTAAATTTTGGGAAGAATATAAAAAAAAAATCGCAAAAAAGCTTTTGTTTCTCTCATCATTATGTTAGGCATCCGCCCTAAAGAAATGAATAAAATGGGAGTAAATTTACCGTTATATTTATAAGAGTAGTAAGAGTATAAAATTGATAAAAAAAAACTAAAGTTGCTATGGCAAAGTATACTAGAGTTTGTAAAAATGTTGGGCTTCAAGAGAGATATACAAAATTGTACAAGAGTTAAACATTAATGTTGTTGTTTTCGTTTGTTTATGATGGAAAAAAAGAAGAGTGAAATAGAAAAAAATTTCCCCCGATTACATGTGCCGATTGTGAGGGAAAACACACACACTTGCATACAAACACACATACATTTCGTGTATAACGATGGGGTCTGTTTTTTTTTCTTCTTTTAATAGCTGAGAGCACAATCAACGATTACATATACGAACCAGTGTATACTAATCAGACAAACAATTTTTATCTACCACTATTGTTCAGACAAGGCTTTGACTTTCGTCTTAACGGCGGACGTCCTTGTCGTGCGTGCGTGTATATTATTTCTTTAAACGCCATGTACCGTTAAAACGTCCTGTGTATAAAAAAAGTGGAAAAAATACATTGCTAAAAAAACAAAAATTAAATGTATATAAAACTTTTTTAGAAAAGTATCTATGCATACATTTAAATTAAAAAAAGTTTTGTCTTGCAATTATTTATAAAAAAGTGTTTGGCACATAAATTAGGTTGGTTAATTTATTAAAAATTTTTAGCAGAAAAAATGGGTAACCTTTTTTTTGTGAAAAAAATGAAAAAAAAGTGATTATCTGGAAAATTAAAATTTTCCTTTAATAAAATTGTTCCTGTATACATAAAAAAATGTGTTTAATATTAAGCAAAAAACACCTTGTTGGCATTTTAAAACGAAAAATATGTTATTAAATTTATAATAAATAATTGGAAAATTTGCTAAAAAAATTGTGCGTGTGAAAATTTTCTAATATGCGCATAATTTATTTATACCATTTTTTTCAATTTAAATTTTCCGAAAAAAATCAAGAACCTGGCTGCCATTAACGCAATGCGTCGTTTATTCCTTGTGTGTAACTTGTATGTGTGTGAGTGTTTGTGAGTCTATATTAATCTGTGCTGCCAGACAGTATAAAAAGGAATTTTGAAGGAAAACTATAAATTTGACAATTATACATACATATGTATGTTATGTATTTTGAAAATGTAAACTTTTGTTAAAAATTACGTTTTATTAAAATTAGATTTTTTTTGTTTTTTCATATTTCCTAAACGTAATATTAAGTGTACTTAATAATTTTTTAGGTATCTATATAATTTTGAATAAAATAGATATGTTCATCAATTTTGTTTTATACGTAGTATCACTAGCTACATGTATAATTACTCAAAATGTTTACCGTTTTCATTTTTAAAAAGAAATTTTACGGAAAATATTTTTAAATTTTTCATGAAAAAAAAAAAAATATTTTCCAACATTAATATTTGAATTTAAGCAAATTAAAATAATTATAATAATAATAATAATAATAATAATAACAATAATAATCATATTACGCTGAACTGAAAGTAATTCTGATCCGCATCTTTTAGTATTTCAATTATCTAAATCTAAAAATCGAGTAATTGTAAAATATAGTCCTGTAACCAACCACCTTCTTTGGTTGGTTTACGTGGTAGCCCGTAACCTTACGCGCGATCAATTAGACTCGTTAGAATCCATTTTGATGGAACCACACTACTCGCCAGGTGAATGAGTTGTATTGAGTCTGTAATGAGATAGAAGTGTAGGGAAGAACAATGAGAACATAAATTAGTTAGATCAAGCCTGTAGCATTGAGATATTTAATGATGTCACTGAGTCTAGTGTCAGATATCTCACAGAGGTTGTCTAATTGGTACACTCCCAGAAATTTATGTCTGCTTGCTTTTAAGGCTGGGCATTCACATAGAAGATGAAATACTTGAATATTTCTATCGCGAATTAGTTTACACGCTTCCCTGACCGCTAGTATTTCCGCTTGAAATACGCTTGCCTCGTCAGGGAGTCTACATGAGTGTCTAATTCCAAGGTCGTTAGAGAAGACACCAGAGCACACGACCATAAAAAAATCAGTAAGTGACAGAAAAATATTGAAAGCAGATTCTTTTTTAGCACGTTAAATTCCATCGTAACGATTTTTGAACGAGATATTATATGACTCAAATTATAGAAAATAATATTTCGTTTATTTATCTTGTTTTTTTAGTAGCTTTATGAAATCTGGCATGACATATTCTTAAAAAAAAAAATTACTTAATATGTGAATATGTATAATATGTATCAAATCTATTTTAACCTTCACTTTAGTCTCACATTGTTTCAAAATGCTTATTATTTTAATACGAATTGTGAGTTAAGGACTGCGCGTGAAAAAATCCGTGCACGCTTTAAGGCTTATAACTAGGCAACTAAAAATATGCAAATCATATTTTTTCCTAGAGCTTCAAATGTACCAAACTATTAGTTACTTATTCGTTTCAGACAATTTAAAGAATTTTGTCATTGATTTGTAGCAGCATATTTTGGTCATGATAGCATATTTTTTGCATATTTTGGATTTAGAAGTATATACATAATTTTGTATATTTTTTACTTAAGAGCATAATTTTGCATATTTTATTTTGCATCTAGTAAAATTTTTTACATATTTTGTCATTAGTGAAATTTTCTTTTTGCTGTCACATACGTTTTCCAAATCCAATTCCCTTAATTTTCATTTTATAAATGAATAGACATTTTGTAATTTTCTGATAAAATGTATTAGATGTCAGTGTTTTTAATTCTAGAAAGAAAATATTTTTTAGCAATTACTAATAAATACAAAATTATTTTTAGCATGAAGAGTAGATAATTTTTTGAAATTAAGCCAGAAAAAATAATATTTTAAGAGAATATTTTTTTTTAATTTTTAGGGCATATTTTTCGATTTTAATATTATTTTGTGTGTGCATAAACTACTTTTTTTGAGCATATTTTTGGTTGCCTTGCTTATAACTTTTATTATACATCTAAATTTGGTTGTAATACCATAATTAGTTTTTCTTAAACTAAAAATTTAACAAAATTTATAATCAAATACATGTCGATCAGAAAGAGAAAATTTACAGACTGTAGGATCGTAGACAAAATAATATAAATTTTAAGAGAATATCGCTATATCTCTGGATGGAATGTTATTCATTCTTTAAATTGTTCTGTATCTTTTATCAGAAAAGTAAAAAAAAGCTGGCTTGAAGACCCACAAAGTAAAAAAAATATAAAAGCAAAAGAGAGGACGAAAATTACTGAGAGTAATTTTTTTCAAAAATACGAATGCTGTCTTAAGGGGTGAAAAAAAGGACGTACCGGCGGACTTTTTGCAACATCCTGCTCATGAAAATACTGCTATAGATGTTATGGGAAACGAATTTATCTGATTCATGAAAAAAATCGTGTAAAAAAATCGAAATTGTTGAATAAACTTTTGGTCTGTGGCAAGTAGGGAAAAAACATTTAATTCACAAAAAATTACACTTTTAACAGAGAAACGTACGCCAATAAGTACCATCAGAAAAGATTTCTTGTTATCATTAGAAAACATAACGAATTCCAATTTGTTTGGCCTCACCTCTCTTCCTATTATTACAACAAAAAAGGAACTGAGTGGTATCAAACAAATGGTGATGCTATGTACCAAAGGAGACCAATCCACTAAACTGTCCAGAGCTCTATCCATTTCAAATGTATAAAAAAATATTTAAAGCATACCTAAATCTGACTAAAAAATAAAATAGAGTTTGAAAAAGAAATTGACCCATTCCCACAAAAAAGTAATCGAAAACACAATAAAGCACTTGTGGAGGGTATTACAGCAATTATTAAATATTTTATTAAAAACGAGTAAAAGAATATTTTCTTTTAAATTTAAAATTTGAATATTATAGCCTTTAACGAAATCGAAATTTCACAGAGATTGACCTATTGATTTCACTTTTACAAGCTGAATTATATGCACTAAATTTTTCGTGCGCAGTCCTTACTTTTGAAAATTTGAAAAATGTGTTTCAAAACACTGTGTTACAAAATGATACTTTTTATTTTCACAAAATGACTTAATCTGGTCTGTAGATCTTGTTGAGGACATCGCATAATTTAAATAAAATTTACATAAAATAAATAGAAAAAAAGACACACAAAAGTGTTTTCTATTTATTTATCTAGATCTCAAGTCGAACATAAGTAATAACACAAAAATTTTGAAACTTTTATTTTAAGTAAATTTTTGATTTTCAAATTGATTTAGGACGCCAAAGAACAAAACTTTTAACCTATTTCAAAATCTTTTATTATATTTTAAATTAGTAAGGGCTCTACATTTTTAAATTTATTTTACTTTTCTTTTTCAAAGTTTTTGTTTCCAAAAAAGTAAAAAAATAAACAAAATAATAACAGAATTATGAACAAGTTTATATAGGAACCTATCCAAAAACAGTTTCATAAGCAAAACTCAAAATTTTGAAAGTGTATTGGAACTGATTTTTTATTATAACTTACCGTATGTTTTTTCTCGAGTGATTTTTTACATTTTTTTGTATTTAGTTTTTTTCGGAAAATCTAATTTTTTTAATTATGTTCGTTTTTTCAAAATTGGTCTTTATTTAAGTTTTTTTTTTTAATTTTTATATTTTTGAATTTTTGCATTTTTGTTTTTTTTGCAAAATTATTTTGTTTTTAAGAATTGAATTTTTTTAATCGGTAGTAATTTGTACTTTTTCTTGCAAAATTGTACTATTATTGAAAATTGATAAATTTGCTTGAAAAATAATAGGTATTTTCTTGAAAATTATAAAACGTTTGAAATTTGTTTCCTTTTTTTGAAAACATATTTTTACTTGTTTTGAAAACTAACGTATTTTTAAAAATTGGTACATTTTTGAACATAAATATTTTTTTAATTTTTATTTTTTTTTAATTGCTACTTTTATTAAAAATTTATATAATTTTCAAAAATTAATACTTTTTCAAAAATTGGTACTTTTTTTTTTGAAAAAGTAACATTTCTTTTAGAAAAATATTCTCTTTTTTTTTGAAAAATTTCATTTTATTTATTTTATTTTTTTTTTGGAAAATTGGTACTATAGTACTTTTTTGAAAATTGGTCCGTCAATTGGTGGTTTTTTATGAATTTCCATTTGAAGATTATTGCTTTTTTTTTATTAAATGTATCACTTCTTAAACTAGTTTTTTTACAATCTTTTTGAAAACAGAAGTGTTACGTATTGGTATTTTTGGGAGAATTAGTATTTTTTGGAAATTGGTATTTTTTTTTACTTTGTAGAGAATTTAAAGATTGTTGAAAATTTATTACTTTTTAAAAGTGGTAATTTTTGAAAATTGTTACTTTTATGCAAATTGTCACTTTTCTTTAATTCGTCGTTTGTTAAAAAATGTTTTTAATTTTTTGTTTTTATATTTGTTAAATTGTACAAAAAGTTATTTTGAATAATTGATACTTCTTTCAAATATTGGTAATTTTTTGAAAAATTTCTACTTTTTTTGTAGAAATTAAATAACCAACAAAAGTTTGCTCAGAATATTGTTTTATTACTGTTTTTCTCATTTACCAATAAAATAATAATAAAATTATGGCGAAAAGGGTTATCGTTATATGTACACCAATTTGTTTAATTTCTTTCTTCTTCATTTCCGACAAAGCTGTGAAGGAACAAAGTCCGTACATTATATAAAAGCTTAAAAGAGTATATAATGTTTGTTTATGGACCGATTGTGGTGATTTTCAATATAAAAAAAATCAAATTTATTAGATATATTGATATATAAAATATATCCTTCATTTATCGGAAGCTTTCAGAGAGTTGATTTCAACCGACAGTCAAATATTACGGTGGAAAAACGCTTGGAATGTAACATAGTGCAGCTTGTATATATGGCTGAGTAGGTTATGATACCATTTTTAGAATTTTCGATATATCCCAAAAATCGGGAGTTACATTCAAAAAAACCGATTTTTGGGCTTCGCAGGTTTAAAAATTTTTATCTCTAATACAAATTTAGGTTTTTCTAATTGCAGTAGAAAGAAAAAAAAGTATATACACATTTATATTCATAGCAAAACTGTGTAAGATATCAAAGATACAAATTTATTTTTTATTTTTTATTCGTATTATTTTTACTTTACAGCCATTTTTGAGCCTCTCTTAATAAGAAAATATATTTTTTATTTATTTTCAAATAGTTATTTTACGTGTATTTTGTTGTTGCCTATTATTGTGCATCATAAATATGGCAACAATAAAATACCCGTAAAATATTTGACCAAAATTATTAGTTTTATCACTTCAAAAAAAAAAAAAAAAAAATATGTTCTATAATTCTAATCCAAGTAATAGCTCATTTTATTCCTAATAAAATATAGTATTAGGAAAAAATAAGTAAAAGATATGTTTTCCATTATAGAATGGGTAAAAAAATTGCTGTAAGATAAAAAAAATAATATGAATAAAAAATAAATTTGTGTCTTTAATATCTTACACAGATTTGCTATGAATATAAATAGGTATATATTTTAAAAAGGGAAAAATATTTTCTTATTTATTATTTATCATATATTCGAGATAAAAATTGTTAAAGCTGCGAAGTCCGAAAAATTGGCTTTTTGGAAATAACATCCGATTTTCTATATAAAATTATAAAAATGGTGTAATAATTTACTCACCTACTTATGCCTACAGACTATACTATGTCACATACTTTTTATTCTGTAGCACCGTGTTATTATTTAAACTCCCCAAACGGACAAAAAAATTTAAAATAAAATAATTTTTCTTCAATATGTATTTTTGTATATTAGTGTGTCCCAGGAAACAGCTTTATCTTGCGATTCTGATATAGAAAGACCACTCAAACGTTGCGTGATAATGAGCTGAATACAGGAAAAATATTAAAAATTCATCTTCACTTCCCTAGCAGTGATTGAAAATCATGGGTCTGATATATTTTTCTCAAAAAATTCAAGTTTTTTCTCGGAAAAAATATGAAAAAAATTTTTTTCAATTTTTCGCCTAGCAATTCCTTTCCAGAAGATCTACGTTTTGGTGAATAATTTTTAAAAGTACACTTCAAAATTGACCAAAATTACTAGAAAAAATTTTATCTATTTTTACTTATAAAAATGTTTACACTTTTTGCAAAAGAACTTAGAAATATTTTCCCTTGATGGTCTTAAAGTCCTTTATTGAATCAAAAGGTGTTAATAATTTTCTTTAAAAATTCAAAATTACTAGTTTTTTGAAAACAATTATAGTAGAAACTTGGAACCTTTATATAGATGAATTTCACTCGCTGGTAGGGAACTGAAGATGTGTTTTTAAAAATGTTTAAATTATTTTTTCGGTACTCAGCTCATAATCTCTGTACAAAATTTGAACAGCACTCTAATTTATAGATTAATTGAAGTTTTAAGTTGGAAATAAATTTGTGATAGCTTTTTAAAATTCGAAAAATTTTGATGCTAAATAAATTTTATCAAACCAAAAAAGAAAAAAAAAAAAAAAGAAAAAATCTTTTTATAATATATATTTTCAAATCATATTGAAATTTCAATATAATTATAGATACAAGTATATTAAAATTATTTGAAACTTTCAATATAATATTGTAACATCTGGCATCACCTGTTAATTTTTTGCATTATTTTCATTTTATATGTTTCGTTAGGAAAATAAATTCCACTCATAGAAAAGAGAGCTTTCATAAGAAGAGTATTTTTATTGGAGTGGGAGTATGTAATTTTTACTATTTTCGTTTCTATCGTTGTTGCTTTACATGGGCACCATATTTTCGTTTTGTTTTTTTGGGGGTGTTTTTTTTCTTTCGTTTATTCCCTAATTTTTGGTGTCTATCTCCACTATTTCCAAGTCTTAAAAGTAAATTTTCTCTATATATTTTTTTGCCATCACAACGAACACTTTATGTTTCTCTCATATTTATTTTTGCTATTTTGTTGTTTTTATACCCTACACCACCATAGGTGGCCGCAATTTTTAAAATAATTTAATGAAATTTGGTACAAATGACTTCTATGGATCAAGGACAAAGCCTATTAAAATTGGTTATGATTGGTCAATTATTTCAACTAGTCCCCATACAAATGTCCATCCAGAATATGGGTTTATCGATCATAAATGCCTTAAATATAGCAATATTTAATTGAAATTTAGTATATATAAGTTTTATAGTACAGTAATCAATGTAACAAATTTCATGAAGATCGGTCTATAATTAAACATAGCTCCTAATAAACCCTTTTGCGAAAGCTACTTTAACGTGCATATATTCCAAGCAAATGTTAGTATCGCAACACAAATACATTTTACATAATTAACCAAAGGTTCCGTATAAGGTCCACTTCCAGGAATCTCCCTAAAAAGCACAAACAAAAACAACATAATATAATGCATACATATGTTTCATAGAACTACACAAGCTCTCCCCGAACCTTGATATACATAATGAATGGTGTAGGGTGTCATATAGTCGAGCTTGACCGGCTATATTTTTCTAACTTGTTTATTATTTTATTATTGCTTTTTTGTATACAATTTATGAAGTAGAAAAAATCACTTTTTTTTTTGAAAAATTAAATGATGAGAAAATTTAATGAATCTTGTTCATTTATTGTGTTTTTGTATGTATTTATGAATAAAAAGTTTTACCCAACTTTTTTCATTGTAATAAAATTTTCTTTTCTATTCATGTTTTGTTGTTTTTAAGTTTTTCTTCTTCTATGTATTATTTCGGTGTGTTTGTTTTTTTTTTTTTTTTGTTTTATTTCATATTTGCTAGTTTATACCTTTTGTTTTTGTTCATACGTTGTAGGGATGAGAGATTGTGGAGTACATGACAAGGTCGTTTGAGATTTTTAGACTTCTTTTTGCAAACATGTTCTTGTGCTGCTGGCGGTGACTGGTTGGCGTTTGTTTTTCTTTTCTATATATTTTTTTTTTTTTTTTTTTTTGTAGGTAAGGGAGATTGTGTTATTTGGTGCATGAGAAAAACTTACCATGAATTTGAAATTTTTGTGTAATTTCGTTTTCATTTTAATTGTCAGCTGATTCACTATTTGCTAAAGAAAAAAGAATTGGAATTTATTAGAATTTAACTGATGATGACTGAAAATAATGGACTTTTATTTGAAATAAATTTACCTTGATAAATGAATTGATTAATGCTTGCAGAGCTATTAAGTGTGTATGATATCTAAAGTCATACTTTCAGATTTCTTTAGAAATTTTATTTACCCTTCAATTCTTAATTTATCACAAAGGCATCCAGTCTTATTAAAATAGCCCTTTTTTGCTAAAATGACCTGCTAATCTAGTAAATTAAAAAATTATAAATCTCTAAACAATTATCTAAACAAAATTTATGATTTTTTTTCTTTTTGAAAAAAGTTTTGAAAATTTTATAATTTGGAAGTTATTGGAAAGGAAAAAAAAATTTCTAGAGATTTTGGTCCTCGGGAGGACGCTTTAGAATATTTTTTATGTCGTTCTGTCCGTCTGCCTATTGAAATAAACTTTCCTCCCATAACTGAAGAACATGTTTTGTACATAAATATGTCGGAAAAGGACTTAATGTTTTGGAAATCATTAAAAAATATAAGTAAAAACCTTATTTTAATTTTTTTATTTTTAAGACCAAAACGTTTAAAATTGTTTTTATATTCTTTGGCACGGATAGTGAAATAAAAGCAATCATAATAAGCGTTTCAATGGCTGTGCAGCTAACAGAAGTCTGCGTCGAACAAAGATATCGTAGGCAATTGATTCTAAAAACTGCTATGTGGACTTAAACACTTGCCAATAAAATTAAAAAAGCTGATGGCCAAAGCTCTTTAATTGTAATTTAGTCTTTGAATAAAATTCCTTTAGATTAAATAAATGAATAAATTATAAACAAAATAAAAGGAAAAAAATACCTACTTATTTTTAAAAAAGATAAAATGTTCCATAAAGGTACCAGTTTTTAAGAGAATCTTCAAAATAAACAAAAATTGAAATTAAAATTTTTAAAAATGTATAAATTTTCAAACAAAGTACAAATTTCTAAAGTAAGTACCTACCAATCATCGAAAACGGTACCTAATAAAAGAAATTTATAATTTCAAAAAGTTTCCGAAAATAATTAATTCTCAATTTTACAAATTTTCTAAAGAGTACCTACTTTCCAAATGCTCAAAAAGCACAAATTTTATTAAATACAAATTATCAAAAAAGGTACCGTCATTTTTGGAAATAAGTAATTTTTTCTCAATATATAAATTTTTAAAATAAGTATTAAAAAAATTGCAAAAAGTAAAATTTTTTTGAAAATTATAAAAATGTAATACTATTTTCGAAAAACCGTTACAATTTTCAAAACAAGTGTGTACTAATTTTGAAATATGTAAAAATTAAAAAAAAATGTTCCAGTTTTCAAAAAGGTACCTAACAATTTTTTAAGAAACTACTAATTTTTTAAATTAATTAAAAAAATATTAAGTAAATAAATAAATAAAAAGGATCCAATTTCCAAAACAAGTACCAACTTACAAAAAGTACCAATTTTGAAAAAAAAAAATAAATTTCAAATTAAGTATCAACTTTTTGCAAAAATCAAAAAAAAAAAAAAAAATAAACATTGTAATTAAGTACCTATTTCCAAAAAAGTACCAATTTTCAAAAAAAAAAAAAAAATAAATAAATAAATAAATAAAAATAATTTTCAAAATAAGCACCAGTTAGTTCAAAAAATATCAAATAAAAAATATTTATTTTCAAAAAAGTTGACGATTTTCAAAAAGTAGAATTCATTTTATTCATTCATTCACAGGAAAAGACATCGTCAATTAAACGATTTATCGAACATAAAAATTATTCCCATTACTGCTTTAATTGTATCTATCAATCAAAATTCAATTTTTCTAATATTTTTTACTAAAAATAAAACAATTTATTGGCTATCAATTATTTTTCTTATGAATTAATGAATTAAATATAAATATAACATAAATGATGATTAGAGTAATAGAATATACATTTTTTAGGTTAAAATTCAATTAATAAAATAATTAAATATGAAATTGAAATAGGATTTTCTCTGTGTACAATTTGAATTAATATTATTACAAAACATTGTTTAATTATTTAATTATAAAAATAATTGAAGCAATTTTTTAATTTCTTATTAACATTTTAATTTCTTATTAACATTTTAATTCTATAGATAATTTTGTTCTTTATTTTCAAAAAAAATTTCAAGCACTCAATAATCAACGAGTTTTAAATTAGATACCAATTTACCAAAAATATACAAAATTTTAAAAAATAAAATAAATACTAGTTTTAAAAAAGTATCAGTTTAAAAAGAGCTACTAATTTAATTAATTAAATTTAGGAGCAATTAAAAAAGTTTAAATTTTCAAAAAAATGGAATTAAATATAAAATTTGAAAAAATATGTTGAAAAAAATGTGTTTTTGCGAAAAGCTTATTTTTAATTTTATAATTTAATTTAATTTTCGTTTTTTTCTGTTCAAAAAGCAATTTTGTTAAAAATTGCTGAAAGCATTTCCAATCGAATTATAATCAGACAAAAATATTTTTTTTTTTTGCAATTTTAAAAATATTCTAGATAAATTTATTCGCCAATTGAATTATGTATTTTCCAAAAAATATCTTTAAGAGGAAAAACTAACAAATAAAATGATATTACTTTAAAATGGATGTCATAAAATAATATAAGTCCATTAACAGAAAATACATTAAAATAATATTTTTTTTTTCAAACTTATGTGTTTGTATGCTTGTACGTGATTTTGCAACAATTGCATTTAGAATTTAGTATTTTATTTTTTTGTGGATGTCTGAAGTAAATTCATAAAAGGGAATAATGTCAGGGTCTTTTCTAAAAGGGCCCTTAGCTTTCATAAAGATTTTATTTAAAAAAAATTTTTATCAAAGATCAACTACTAGATATGAATTCTGCACTAAAAACATGATAAATTGTATTCAAAAGAAATTATTTGTAGAATGCAGGAAATGTTTATATTTTACAAAACTAGGCCTTTTAAAAGGCCTTCTTTTTGAAGATTTTGAGCACTAAATTATTATTATTATTATTATTATTATTATTATTATTATTATTATTATTGCTTTTAATAAGAAGATTATAGACATTTTACTTATAAAAGAGGTTCGTTCATACATACGCAGACAAATATACTTTGTATATGAACACATATTCATATACAAGAAAATGCAAAGAGATTGTAAGAAAATAAACAATTGTACGATGTAACAATCTTAGAAAAAACATTCATATAAAATACTTGTATTTTACTATTCTTACGTCCGTTTCCTCATACCATTTAAGTTTGGTATATGTACTATATATGTTTGTAATTGCAAGTGCACGTTTATTTATGTGTGTGAGTGGAATATATGTATATAATATTAACTACAATTTACAATTGTATGAAATGTTTTAATGCAACAAACATTACATCAAAAGCAGTTATATACATTGAAGGTACTAAATACAATACCACAAATGCATTTAAAAAGTACAGAATGACAAAAACATTTTCAAACAAAAATTTCTTTTAAAAGAAACTGACTTTAACATATATAAAATTTAAACATATTTGAACAAAATTTGTTTACTAAAATAAATGTCATACTGCACAGTGGGACAGAATCACAAACTTTTTTAAATAAATCTGTAACTTCTAATCGGCTACTTGGATTTAAATAAAGTTTCAAGCAGGCGTAGCAGAGGAGTTTACAATTCTAAGTTTAGAAGGGGAAGCCCACATATACCTCAGAAGCGGAGCTATGAGGGCTCAAAAAAGGGTACCTATTATATAGAAAATTTTTAAATGTTTTCCATTTTTTGTTTCTTATTTGATTTCAAATAGTTTTACATCTTAATGAGGCTTATAAAAAACATGCTATTTATTTCTTATAGTTTTCGATTTATTTGCATTTAAAATTTTAACTATCTCAAGTAAGTTCTTGGTCTTGGTAATTTTCTTTAACAAAGTTTAATAATTTTATACTTTTCCGAAAGTTATTTTAAAATGATTTTAAAATAGAAAACAATCCCAACATTTTGAACGGTCTAAGTACACACATTCCCAAATTTGACCTATTTTATATGACAGTTTTGATTTTAGTGTATATGTTCTAAAATCCCAAACCATGAAGCTGCAAATAGAATATAGTTTCGGAATTCATAATGTGTTTTTAGGAGGTTGTAATAGCCATCATTGGGACATTTATTTTAATTCCAAAAAACTATGATTTTTTTTTAAATAAATTACGTTGCCTGGCTGTCATAATTCCTCATTATATACAAAAAGATTGAAGTCAATATCTTTTGCAGACTTTTGTAAAAGGAATCCCACAATTCCTAAATGACGCCGAAAATCCCATAAATGGGATTTCCCACTTTTTCGCCCAGAAAGTACACATTTTCTCGATGTCAAAGATATGGCGTCTGTAGCCTATTAATGACATATTATAAATTCCGAAACTGCAATATGTTTGCAGACTTTAGTTTTGATATACTAAAGTCAAAATATTAATATAAAATAGGTGAAATAGTTCCGGCTATTGGGATTGTTTTCTATTTGAAAATCATCCTTGTGAAGATACTTTTCAGAAATGTATAAAATTATTATACGTTGTTAAAGAAAATTACATTTTAGAGAAAAAAGAGTGTAAACACTTTTTCGAAAAAAAAAAACGCACACACACAAATAGTAACTTTTACAATTTTCAATTTCGGAATCGCTTATTTTTGGGCTAGTTTAAGATATCAGCTACAAATTTTCTTTACTCAGTAGATAATTTCGTTCTTTAATCACTTAGAAAAAAGATAATCAAATCGGTTGGAAATACTGGCATATATATGATAAAAAAAGAAATTGGACCAAGAACTTGCAAAATTTAGATACATAAAATTTCAAATGCAAAGAACTCGAAAACTGTAAGAGATAAATAGCATATTTTTTTATAGTCCTCATTAAGGGCTTTAAAAAGATGTAAAACTATTTGAAAAGAATAAGAAACAAGAAATTGGCAAACGTTTAAAAATGTTCTATATCATCCCCTTTTAAACTTGAAATTGTATACTCCTGTTCTACGCCTAAGTGAAATTTATATATAAGTTATAGGTTTATTTCCAAAAATTTTCGTATCTGTCCCATTGTGCACTTTCTGCAACAAATAATTGTCTTGTTGAAGAAATTAGAAAGCTACAATGTGAAGATATATTTGTGTAGGTTTAAAATTTAAAAGTTTTTAAACTTTAAATCTTATAATTGCATATGTGTGTTAAATAAGCATGTTTTTGTGTTTTTGTGGGGAGTTAAAGTTTTGAAATATTAGATATTTTGTAATAATATATGTTTATGAGCTCTAAGCTAAACATATTTTAAATGAAATTTTAATTTAAGAAACTTTTTAGTTAATTATAAACTAGTTAAAATATATGGCCCATTGGGCTTAGTTATGCTATTGAAGAATAAATAAATAGATAAATGAAGAAGTAAATAAATATGTTAAAAAGCAAAAATGAGGTTTATATTTTTAATGTGTAATTAATATTGAAAAAGTTTTAGCAAACTATTACAGGAATATCTTAAGATCTTTATTTGGTTTTAAGAAAAATGATATTGTGTTACAATGAAAAATCGCTCGAAAAATATACAATGGTCTTTCTTGAGAACATCATAAATCAGTCTTAACGATTTGAACATTTTGAGTTATGTTCAAAAACTGTTTTCACGTAGGTTTCAGTATTAGTTAAACCCTTACATTATTCTTATTTTTAAATTGTTTTAGGAAGTGGACAATTTGGTCAAACACTAGGCGAATATTTTTTGAACAACCCTTAATTTTTAATTTTTTTCGAGTTTATTTCTATAATGCAATTATTTTTAATGATATTTTTGTTGTAAATATAATAATATTTATTTTTTTTTTTGAAATTGGACAGAAACTGTAGAACTTATTCGAATTAATTGAAAGTATGCTAAAAAATTAAGCAATAAATTAAATTCTTTCTCTTAAGATATGTAAATGATAAACACTTGAGAAAATTTTTTTAATTGGGGGCGGATTTTCATGAATTTATAATATTAAAATAAGACCCTAAAATATATTTTAAAAATTTACACTTACATAAGCCCATATTCTTAAATTTTTTTCGTGCATATTTAAAATGCTTAAAAACATATTTTTTGGGTTTATTTTAAAGAAATAAATGTCCAATAATTCGCACTTTATATATAAATAATTTTTATTTTCTGTTTGGAAAAAAAGTATTTATAGATTTTTATTTTACTGTTTAAAGTGCAGTTGGGGAAACAGAATGATTAGAGGGCGGATTTTCATGCATTGTTTTTATATAAGCTCCTAAATAAGTTTCCAAAAATTTATAATATGCACTAAAATTTTTAAAATATGGGTTAATATTAGTATAAATTTTCAAAAACATATTGTAGGGCTTATTTTATTAAAGCACTTTAAAAAATATATATATATTTGAAATCGGAAGAGAAACAAACAATTTGCAAGCACTACTTTGAGACAGCATAGTTATGTTTCTTAAGGGTCAGTCTTTAAAATCTTGACTTGAATATTCCTCTGCTAATAATGGGCTTCCTTTTATATAAATCGAACTAGCGTTTAGATAACAGATTTATTTCCAAATATATTCATTGTTTTCTCAATGTACTAGTGTTTTTAAATATATGAGTTTAATTCTGATCGATTAATTTAAAACATTTTTTCAGTAAGTCAAACTAATGATTAATCATTATTCCATAAATTTAATTAAAGGTAATAAAAAAATATGTCATAAAAAAAGAAAAAAAAAAATATTTCAAATGAGTATTTTTTTAAATACCACTTTTTTTAAATAGTGCTGCTTTTTAATAGAACTTTTTTGAAAAAGCTTATTTTGGATGGAAATGAAAAAAATTACACTTTTTTAAATAATAACACCAATTGGGTCCTTTTTTAGGGCCATAGGGGAGTGGACTCTGGACAACACGAATCGAGCCTGGAATGACAGATCGGACTGCAATGTTTCTAGGGCATTATGGCCTAGCTTAAGACTGGCAGATTCCAAGCATCTTCTAGGTATGAGTCGTGGTAGTCTTAGAGTCATAGTGGGTATGGTTACGGGTCATTTCTCAATAGGGAATATGATGAGTAAGTGGGACATTGGCACATCAGACTTCTGTAGAACGTGCGATGATGTTGAGGAGCTAGAGACAGTGGAGCATATACTCTGTCACTGCGTAGGGCTTCAGCGTAATAGGTTGAAGTGGTTTGGAAGCCATACACTACATGAACTAGGTGAGGTTAATGGCAAAGGACTTGTCAACCTCATAGGGTTTGTTATGGGGATAAAATGGCTTAGGAACAATCATAACTGATTGATTGGGTATAGGTTCCACTTTTCTCTTTTTCTTTTTCTTCTTTTCATAAAGGGATCACAATGGGCCGTTTGGCCTCTGGGTGTAGGCGTGAATGCGCCGCCCTTTCCAACCTAACCTAACCTAAATAATAACACTGTGCTAGTCGCAAATTTTAATAAGCTGGACACCCCACTAGTGGTATTCGCGATGTTTGGGTTTAAACTTTATTATGGAAGTAGCACAAATAATAAATAATTGGAAATAAAAGGGACATTATTTATGCAAATTAAACAATAAATTGATTGAATACATAGTCCAATAATAAATTAAATAATTTTTTAATACATTTATATTTCTGTTGCTCATGGGTAACACTAGTTAGTTTACTTACGGATTTATAGTAATATTGTTTGTTAGTTTAAAATATATCTGAAATTAAGAGTTCATGATCCTCTATTTCAATAGAATCTTAATTGTTTAATTTACTGAAATTTAACAACTAAATTATTATATTTATGCAAAAAAAATCAATTTTCCTATCCCCTCTTTTAGTCTTTAAAAATGAAATATCTCAAAAACGAACGCTAACTTTTAAAAATGGTTAACACCATTAAATTTAGCAAATTCAACTTAGTTTTACTTAATGAGTTTTTATCTTGTTAAGAAAATAAGTCTCACTTTCAAGCACAATGTAATTTTTCGAAAAATGTTTTTTTTTTTTTTAATTTTTGTAAAGTTATGACATTTTTTGGGAAGTCATACATTTGCCGTTTATGATCTGTTATTGCAGATTTTTAATAACAAAGTATTTCCGTTATATTGGTGTATCATACCGAATATCATATAATATGTAACTCTAAGTTAATTGGAGCTTTTGAAAAGTTGATTTCAGTATACATACGACCAGGCGGGCAGATATGCTCAAGTTTAACGTGGGTACCTGCCATGACGGCCTAGTCCCACGGTGGTCTTAACACTGGGTGAGGTCAATGCGCCCACCAACACCTCCATGTGCCTGTTAGGACACACAGGTGGCAACTAGAGACACTAATTGCCTGGATAAGTCTACTTCCCCTTGCTTAGAAATTGGAGCTAACCTCCTGCCGCACTATTGGTGACGTGTGTTGCAATGCAACACCACATCGAGACTATAAACTCCATCCTGCGATTTAGGTAAAAGTAGACAAATTTTAAAGGTCTACCCCCATGACTCGCTAGGAGCCTATGCTTTTCCAAGTCAATTTGAAAATACCTCAACTCTGACCATGTGAAATTTTATTTAGATATCACCAACGGTTAACAAGTTATAGAATTATTAAAAAAAATATATATATTTTGGGACCATCGTAGTGTTAAAATAATGGGTTATTTGAATAATGTTCGTTCGAGTTATTCGAACAATTTATTGCGAATAATTATTCGAAGAATTTAAATATGACCTTTTTCGAATAAGGAATAATTTGGATATTTTTAGGTCGAATATTCGAATAAAACGAATAAGTTTATTTTTCGGAATTCAGATAATTTTATCGGAATTCTTATTAAAAAAATATTTATGTTAAATTTAAATAAAAATGCTTTTTTCAATTTCCTTTACGCGAAATGACTTTTTTACATAAAATTTTGGAAAAACAAAACAAAAAAAATGAAATTGACTGAAATCTATTCATTTAAATTTTATTATTATTATTATTTTTTAAGATTACGATAATTAAGCGTACTTTCCAAGTTTGTCAGTCATGAAAGGAACCTTTTAAAGAGAGATCGTTAATACCAATCGGCTTCATTTTACGGCAGAAAATGAAAATTAACTTTCCTAAAGTATTGGCTTTTTAGGTCACCTAAAAATTTTTAAATTACACTTAAGTTGCTTTATCAAAATCACAGATTTTTTGTCACCTGCGCAAAAATGTAAACCTGTATAAAATAATGTTAAAATTACTTAAAAATTTATGCACAAATAAATTAGTATGGATATTATATATATGTATATATAATATATATACGATTCACAAAGATTTAAAAAGTTTGCGTAAATTGCATTGAACTATAATTAGACCCCAGCAGAATGGAATACATATTTTGTGCACCACTATACACTTCGTCAGCATCCATTTAAGTTTCGTTGATTAAAAAAAAAATAATAATAAAATAAAGGTTTTATGAAAACCTTTAATGTTTACATTTAATTAATAATTTAATCAAAATTTTGTTGGAAAATATGAATTTTATAATACTAATACTTTTTTTCGTTGAATTGTAGAAAGTTTTTAAACTTGTTCTTAAATTAAAAAGAGTAAAATCTGTTCTTGGGTTCTTTTAAACACATATTAAATTAATTGTTAAGTTTTCATCTTTTATTGTTATTCTTTTGCATTAAAATTATTTAATAAATCTTACAAAATCCTAAATAATTTAGTTTATTTTATTTTGTGATCAACTTATTCGAACAAACTGAAATATCTTAAGCGAATTATTCGTTTTATTTAAACAATGGAAAAACCGAATAATTTGAATACCCTAGTAAGTAGGGAAGAACCCTTAACTCATTCATGGCAACCAAAGTTTTTGCTAGGTACGAACTAAATTTGTTGGTCCTTCGAGTTCGTTAAAACCGTCTTCGATTCCGTAAATATAGATTTATTTATGTATTCATTGAAATATAGAATGTTTATATAGCTCTTTTTGAAATTTAATTAAATAATCTCAAACCAGACAAATCGGATAAAATTGATAGAAATTCATTATTCATGTTTATTTTAAATTTTCTTATAAATCGAAAAGATTTTCAAACTTTAAACTCTTTAATTATTTTCTAAACTCTATCAAGAATTCTTCATATATTTTAAGACAAGGTATTTTATTTTATGTTTTATTTAGTGCATACTTTTTGGGGCAAAAATGATAAATGTATAGAAAGTCCTTCAAGATAAAATCGAATAAAAAAAATCTTGTTATGTTTACAACAAAAAATTTCTTTAAAAATTATTGCATCGTTGTATAGTCTTTTAAAGGCAAAATTATGATAAATTGAAGTTTAAGTACTTAAGAGGGCCTATAACGAAGACTATATAATTTCTAGAGTAATTTTTCGTTGTAGAAAACTGTTTAACATTTTAGTTTTAAAAAGATTAAATAAAGTACATAATTTTGATTGTAATTAAGAAAATAATTAAAGATTAAATATCTCAAAGTTTAAAGTATACATTTGTCTAAAACATAAACCCTTTTAATTTCTTTTCTAACAAACAGGACCTTAATTAAACACATTTTATATTTTACATAGAAAAAAGAAAATCCTATGAATAATATGAAAAGTTTTCATAAACAAATTGTAACTATTGTCATGATTCTTTAAACTTGTTAAAGTTTCCTAAGAAAACAAATTAAAAAAAAGCAACGACGAAAAAAAATACTAAGACATTGCAAAAATAAAACCATTCTTTAGCTTAATAAAATTTCTGACAAATGCAGTAAAGCAAGAAATTTTAAAATAAGAAAATACATAAAAAAACCATAAAAAGTAAAGTAACAAAATGTAGACATAACAAGTGAGAAGTTATATTCGGCGTGGCCGAATATATATACCCACCATCTGTAACTTTTTAAAATTTTACTTTATAAGAGAGGTGGGTGGTAAAGTGGGCGGACTATGCCCATTTTGTGTTTTCGAGTTTACATTGGTTCTAGGAGTATTTGTACAATTTGTCAATTTTTGGTTTCTGAGTTTACATTGGTCCTTGAACTAGTCGTGTAAAATTTCGTTGATGTAAAAGCCGTTTCGTAAAAGATATCAGCCGAAAAGTATAAATTGGAGTTACGACGGACACCCTATTTTTCTAGTATTTGGTACATAACTTTTTATGTGGATGAACCGATTTTGTTCATTTTCAAATTCAAACAAACCTTATATAAGCAAATATTTGAGCCAAATTTTGTCCCTTAGAGCTCTATGCTGATTTCAATAGACAGCAGCATAGACGTACGGACATCGTTAGATCGTCTTAGATTTTCACGAAGACCCAGTATATATATGTATATACCTTATGAGGTCTTAAATGATTATTTAGACATGTTACACACGTAATGACAAACGAAATATGGGTATAAAAACCATGAATTATAGAAAAATTTTATGGGAGATTGTTAAGATATTCTTTTGGTTTTTGCTGAGAAATCTTGTTGTGGGATTTTTTTCTTCATTGCTTAAAGGAGCAAAAGCCAAAAAACAGAAAAAACCACCACATTATTAAGTTTGAAAAAAATATTACACGCAAAGAAGGAAAAATAAAGAACAACAATAAATAACAGAGAAATACTGGGAAATTTTCTGTAAGCTCTTCCACTAGTAAATATACTCTCTGGATTTTCCTATAATTTTTGTTTCCGCTCCTATTACACATTTGATAAAGTGGTGTGTGTCTATGTATAATAGAAAAAATAGAAGATATATTTTACTAGCAATTCATAGTCTTTATTACATTGAGAGAATGAAATTGAAAGAGTAGAAGAAAACGAATGAGGAAAACAACAAACGAAAATCAAAAGACGAAGTGTTACCATACATTTCTGCATGAAAACAACGCGCAGTGCTTTGCCTGCGTCCGTCCACAAACATTTAAATTGAAATACCGCTAGACAAGAAAATATTTGCTTGGAAAAAGAAAAGATTTGGAAAATAGACCAAAATATTTGTGGAAGAAAAAACAAAAAATTTTGCAAAAAAAAAAAAAAAAAATAAACAGCAATAAAAAAAAAAAAATTAACAAAAACCTAAGAAAAATAAAAATTCCCTAATTAATATCTATAAATAAAAAAAAGGCAATTAAAAAAAAAATATATACTTAGTGCTATTAAAATAAAGTTTTCATCATTTTACGACAAGTGTGTTGGGCTAAAGAAAATGAAAATATGCTTTCCAAAAATTTTAGGCATTTGCACAATGGTCGTTTGCCATTAAAGTTAATTATACGTGTAGGTCGATTTGGTCATATAGATTAACTTCAAAAAAAAAAAAAAAAATCAAATAAAAACAAGAAATAAATTACTATTAAAAAAATAACAAGTAAAACAAAAGAAATAAATAAAAAAATCCCATAAAAAATAAAATAAACATTAAAAACCTCAAACAAAAAAGTAAAATTTACACGATAATTATGAATGTGTATGTATGTGTATATTAGACTGCACCAAAATTTACCGACTTTTGAATTTTGATCTCAACTCCCCCCAGAATCTTTCATTGGATTGTAAAAAAGTATTGTGTGATATATAAGTGAAATCTGATATCGTTAACCCATGCAGCATTGGGCTTGAAGTTTGTAGTTTTTAAAAAAAATTAGCTATTAAATACTTTGCTTTGTAATAAAATGTAAAAAATCCTAATCTACACATAATTATTTATGAAACAAAATATAAAAAGGAAAAAATCGGTTAAAAAATGTTAAAGTTATTACGAATTCCCCAGACTATCAATGTATTTTAGACTACTTATGTAAGCAGTGTACAAATAAATTTTTAATTTCTTGAGAAATGTTTAAATAAAATGCTATTTCTATTTAAATTTGAACTTTAGCTGCTGAAAAATACCTTTTTGTTTCTTCAGGATAATTCAAACCCCTTTTCCTACTTGGTTGAAGGAATTTGATTTTTTTTTAATTGTTTCAAAACTCATATTTCAAACTTTTAAAAAATTTTTGTTAAACAGATTTCAAAAAAGTTCAAATAGAATTATATAGATTTGTAGACAACACTCCAGGAAATAAAATTAAAGAAGAATTAGGTCAATAACTTGTATCACCAAAGCCCCTTTTTTAACTGATATTCAGACTAAACAAAAAATATTCTGAAGTTTTGAAGAAAGTTAGACAAGAAATAAAATAACAAGGTTACAAATCAAAATTTGAAATATTTAAAATTTCTGAGGAAAGGAAAACATCACGAAAATTTATTTATTTAATTTTTTTTGTCTGGAGATGGATGTAATAATTTCTGTGGGGAATTCTGATGGCTTAAGAATGAGTTAATTATCATTTTATTAGTTCATGTTATTAATTAATAAAATTATATTAATAAAATTTACTTTACAAATATCTAAGAATAGATGTGTTTAAAAAAATGCTTACTCAAAGCTCATTTGGGGGTTAAATTTGCATTTTTTACTGTTTTTACCCAAAAAACCAAAGGTTTGATTTAAAGTTTGAGAATAATTTGAAATCCATTTTTTCTCAAATGTAAACGTTTGAGAATGATTTGAGAAAAATAGCATTCTCAACAAAAAGGGGATTTTCTTTTTCAAATTTGATGCAGATTTGAATTAAGGTTTAAATTAACCTTTGATATCAAAGGAAAAACACATAATTTCTCAAATATTTGAATTATGTTAACTTTGTGTTCGATGGTTATCAAAGAAGTTCTTTCAGTTATATTTCCATAAAATTCTATCGAAATCTAGATAAATAAAAATAAATAAGCTTTCATTACGTTCTCCTTCGTGTTTTAAGGATTAATTTTGTCCAATTTTACTAAAAACTTCAGAATGTACTTTTGGAGATATATTTTATCTTATTTTATAATAATTCCGTTTAGTCTTAATATCAGTTTAAAAAAAATTACTTTATAATTAAAAAAGCCGCAAAAAATGCCTTATTGCCGAAATACGTAGAATTCAAATCGCAGTTACGGCTTAGCGATACAAGGTATCGACCTAATTCTTTTCTTTTTTTATTTGCTGTAGCATTGTTTATAATCCTGCACAGTTTTATTATAATTTTTTTGAAATTTAAATTTTTTTTTTTAAATTTAATTCTTAAAAGTTTGAAATTAGAGTTTTGAAACAATCTTAAAAAAATCAAAATTTTTTAAACCATTTTTTAATCCTGCTGAAACAAAAACATATTTTTCTGTAATCATGGTTTAAATTTAAATAAATAGTATTTTATTTTAACATTTTTCAAGAGATTAAAAATTTTTTTATACACTCCTTACACAAGTGGTATAAAACACATTATTGGTCTGGGGAATTCGTAATAACTTTAACATGTTTTAACCAATTTTTTCTTTTTATGTTTTGTTTGATGGATAGTTATGTATAGATTACGATTCTTTTAACATTTTCTTAGAAAGCAATGTATTTAATAGATAATAAATTTTGTCTAAAAGCTGTAAAAAAACATATTTTCCCCATATAAATGCATCATAAAAACTTCTACTACGAAGCGGCAAAAGTTAACGATATCTGATTTCACTAATATTTTACGCAATATTTTTTTTTTGAAATCCCCTGAACGATTTTAGGGGAAATTACGGTCAAATTTCAAAAGTCGGTAAATTTTGGTGCAGTCTAGTGTGTATCATCTATGTGTGTGTGCCAGTTGGTGAGTTAGTTTGTAAACATTATTTTTTGTTTTTATGTGCAAAAACACAAAAAAAAAAAAAAATGAACAAAATTTTAATCTATAAAAAATGTTTTCTATCTTTTATTTGGTTTAATAAATTTATATGAAATTATATACATTTCGAGTGTGTATGTTTGTGTGATTGTGTTTGTAAAGTATATACTTTCAACTTTCTCTAACACTAGCAAGGTACATGAAAAAATCTATGGGTCTGAAGTTGAAGTAAGTTTGTAAGAGACATTTTACTTTTATTTAATAGAACTTTAAAGCGCAATTTTATTCAAAATATGACTTGATCTGTTGTAATATTTCTTTAATAAAATACATCTCTATAATATAAATTTTAAATTTTAGCAATAGATATTCGCTTAATACATCTTTCAAATCCAGAATTTTAAAAATAAATTTTAAATTCAAAAAAAAGTTAAAAAAAATCTAAAATGAAACTAAATCAAAAATTCATATTGCTAAGTTTAAAAATAACGTGAGACCTTTTTAATGATACACTTAAAATAATCAGGGTTTGATCTTTAGTTCAAAATTATTTGAATCAAATTCTTTCTCAAGTATCAAGATCTTTTGGAGTATAATTGCTACAATACAAAAATTAAATATAAAATATTTTATTTTTCAAGTTGTAATTGTGATATAAAAAAGTTTATAAAAAAATTATATATATTTTTGTTTTTGTTACCCTCCATCACTGGTGAAATTCTAAGCCGATTTAGCTACATATATATGTTTGTTTGTCTGTCTGTGGCATACATTTTCATATCTCGAATTAAAAGAAAATGTTGTTAGGTTTGTTTTTTGTTTTCCTAATCAGGTGATATATTTTAACTTTAGCTAAATCAGTTATAGAAATTGTAGAAGGACAGAAGAATTCTCCACTTTGTTCAAGTGATCTCTTTTAATAACTCTAAACAATATTTGTAAACTTTCTTTTCTTCTAAAGAATTAGGCCTGTTATTGTACTATTCACTTAGAGGCAAAATCGTACTTAAGTTCTTAAAATTGTTTTACGATTGAAAACTTAAATATACTTTTTCCATCCCTTAATTTTTTCTAAGTATGAATATTGTTTAAAGTCTAAAAAAATATTTATTGAAAATAAACAAAAATAAATAAAAATACAAAATCGATAAAATTATTCTAAATTTTAAAAAGATTTCAAAATACGCTCTAAATTTATATTTTCTTTGCGGTTATACATTTTGCACCAACACCTTTCTAATTTTACAGCCCATTACTTTAAGATTTCTTTTCATCTTTCAAGTTATTTGAATTTTTTTTTTAAATTCTGGTTTTTTTTGTATTTATTTTTGTTGCCACATTAGGGTGGTATAAAAATATATATTGCCCAAAAAAGTAAGTTTAATATTTATAACGATTTTTGGCATTACCATAAGCAAATAGTAACCTAAATTAAAAGATATTAATTGAGAAATAACATAACTAAGATAAAACATTTTAGTATAATAATATATATATATATATATATATATATATATATATCTATGTTTGGAAAGTTGATACAACCCTATTGTAAATTTACAAAAGCTTAAAGCTCTTTGTTTATTTTCTTATCAACCTAAGTATTAAACTGTAAAACGAAACATTACTTAAGTGTGAACTTTAACTTAAATGTTTCTTAACTATGTTTGCACTTAAGTATACACTAAGGGAACAATATAAAACCAGGCCTTATAGCTATTTGATTACATAAGCATAAGTCATAATAAACATTTATAACATTTAGAGATATCAGTATAGGAATATTAAACCCTCGGCTTATAGAATTAGTGTAAATATTTTAATTGATTTAAATCCTGATAGTATAACACCATCTGGGGTTAAAGGTAAATTTTGCGAAAAGATAGCTGAACGAACTTAAAATGGCCGCCAAATAATTTTACATTTAAATGGAAATGGTTTTTTATTTAGTATTATATCCTCCATCTCCGTATAAATTTTCTTTGTAATGGATTAATAGGATTCAGAGATGTTAACTAAAAAGTTGTGAAAATCAATAAATTTTCATGTAAATAAGTTTTTTTTTTTTTGAAAAAAATCCATTTTATTTACTTAAAAAAAATTAAAATATTTTGTACAAAAAATACATTTTTATTAAAAATCATTCGAGTTATCATAATGAAAATTTACAGAGAAAATTTATTACATCTATTATAGGAAATCACATATATGTTTGTCATGTTATTTTAAAGCATTTTGGTGTTATGATTACATCGGTTTCTATGTCCAGCAAAAATAAGATGTTTAGTTATCCCCTGGCTACATCTGCAGATATTTTCAAATAAATTTTTCAAAATCTAATATACAAGATATCAATCTTTCGTTTTATATTGACTAAAGACTAAGAAAGCAACAAATACGTATTCCATTGAAAATTATTTTTCAGCCAAAATATTATAATGTAATCTGTACAAGAACTTTACCACAGTTCTATTGTTTTTAAAATTTATGACTAAAAATAAAATCTACGCAAAGTTCTCTTCATTTGAAATGATATAAACAATATTCCAAAATGTTTAAGGTGTGAAAATAATACTCTTTCAAATGTGTTTGTTCAAAAATGTTGTATTTCAAATGTACTAAATTTAACGAATATTTTATAACAATTATATTAATTGGAATTTTAAAATAATTTCACACAACAGTTGATGATATCTTAGTTTTTTAATTTATAAATAGCTTCAACTTAGATTGAGAAATATCAACTACAAAAAATATACTTTACAATAACCAGAAAAAAATTAGATGAAAAAGATGTAGTTGAATCAGGAGTTCAAGTAATGATGATCTGGTTCAATTTAGATGAAACATGCATAAAAATAATTATTAGATAATATATTTTAATTAACTCGTTTATTCGCTTTATAATAAAATTTAATTAATTTTTTTAATTGTTTACATAAAAAATAAAAATAAACAAAGAAAAAACTCTTCAAACAAACAGATTTTAAAAATATAATAAATATATACATATACTATATGTGTATATATGTATATGCATATGTATATGTATATACATATATATATATATATATATATATATATATATATATATATAAATATATATATATATATATATATATATATATATATATATATATATATGTATATACATATACATATGCATATACATATATACACATATAGTATATGTATATATTTATTTTTTTTTAATTATATATACATTCTTTTTATTATCAATAAATAAATATTTTACTCAACGTTTTAAATATATTTGGAACTAAATTCAACAGGATTTAATTGTGAAATACTATTCTTTATTATCCGGGAAGTATTAATCAATCCATTATTTTGGTAATATTACTATTTGTTCCAACATTTTTTTTAGATGTTTCTTAGAATAATGACTGTCAATTACAAAGACAGTTCTGCATGTATATTAGAACTATGGAATTTTAAATTCTGAAGAGCTTTGTTTCTATTTCAGCATTACCTTGAAGAATACTTTCATATAAACGGTATGTAGGAGTTCTTATTTTTTACGATTTTTCAATCAGCTATCGATTTTCGATAAATGCTCCTATTTTTGTTTCCTCCTTACATTAAAAAGAAGTGTAGTTTTAAATCCCTATGTTGGAAGGTTTTATATACTGGGTTGAACATCTATTTTCCTTTTTATTTTATTAGTATTATTTTTATAACACACACACACACATATATATATGATCGTTAATACATTAAATAACAAATCATCGCTGTTCAATTATTGAAGGTCTATTAAGCTATCAAATCATTTTGAAATATTTCCACTAATTCGTAAGTTAATCAACAGAATTGCGTGTAATTTTTTAAAGCTTTCATATAGAAATTGAACATTTTTTTTATCCGAACAGTTACATATGTATATGTGAATTCCAAAGTTGTATTATATTAAAATAAATACATATATATGTACATATATTAAGCTTTTAGATAAATAAAAAAAAACATTATTTTAAGCTGATATTTTATATATACAGTATCGAGAATAAAAAATGCCACGCTTGGCTATATGATTTTTGATGGCATTGATTAGGGCTATAGTATTATTAAATTAGCCAAATTTTGTTGTGATTTTATTCTTTGTGGTCTTAGCCAACAATAGTATCTTATTTTATTCCAAATTGTTAGAGTATAAATAACAATAGTTGTTAGAAATTTTGTTAAAGCAGTTGTAAATTAATGCGAAAAAATAAAACTAAAATAAAACTAAATAAAACTATAATAATTGAAAAATGCTGAAAACTATAATTTAATTGCATTACTATCAACTACTACCAATATATATAATTTTTAAGGTCATTTTAACTACAAAGGATATTAATGATGTTAGAAGAAAACACTCTTTTTCCATTCTTTTTAAGAATTTAAGAATATTTTTGAATAACATTATGATGATGGTAATAAAATTATACTGATATGCAGTTCTGATATGAGGATTCTTAGAAATTATCTTAGAAACACAATATTGAAGCGATTATGCATGAAAAAATTGATAAAATTTATGGAACAATAAACATTTGATATTACTAGAATGAACATATATGGCCATTTAAAGCTACTACGACCACCAATCGTTGATCTAATAATATTAATATGGTAACAGGAAACTCTTCTAACATATCACATATTATTTACTAAAATCAAGCTAGCAACTTTACTTTTAGAGACAAATCATTTATTATTATTTTAACGAGTACTGTTTAATGGAAATGAGATTCTATTACGACAATTTGAATTAAACTATTTAGGCAGACATATTTCCTTAAATATTAATTTCCAATAGTAAAGAAGTAAAACAGTACAATAACCATGAAGGATGAAATTTTAATTATTTAACATAGGAAGAGTGTCAAAATAAGTATAATTCCTAATTGTCTTTCCCTGTCTTTGAATTTTTTCTAAAGCCAAAATCAAGGCATATTTGCACATTAAATAAACAATATCGTGTCATTGCGAAAAAATTATATTTAGCTGTTGATTCAATTACAGTAACGATCGAAAATGGTCGTGTTTTTTATTATGAATTATCAAATTAAGCCAAATTGTCATGAATATTTGATCGCTTTTTCATGGAGAATTTTTGTAAGATTTCAAACTAATAAACTAACTGGAAAATTTTTCAAAATAGTTAAGAAAAATAACAAAATTTAACAGAAAGTGTTTTTATTTGCTAATATTTATATTATCTGTAAATTTCATGTTGCTTTAGTCTATAAGAAAGAATTGCAAATCATGGTACTTAAAAATACTATAGTTTTAAAATTTTCCAATCACGATTTTTTATAAAATTTAAAAAATCATGTTAATTTGTTTAGAGTTTCACTTTTTTTGATCGCTAAAATTTATAACTGCTTTTACTAAACGTTTAATAATTTTTCCAACATATAAAAATATTCGAAGAAAATAGCAATAGTCTATGGCTACAAATATTAAAATCACAATAGTATTGTTACATTAGGTAACGCTATAAGCAAAATGTATGCTAGCAAAGATCACATCACATAGTGTTGCTTTTTTATGCTCGATATTGTATATTAATAAAGTTAAATATATTTATATTTGGAATAAATGTAGTAATTATTTTAAATTTGTTTGAAATTCAATAAAAAAATCAATTAGTTTATTTAATTAATATTATCATATTAATAAAAAATCAAACAAAAATTTAATTAATATAATTAATTTTGTAATTAAATTATATTTTTGTTTTTTTTTCTGTGTGCATGAATTTAACATTAGATTGCTATAGGAGTTCATTTGTAAATGCGAAAATTCAATGAAATGGCTTTACATTTGAATGATTGCGACAAACACATTAGTGTTTCATGATTTGAAAGTGATTTTTCATTAGTGAAAAGAGAGAGCTTATTTAAATTATTTTCAAACGTAATTAAAAGTTTGCATTAAAAAAAAAATAACAATTTTTTAGTTTTTAATCTTTTCAGGGGATTAAAAAACTAATATGTAATTTAAATAAAAATTACATTTGTTATTTATTAAAAAAAAAAAAAAAACACAAAAATTGTGCTAATAAATTAACACATCAACTTCACAGAAAAATAATATTTTTGGATGCTCATTTTAATCACTTCCATAACGACAATTAATTACAAACTTATAAAGGCATTAAGAATGAATTTGATTGTACTATTGATTTAAAAGTTCTGAAAATGATAACCTCTTTCCACCACTTCAATTTATTTTTGCTGGGTACTAATGTTATAAATGTTTAATTATTTGTTTTCCATCATCTTTAAAATATATTAAGAATATCAACAATTTTATCGGCCAAAATAAATTCATAACGTTCATGAATTAATTAATTCCCCGAAATCATTTGTTGTTATACAATTTTATAATTATTAGTTTTTAAATAAATGTCAATAAATTTTTTGGAGTTGTTACCCTAAAATGGATATATATTTATATATTTTGCTGAAGCTGAGTTTACATTTATAAATTAAATAAATCACTAAAAATTAAAAGTCACCAAAAATTACACGACACTAAACACTTTTGTTAATTTTTTATTTAAAAATCTAAATCAAATTAAAATTTGGTGATTTTTGGCAATTTCTGATTAGCAATTTGGCGACAGAGGCTAAAAAACATCGGACAACCAATTATTATCTTGTTTTTCGAGTAAAAATAAAATGTTTAATTTTTTAGCAGTTAATCTTTTTTTTATATTGTAACGTTATAAATTTTTAAACTTCGGGTTATTTTATAAGATTTTACTTAAAAGAAATTAGTGAGTATAATTTTGTAGTTGGGTAGAAAAGAGGTCAGTCAATTTGTTAAAATGTACAGCAAAACATAAATTTAGACAAATGTGAATACATGATTTTAATGTAAAAATTCGCTTTTAACTTTTAATCGAACTGCCATTTTTTAAACTCCTTCAACCACTGTACATTTTAAATGTGTACGTGTTTGTGTTGTTTTTTGCTCTTACTCTTTATATTCATTTTCGTTTTATTCAGTTTAAATGCTGATAACGCATTTCGTTAAAATAAGAATGTGTTTGTATATATACACACATACATATACACATATATACATAAACGCGTACATATATATATATATATATATATATATATATACATAAATACATACATACATAAATACACATATATACATACATACATATATAAATACGCACATACATACATATATATATACATTCATAAATACATACATACATATACACGTGCTGAAAAAGTTTGAGAGTTAGTGTGATTTTGTTTATCTTTAGAATGCAGGCAAAATTTTAAGAAAAAGTTTTCTTAACGTTTTTTTCTATTATTTTTCTGTAACTGGCAGTTCTTTTGTATAAAACTATATACTCAAATTTGTACAAGGTTTTCTGTGTGTATGTGTGTGCGTGGGTATGTGAGTGCGTGTATATTTTTTTGTTTTCAAAAAAAAAACCTAACTAAAGCAAAATAAAGTTTTAAAAATTATAGTTTGAAAAAATAAACCCAAAAAAACGTAAAAGAAATCGAAACAACCAAGTCAGCACAAAAAGCGCTGTTAAAAATTAAAATTGCACTACTAATCAGAAGATTTACTAACAAAATCAAATTACAAAAAAAAAAAAAAAAAAAAACAGGAGAAGCAGCTACAACAGCAACAACAGCAACAACAAGAGAACTTATAAAAAATTCAACTAAGCAACTCAAAAATTATCATCTTTAACTAACAACCAAATAGAATAAGAAAAAAAAAAAAAAAAACATAAAGAAGAAGAAAATAAAACTTAAGCAAATACAACAAACTTTTCTACTACTAATACTTATTCCTTACTTAAACTTATTTGGATACGGTTTTAATTTCTATCAGCACGTAAGTACTTGAATATTTAGTATAAATATTAATTTGATTACACTATGTAACATATTTTGGATCATCAAATATTGCCTCAATGATACCAATGCGAAATTAAAGTATACCATTTGATTAATTAAATATCCAAAGGGTTTTTCAAAGTTAGTTACAATTTTGCTTTTATGGAAATATATCATATAGTTAATAAAATGCCACGTCCACTTTTTGCAAATAATTATTTTTTTCAAAGGTTAAAATATAAATTGAATTTCACTTTCATTAAAAATCAATTTTGCTACTTTCTTCTTGCTACTAAAATAACCCGATAAACCAAATAATTTCGTAATGATATTATAACGATATCATTTTAAAGATATTGGTGTCCGAGATTGATATCATTTATGATTCTAAAATGATAAAATTTACTTTCTCAAAAATGATATAATTATTTCAAAGGATATTAGTAATAATATCGAAAATATGAAAGTAGCGCGATAATTTTGCGGTCTAATTATCGATATGATGTTATTATATTATCGATAATAATATTATTATAAATAAATATGGTAAACAAGTTTGCAATCGCAAGTTGACTTGTTGTCTCTATTTGGCAGTACCAAAGCAGAGTTTGTGGACTATAATTAAACACCAGCAGAATGCTATACGTATTTTCTGTGCCGCTATACACTTCGTCAGCATTCGTGGTGTCTTATCCATTTTGGTTTCGTTGTAACCAAAGCATGGCGTCCGCTTTGCACTGGGTGCAATTTTGGGGGACTCAGTTAGCTGCACCAGGTGTTTGGGCAGATTAAAGAGAGATTGAATCTATCGTTGTAAACGCTGCTATAGATGTACTTACTTTAATGTCATACGCCGACATACGGTTCGAAGGACCATAAAAAAATTTGAAATCGTAAATTGCCTTGTTGTTTCTTTTTTCAAGTATCAACGCAGAATTTGTGGACTATAATAATATAATAAACATCAGCAGAATGCAATACGTATTTTCTGTGCTGTTACACACTTCGTCAGCATTCGTGGTGTCTTATCGATTTTGGTTTCACTGAAATCTAAACTTAAGATAATACATTAATGATACTAATACCAAACAAATTGCTATATTTAATAATAAAAAAGATGGTTTAATAATTTTAGTTCCAAATATTTTATTTTTTATCTTCATTAAACACAACTTGTCCATCAGAAACTAGCTGAACTGATTTGTATCCTGTTCCAAATTAATTGCGCCTGCCGAGGGATGACAAATTATTAATTTCATATATGACAAATGTTTATTGAAAAAAACGTACGATTTCAATATTTTTCTTGGCTACTGCAGTTATGATTGTATATTTTTGATTTTATTCGATATTTCATCACAAATGTTCAAAGCTATGATATCATAAACAAGTCACTTATGATACAATATCATTTCTTGGTTTGTTGGGAATTCGCAAAAAATTTGAAATACTAAATGAATATAAAATATTGTGTATAATAATCTTTAATCTCTATGGATACCATGCCTCGTTTTCGCTCACCTTTTACTATTTTGTGATATTTTTTTTACCACTTTCATTAAAATATTTATGAAATTTTAAATTTGCTTACTAAGAGGCAAAAAAAAAAAAAACTCATTCCATGCAGCCAGTACTTCTTTCAGGAATATACATTTGTGTTACGTTTCATTTTAATCGTTTCAGTAGTTTAGACATAAGGTCAAGTCGAATAAATTTAACAATATTATGACAAAAATGGGTGTAAAATGGGAGTGGCATCCAGCTAAAATCTAGTATAATAATTCTAGTAGTGTATAAAACAACAGCAATATATAATAACATTTGAATTATATAAATTAAATGATTTTTATTTCCAATCATATCAAAAAATTTGAATTTCAAGAGGTCGTAAAACCAAAATTCGAACTATCTTTGAAAAACACTTTGGGGGTTTCACTAGACTACTGAGACGCTTTCATTTTGCGTTGGAATTATTGAGGCAATTTTTTCTTGTTGCACTGTGTTATCTTAAGATTATATGCTGCAAATCATTATAATATTTTATATATATATATACAAATTCAAATCTATATACTATTTTATTTACATATATATCTATATACATATCTATATATATATCTACATACATACAAATGTATTTTATAAATTTAAGAATTCTTAGAAACATTATAGTGTGTATTACCATTTATTTATTGTATTTTGAGATAATTAATTGAATTCAGGAATAAATTAAGATTACCTTCATGGTAATCTTATAAATGTTAAGATAGATTTATATATGTCTTTAAAATATTTGGAAGTTTAGTTTTTACAGCCAAGTCATCATTCGTTAAAAGATAATAAATTAGTTAATCCTGTATTCAGTGATTGTAGGTTAATATTAAATTTGTAAAGATTTTTAGGAATTTTGTAAGAGTTGAGTAGTTGTTTTGAATATTAGATTTTCTAATTGATTTAGAAAGCACAAGAACGTAGCGCTTTAACTAAGGACTCCGCATGAAAAATTTAGTGCATACAATTCGACTTAGCAAAATGAAGCCAATGAGTCAATATCTTTAATTTTATTAAGTTTTAAATTTAGTAGAAAAATTATTTATTAAAAAAAAAAAATATATTTATGAAATACCCTTCATAAGAGCTTTATTGTGTTTTCGGTTGCTTTTTTATTGGAATGTTTTCATATCTTTTTATACTATATTTTGTGTTTTTGTCAGCTTCTAAAATTCTTTAAATATTTTTTTCTACCCCGACCCAATACAATTAAAATTGATAGAGTTCTGGATAGTTTGGTGGATTGAACCACTTTGCCCATAGCAGCAAGATTAGTTTGATACCACTCATTTACTTTTTTGTTGTCATAATGAGAAGAGAGATCAGGCCACAAAAATTAGAATTTCAATAAAAACTAATTATTCTATTACAATAAATTTTAGCACATTCCCAGCAAAAACTTTGCTTCCCTGGTAAGCTAGCAGTTGTAATTGAATACAAAATTAAACTACTTGTTTTTTTTCCTGAGTAATTATTTATTTTTGTTCGAGTTGTCCACAAATTCATGCAGTTATTTTTAGACTCTAGGGGTACTCAAAAATATGTATCCAAATAAAAAAAAGTGGAAAAAGCTCGAACTTGGACACAAATTAACCATTCGTTTTTAATGACTAACGTCTTATTCAGTACACCATCTCGAATTTAGTTTTTTAAATGACAAACATTTTTTTTAGTATAAAATATCTTTTTAGACATTTTGTTAAAAACATTAACAGCCTCAGAATGGGGTTGAACCAATATCTTTCTGGTCGCTAATTCAGCGCTCTAGTCAACCGATCCACGTGATATTACTGTGTTCTAATATAATTGAGTACTTATTTATGTAATATAGAGTAGGAAAATAATAATGACGCCTCATTACCAAGAAATTACTTTAATAAGTAGTTGCCATTACCGAGAACCAAAAAGTTTTTGCTGGGTTGTTACTGAGAATAATAAAAAATGTAAATTTTTTTCAAATACGGTACAAGTTATAAGCCTTAAAGTGTGTACTGATTTTTTCGTGCTTATTCTTTATGTTAACATTTTGGCATTTGTTACATCATATTTTTGCATATTTTAGTCGTAATAGCAATTTTTGGGCTTAATAGTATATTGTATTATATTTTCATAGAAAATCCTTATTTGAGAAAATATCTTAGCAATTTTTTGCATATTTTATACTTAGGAATATAATTTCGCAATTTATTACACTAAAGAGCATAATTTTGTATATTTTATGCTTAAGAGAAAAATGTTGCATATCAATATATTTTTTTAAGTGCACAAAGTACTTTTTTAGATCATACCTTTGGTTGCCACGATAAGGAATTAAGCAAAATTTTTCAAAATTTCTATTTTGATTTAATTTTTTTCGATTTCTTTCTGCAAGACTTAATATAATTTTTATCGTTTTATTAAGAATAAAACGATATATAACACTTTCAAATCGCTTAGAAACTCGAAGAGTTATTTAACGTTTTCTTAAGTTTATCAATAAATTATTCAGGTATTTTATGTAATGTTTTATTTGTTGCATACTTTTGGGTGCAAAAATAAAAAATGTATAGGAAATGCAAGTAAGTTTCCAATAAACATCAATTCAAACGTGAGAACAATTTTCAAAAATTTCCTTTAATAAATAGCATATTTCTCAAATTGTATTCGAAGCTACAAAATATGTGTTATGAAATAAATAAGAAAATTTAAACAAATTTCTTACAAATTAAATGTTAGGTTTTTATAAAATTTTCAAATTATTGTAAAATATAAAGTTAAGTTTTTATATTCGGTTTATTTTATATTTTTTCCAATGCTATTAAGACAATTTTCAAATGTTTTTGCATATTTAAATTTTCTATTTTTTTATAAAAAGTTTAAAACTTAGACATGTTTGTTCAAAAATAAAATATAATACAATGAGGCGACTCATTCCCTATGGAAAAAAAATATTTTTGTTACCCCCACCCCCCCTCTCATAGAAAATAAATATTTGTATTTTCTTCCAAAGCATCGCATAGAAAATGTGGTATTTTTTGAAATTTATTTGGAAGTCTTGTCCGTTGGTATATAAAACGTATTCAAGAGTGATATTTTATATTCCATAAAATATTCCATTTTTAAAAGTTTTTTTCAAAATATTGTTTGTTATTTTAACGAAAATTCAAATTGAAAAAATTCTAAATTTCTGAAATTTTATTTAAATATCACCAACGGTTCTTAAGTTACAGAATTATTAAAAAAAAAAAAAACATTTTGGAACCACTATTTAAAAATACAAAAATTCAATTCTTGAAATAAGTTACAGCTGCGTATGATTAATATTTAATTGATAATAATGTCATATTTGTCATACGTCGCACATACATACACATAGATTTCAATCATAGAGCATTTCTAATTCTAAGAATATAATACTATAAATGCGCAAAGGTGGTTTTTAAACAAAAATAGCAAAATGTGTACCATTTGAAAATGACAATCAATTATTTGTTAAGGAGAAAGAAAAATCACTTTAACTAGAAATTATTAAGAAAATAAGATAATGATAATAATATAATGATAATAATAATTTCTTTATTTTACTTATTATTCTCTTTTAAAAGTAATTTATTTCTGTTCGAATTAATTCTTCTTTAGTTTACTAAAGTAATCATGTACCTTTTTTTTAATAGATAAAATGATGTTCTTTCTACAGAATTAATTAAAAATATGAAATATTTTTTAATAAAAATTTCTTTTCTTTTTCAAATAAAATAAATATTATTTCCTTACTTAAATAAACAATGTTAACAGTTTTATTATCCTTTTAAAGGACAGTCGTATGTAAACAGATATTAAAAAAATAAAAGCAGAATATAATAATTTTATTATGAGAGAATTTATTTCAAGGGAAATAAATAGGATAAAAATGAAACAACAAAATTCATAAAAACAGCATTCAACCAAAAAAAAGGAAAAAAAAAACAGCTCACAATTGTATTTTTATGCCAAGGCGAAAGTACTTTATTAAAGTTGTGGTACTCTGAGCTAAAATATTTTATTATGAGTTTGGATTTTCTATTTTCATTCTTTTGGTGGTTAGCTAAAAAAAAACAGCTTAGGTTTGGTTTTTAAACATGTATTTATTAATATATTTTTGTGTAAATCTTTTTTATTATATTCTTTGCGTGAATTTTTGTTTCAAAAGTTTTTATTTAAAATAATAATAATTATAAATAATAATAATAAACAACTGTATAAAATTGCCACAAAATGATACTTTTTGTTTTCGCTTGAAAAAGATGTAAATTGGGAATATCGTATAATAATTTATTTTGAGATATTCCGAAAAATGTGTTTTGAAAATAATTCGCCAAAATTTCAAGTCAATTTGAGACATTATAATTGATTTGGGGCGTAAATGTACGTAAATTTTTAACTATATTAAAATATATTATATATGAGACATTCATTATCAAACAATTTTAACCTGATTGAAACTTAATCCTTAATAAGTTTTGTGGTAATTCTGTTAAAAAAAAAAACGAATTACAAAACTAATAGAATGCAACATTTTAGCATCGTAGGCATTTCAACATCTTATAATCATGATTGTTGGTCAAAGTTCAAAAACTTAGAAAAAGGGCTTAAAACTACTTAACTCTTTGCCATTCTTCTACATCTTTTGTTCGCTCGTTTATACTTTTTGATCTCATTTGATCTCATGTAAGCTAATCGGACTTTGTGGATAAATATTGCACTTTGTTTTGGTATTGTTTAGACTTTTAATAGCTACATACAGGGTAAATGAATTCTGATGACAAAAATTTTAAAATTTTTGAAATTTTTTGGTTTTTTTTGGGCGGGGTCTGTATACTCCTCAACAGAACACAAATTTGAAAACAGGGATTGTTACTTGTTGTTATTATACGTATTTGATGCTATATCTTGATGTTGATGTGCCAAAAATTGACAACGTAGTAGATAGTCTCAAAGTTTGGAAATCAAGAGGGAAAAACTGAAAAAAATCAGTATTCACAGTTTCATATAGAATATCATGAATTACTGTGTGAACTTAGTTTTTTTTTATTATTTTACAAAAAAAAAAAAAAAAAAAAAAAATCCAATTGAGCATTAAAAATAAATTTAATAAAAAAATATATGTACTTTTTGTAATTTAAGCAAAAATTGCAGTTTTTGTGTTTGTATTTTTATATAGCACATTGCAATTTTACACCTCTTGTATATATATATAGACATAAAAACGCCAAAAATTATAATTAATCGGGGTCATGAAATTAAGTCAAATGTCGTTGATAGTTGGAAAAGGGATGCTTTTTTCAAAACACATTTTGTTAAGGCACATCGCGTGGACGTCACGAAATTGACCACGAATGGCATAATAGGGAGGTCTTTGTAATGATTAGCGGAAGTTTTGAAGCGCATCAAAAAATTTTAAAAAAATATTCGAATTTTATGGAAAAATTTACTTGGGTTCAAAAAGGATCGCAATATTTAATAACATTTGTTTCTAATAAACTCTAATAATATATATTTTTGTATAATTTATATTATAGAGAAAGAACCCCATTTTTAGCAAAACGTTAAAAAGTCGCGATTTTTAGTATAACGAAATTTCTTTTTTTTTAATTTTGCTAGCAAACCCTAAAACATCCTACAGTAATACCATCAAATGACACAGTACGTTTTGATGTTGCGTGTAATTTTTTACCAGAATTGTACATAAACTTCTAGTTTCATGTTTCTGTGTCACTTTATATTCATACAAATAAATTGTAATGTGTCATAAAAAAATTTAATTTTTTTGCAGACCTTAAATCAAAAAATTTTGATAATGGCCCATACATTCTAAATAAATAATAACTTATTTAACATTTATATTTGTTTTAATTTTTTTTCTAAATTTCGATTTTGATTTTTTTCTTTAAGACTAAATATTTTTAAATATAAAGTTTTAAATGCCATTTTGTTTAAAATAAAATGAGATATCTCTCCTTAAAATCGCTTAAAAATTCAAAAATTTATTATTTATTTTCTAAAGCTTATCAATAAATTGTTTATATATTTTAAGACAGAGTATTTTTATTTGGTGCATACTTTTTGGCGAAAAATTGAAAAATATATAGAAAGATTAAATTATACCAAATAAAATCGAATAAGTTCTACAGTATTTATTTGTAAAAAAAAAAAAATAATATTTTTTTTTAGCTTACAACAAAATTGTACTTACAAATCTTTGCATCACATTGTGGGAAATTCTGAAATACGAGTACAAGGTGATTATAAGTATTTTGTGAAAATTTAAAAAATTTTATATAATGTTTAATTTACTCCAAAGATAACAAATATATCGTTAACTATTGTGTAAAAAATATAGCAAAATTCTAATTTATATAATTATAATAAAATAAAAAAAAATAAAGAAAAAGCTGGCTAGCTTAAGAGTATAAATTTCGCATCTTAAACTTTGCGGAATATAATTTATACCATTTTGGATATATACCTTTGTGTAGATTATATTTATAGTCATAAATTTCGAAAACTGTAGAACCGTGGTTAATATTCTTTTACAGATTACATTCAAATATTTTGGGTGAAAAATAATGTATAATGGAATTTGTATTTTTTGTTGCCTTTACCTCCGTACTTAGATCGGTATAAAACGAAAGATTAATATACTTTGTGTATTGGATTTTAAAAATTTTATTTGGTGATTTTTGCGGATGTAGCCAGAGGATAACTAAACATTGTCTCTGCGTCGGACGTACGGACGAAGTAATTATACCATCAAAGTGGTTTTATATAACGTGGCAAACATATATCTGATTCATTATTATAATTGTAAATGATTACTCATTTAATAAAAATGATTTGGTATCTACATATCTTTTTTACCAAATACTTTATTATTTTAAATCAAATGGAATTTTCTCAAAAAGAACTTATTTGTTTTAAAATTTATTACTTATTACATTTTTATCAATATACAAAAATTCATTTAATAGATTACAAAAAAAAAAAAAAAAAAAAAACACAACATTTACCTCAAATCATTATAAAATTTTATGGTGACCATATTATTTCCTTATGGCTATCTATCTGAAAATTAAATAATAAAGTAATGAAAAAATGTTCTCACTAAAATTAATGATATATACATCAAACGATAGCTAATAAAAAGTAATTATACCTAATTTCGTAATTTTTTCTAAAAAAGGTAATATTGAGGAAAAAAGTACATTTTATTTAAATTTTTTTTTTCGTTTTTTTACTTTTAATTTTTATTCTTTCTATTTATTTTCTATTTATTATTTACTTTTCTTCATCTAACGTTTGATGCATAAACCATTAATATAGATAAGAAAAAAATCTTTAATTTTGTTCTAGGATCATCGATGTAAATGGTCGTGTAGCATACTATTACAATCATTACAATCATTGTAGGAAGTTGAAATTTGGATAAGTTGTTCTAAATAACATCCCCTTCATAATTCTTAGTACTTTTAAATTTAGTTTGCAAAAAGGAATTTTGGATCACCCTAATGCATATATCTCCGCAACTATTATTCTACGTATACACGAACGTCGGCAGAATTTCCAACTTTATGTTATTGGGTGAGAAATGGCAAATTAAAATTTTAAATTGCCTTTTTTACAGAAAATTTTAACTTTTTTTCCTTTTTATGTTTTATTTGTCTTTTTAAAATAATATTTATTCATTTTGCACCTTTAAAAAAAAGGAAAATTATTAAAAAGGAACAATAAATTTGTTAGCTTGTGTTAAACATTATTGCTGAACTTTTTGTTTGAACATTTATTGCGAAATAAATTGGACTTATTGCCCACATGTAACATTTTAAGGTGAGAGATAGAATTTGACAATTGCCAATATAAAAATGTTTACGTGTAGGATTAAATAGATTAAATAAATTGACACATAACTTTGAAGATTTCTTATTAGGACAGATCAGACAATTATTTATTGAGATATGACGCAATTAATTAATTGTATATATAAGGATTTATCACAAGAGAGAGTTATGAGCCTAAAACTTCATGATCACATGGAGTTATATTTAATTTTAAAATTAAATTATATTTAAAATTTATGACATTTAGTTCAATAAGTATATTAAGGCCCTTAGCTTGAGAAATTCATATTTCCTAAGATTTGTTCTGGAATCATCAACAAAAAATGGCCATGTAGCATCCTGATTCAATCAGCGTAGGAAGTTGAAATTTGGCAAATATGTTCTAAATTATATCCCCCTTCATTTTAGGTACTTTTAAGTGTGAGATACACTTTAGTTCTTTTTTCATACAATGTTGGACCACCCTATTATATATGTAAAAAATGTGTTGAAATATAATTTTTTATAAAATTTAAAATCTATTGTTTTTTTCAAAAAATTAGAATAAATCGAAAATGACCAAAAATTTCCTAATTTGCTATTTTATCGTAAAGAATACATATTTGATTAAAATCTATGCGTAAATAAATGTCGGATTTATTTACCTTTAAGTGATGGCATTATTTTTAAATGAGATTATTTCACTTAGTTGTCAATAAAATCGACATTTGTGCATCGATTTAAATTTAATATGACTGATTTTATTAAAAAAAAAAAACAAACAAAAAAAGCAACATTTTTGGTCAATTTATATTTTTTACGATTTTTTTGAAAAACAAAATTTTTTCAATTTTTAAGAAAGGTGAATTTTGTGGCATAGCCTCAAAAAATTATTTTTACATATTTTGCCTTATAGCTCAAATTATAAAGTAATAAACTGCTTCGAATATTTGAAAAAAAATTTTCAAAAACTCATACAATATTTTAAATTTGACATAGAAACTTTTTAAAATTCAGTGACTATATGTTCTAGACTAATTCTGGTATTCATTAGTGTTTACTGAATAATATTCAAAATTATGTTCAGTATTACAAATATTTTTTTGAGATTTTTAATCTTCAAACATTTCTTGCTATTAACAAAATCTTGCAAAAACTAATTTTTTCAGTGTATTTCGTTAAATATTAAAGATGAACTAATAGTTGTTATATGTGTTAATAGCACATAAACAGCACTATGGTTTAGCATTATTTTAATTGCTTTCATTAATAAAAATTATTAACGCAAACAAATTTTGTGTGCATAAATACTGTTTTGTAAAACCACAAAACGACATTTGTGTTAGAGGAAAACTAATTTCTACATATTTTTTCGATATTTTAAAAATTTTTGCTAATTTTTTTAATATTTGTTTTACTTCTGCTGTAACTTTATTAAAAATTCTTCTCAATCAAATTATCCTTAAAGTATTCTTTATGATAAATATTCAAGGACTATTTATTTTATCAACGTCTCTCATTCGTTTCATATATGTAAATATAAATTTTCAAAATTAATATTACTCATACGCACTGATTGATTAATGCTTGCAAAGCAAAAAATATTAATCATACGCCATGAGCAAATGAACTACAGGAGAGAAAATGAAAGAAATTTTTATATTTTCATTTGGTTGGCAACAAAAGGAAATATTTAATTTAAGAGTCCGTAAAAAAAATAAATTCTAGGTACTTATAAATTGCGTTCGTCTGTTATATATTACCTCTAATGATAACACAGAACGAAAACATATTTTATATAATTATTTATACCTTTAGTTAACTGTAAATAAATGTATGCATCGATTTTAATGAATTATTTATGATTAAGGAGAAATTTTACGATTTTTGAACCAAAAAAATTTTAAATTTTGTAAAAATTTTTATTTAAAAAAATGATTAATGATTGGGCATACAAAATTCTTTACCAAACCAATATTTTATATCTACTTATTTTCCTAAAGTTTCATCACAACTACGAGTAAAAACGATTTTTAATTCGCTTTTAAAATAAATGTATAATAAAAACATAAAGTGAAAATTAAAATTTTCTGATAAATTTATTTTTTCCACATAAAACAAAATATAAAGAAATCAACAATTTACAATTTTTATTGAATGGTCACCATATTTTTGTTGGGATTTTTTACTCAACAATTTGTTTATTTTTTTCAGTTCTTCAATATATCATTATGGAAATCATTGCTTTTATTTATATTGTTTGCGTTCCTTCCCTCCTCCTGTTGATGCCTCTGCAAAGAACTACACTTACCGTTAAAATAAACAAGCAGCCCAGCACAGATGCTTCAAGACAATTTATATTTTATTTATTGATGCATTTGATACACTGACTCACCCAATTCGAATATTTTATATAGAACGGCATAAAAGAAAATATTTCCGTTTTTTTTTGTTTTGCTATTTTCCCACAGTGGGACTGGTGAAAAATCATTGAAAGAAATAAAACTGAGAAATGATGTGATTGAAACAAAAGTAAAATATATTAAAAAAATTACACTGGGTAATACTGATTCTCAGTTTATTTAGTACTCTTGATCATTGTAATCTATAATCCACTTTTTTTTAATTGACTCTAGTTCTTGAGATAAGCCATTATATATTACAACACATCTCGATAACGAATTGTGTGTTTGGGTTTAATAAAGAAAAAAAAATTTATATATTTCAAATTATCTCCAAGTTTAACTTGCATAATTTGTCATTGTGTTCAATATTTTCGGAGATACTTAAAATCAAGGTTCTCGAAAAAAACTACATTTTTTTCAAAAATTTTGAACAAATTTTTATTCTGTTCAACAGTTTTAAAGATAAAAAAACGAAATTTCTTACAAAAATTAAAAATTTTGATTTTTAAAAAGATCCTTAAAGTGACCAATTATGAATACTTTTTCTCCTTCAGTAAAAACCTGAGTATATTACAAATAAGTCGACCTATATTTCATTAAAATTAATGCATAATTATTGTCTTTAATCAGCATCTTGTTTAAAAATATAATAAAATGTCAAAATGTTCACCACAATTGTAGTACAAGTGGTATATATTAGATTGTCATTCCATTTGTAATTTCTACAATATTCATCTGGAATGCAAAAAGTATATATATATATATATATATATATATATATATATATATATATATTCTGGATCCTTATTGATAACGAAGTTGATATAAAGATGTTCGTCTCTCCATCTTTCTGTAGAAATCAGTTTTTAGAAAGTCTCAGATATCAGATATATATACTTTATACATCAATTTACGGAGAATTTCCCTTAGATGAACGCTAAAAAATGAGCAAAATCGGTCCATATCTAGCCAAAGATATCGCCAAAAAACCGAAGATACCTCTAAAACACATTTTTGTTTTCGATTTTTGTAAGCCCCTATCAGATGCCAGGAGAGAGATTTAGCGCCTTTCTTTCTCTTAAAAAAGGTCAAAATAAGACCAGAAAAAGTTATTTTTTTTCAATGTAAAAACTTATTTCTTCTCGTTCTCATTTTTATGATATTTTTTGAAAGATATTTATTGCAATAAATTTATAAATAAAATATAGAACGTCACAAATCGCCTAAAAAATTACCATACAAATTGGATTATATTAAATTTCAGAACGTTTCCTTTTTGGTTAAGCATTTACAAATTTTTTGGATGATTTTTCGCTTTTATATGATTTTTTTTTAATTGTAATAATGAATTGTTTCCATGGTTTATGGCATATGTATATAAAAAGAATTATTATAATATTTTATTTAGTAAGTCCGTAAAATTAGTTTAGTTAGTTTTGATTTGAGTAATGAAGCGCCGCAGGCGAAAATTTTTGTTACATAATAATAATCTCAATTTCTGTAAAAATAAAATTGGTTATGGCATATAAAATTTTGGCCTTTTTAAGACAATTTTAAAAATTGAAAAAGGTTAGAAAAAAGCTAGAAGCTAAAACAAAAATTTTAAGACTGAAAACAGAATAAAAAAAGGCTAAATTGGCAATACTGGCCCCTATATATAAACTAGCGACTTTGTTCTTGCACAGAAAATTTGAAATATTTTTAAAATTTTTTTTGAGGTAGAAATTAATAAAATAGATACATTAGTATCTAATATAACGGTCTTTGACCTTTTGAAGCCCGTTTTTATGTAGATCGATCATAAATGTTTTTCTAAAATTTAGGTTTTTTGAATCAATCAAATCTGTCTACAAACAACCGAGTTATTAGCAATTTTTTTTTTATTCATTTAATAACTGCTTTGCATATAGTTGTTGTTGTTCTTATGGGCACTGAAAAATTACAATAATAAGTTATATCATTTTTTTCAACTTTTTGAAGCCTCTATAAGCTAGACCCTTCCTTATTTCGCACAAAATTCGGATTATTTTAAGAATTTTTGTGTTAAAGAAATAAACTCAATCGGTCCATAAGTATTCAAAATATCGGCCAAAATGTTTTTTTTTGTTTCTGAAGACTCTGTGTATGCTACGGACTTCGTTTTTGCACAGATCTGTCAAAATATATATTTTTCTCGAATTTCGAATTTTTAAATCAATCTAATCGATCCATAAATAAATTATCAAAATACCCTTTTTTTAAATTAATATTATCTGCATTTTTTTTTAAATTAAAGTTGTCATTTGATATTGCTGTTTTAAAAGCTTTAAAATATATTAATGTTTTCATATAACACCTCAATACGGGTGAAGGGTATATAAGATTCGGCACAGCCAAATATGGCATTCTAACTTGTTTTTTTTTTTTTTTTTAATGAGAAACTATTATTTAATTGTCAATAAAATCGACATTTATGAATCTATTTTAATAAGATATAAGTCTTTTTATTTGCAACATATTCGGCTTTATGGTGAAGGAGCATAATTTCCTTTTTTGACTATTTTCGATTTTTGACAATATTTTGAAAAACTAAAATTTTGTAAAAAAATAAAATTATTTTGGCATAATTTTTGTTTCATATTTTTGAAACTATTGTGCAGATTAAAAAATTATATATTGAAGATAACATAAATTAAAATTTTTTGGTTTTTTATTAAACAAAATCAGATATTACTTTCCCGAGATACGTTGCATTATGTGGCACAACCTTATTAACTTTCTATATTGCGGTTTTGTAAGCTTAGCACTCAATAATCACGTATGTATATCTTAATTGAGTAAAAAATCATATGCCGCGAATTTTTTTTGTCATCCTATGTTACCTAGTTAATTACAAACAAAATGTTTTGGAGTTGAAAATTTATTTTTTATTGTACTAAAAACTATAAAAGTTAGTAGGTAGTAATAAACAGAAAAGTTTACAAATAATTTGACCTCTAACTTCACATTTGAATTTTTATATTTACTATCCTTCTTATTATTCATCCGGTCCCACGGTAATTTAACACACGTATATTATGAGTCAAGACTTCTTAGTACTCGTATCCCTAAACTCAACGTGAAAAACTAAAAATACTTTTTTCGTTGCAGTATCAATATTTGTTTATATATTTTTTTTTTGCGTTGTCTTTGTTATTTGTGGAACTAAATTAAACACAAGTACGACGACCCACTAAATTCGTTAACGTAAAAATAACAATAAAATAACAGCAACAACAAACATTTTACTCATATATATATTCGTATTTATTTGCACAAGCAAAACAAAATAAATTTTTATAAAATTTTATAAAAATTTATTATTATTTTTTTTGCAGTGATTCTCCTTTACTATAAACTTTTAAGGCCGAGGAGTATGTTTTGAGTATTTGTTTTATGGCCAAAATAATCAGCAGATAAAATAACAAAAACAACAAGATTCTACATAAATAAATAAAAGAACAAGCAAACGAAGAAGATTCATCTACCGACCATTTCTCACTCAATAAGAAAATATACAAAGATTTTTTTTGGAGAATTTGCGTTTTACATATTAAATATTTTATTTATTTTCTCACGTATAAACACACACACACATACACACACTTATTATTTGTTGTACACATGCCTTGTTCACTTGCCTTGATTTTTACAATATTTACATCAACAGATTTCATTTGCCTGGAAGCAAAAAACGAAAAATATAAAAATCTGTTAAGATTTTTATTACATTTCTTGAAAATGAAATTAATTTATTAAAATCATATATCAACTGAGTTTTGAGAATTAAAAGGAAACTATTAATATTGAGCTCTTAAGTATAAAATATGTTATTGGAATATTGTTAGGATAAAAAAAAGTGTTATAACAAATTGAAGTCAAATTTCTTAAAATTACAATGTGTGATTTTCTACAATTTTTAAATGCATATTTATCTTTGAGGTGTTATTAATTAAGAATAACAGTTTAGGTCATATTTTGAACGAGCTCAATAGTCATAACATGGGAGACAAAATGAAAACTTTTTTTCTAAGACACGGGATTTTTCAATCAATTTGAATGATCATGGAGTTCTAAGTCTTCGAATCACTTTTTATACCCCATCAGCGTATGTACTGATGTTTATAACGCACAGAAAAAATCATCCAACACCCACCTTAACGACTCAGAATCAGTTTTTGAATCGATCTAATCATGTCCGTCCGTCCGTCTGGCTAACTGGACGGCTGGCTGGCTGTCCATATAAAACTTGTGCACAAAGTACAGGTCGCAATTTTGAAGATAATTCAATGAAATTTGGCACATAGGACTTTCATGACACAAGAACGAAGCCTATTGAAATTGGTGATGATCGGTCCATTATTTCACCTAGCCCCCATACAAATGTCTTCCCGGAATAGCGGTTTAACGATCATAAATACATTAAATATAGCAATATTTTTATGAAATTCGGTGTAGAGAAGTTTTGTATAAGTTTCAATCTTTGTGTTAAATTTCATGAAGTTCGGTTCATAATTGACCATAGCTCTCATATAAAACCCTCTTCCGAAAATCACTTTAACGTGCATAAATCACATACAAATGTTAGTACCAGGGTCTTATATCCGACACAAATAAGTTTTATATAAATAGAAATTATAATGACAAATTTTATGAGAATCGCTCCATAATTTACCATAGCTCCCATATAAGCCCACTTTCGGAATCACCCTAAAGTTCAAAAATTCATATATATGTTAGTATTAACGTAATATTCTGTATTCATGTATTTTATTTTACACTTAGTAAAAGTATTGGACCACAATTGCCCACATGTCTAATATAAGACCCCTCCACGAAATGTAAGATCCCTGCACAATGGTGTGGGTTATCATATGGTCGGGCTTGACCGACTATATCTTTCTTACTCGTTTTGAATTGACTTTAATTTTCGAAATTAACCGTTATATAGAAAATTAATAAGGTAGCACCACATAGTGCAAATAGCACAGAATTTTAATTAAAATTATCTGCTAGGTACGCCTACATTAACCTGCTTGGTAGCTTTGGAGATATTTAAAATGTTGCCTGAAAAAAAATCAGGTTCTTACAAAATTTAAAAAATTTTGCTTTTTAAAAATTGATAAATATTTAAAATTACTCAGAAAGGTTAATTCTTCACCTTTATTATAAAGCTGTATATGTTGCAATTAAAATGAGACATGGTTTATTAAAATCGATGCATAAATTTCGACTTTATTCATAATTTAGAGAAGAATCTCATTTAAAAATTATACAAAAAACAAATCAATTATTTCACTTAATGGTGAATGAAGTCGACATTTGTACATCGATTGAAATAAAATATATCTCGTTTTAATTGTAAGAACTACAGTTTTATGATAAAATGGAAAAAATAAAACTGAAATTTTTGGTAATTTTAAATTTTGTACAATTAAAAAAAAAACTAAATTGTTTGAATTTTATAAGAAATTTAATTTTTTTATTACAATTCTTTTAGTTTCTGCCAAACTATTGAGCAGATAAAAAATGATGTAAACATGAATTGAAGATCTGGATTAGAATATTTTGCAGTTTATAAAACCAAATCAGACAATTTATTTTCGAAATATGTTGCAATATATGACGCAAATTCATTAATTTTCTATATTATGGTTTACCTTGAAAACTAGAGTCAATTCAATAAAAGTATTTTATAGAACTCCATGACAACGTGTATTCAAATTGACTGATAAATCTCGTGCTGCAGAATCAGTGTTGCCCTGTGTAACAGTTGGTTTTCTTGAAAGGCATACACTTAATAAATATTTTCGCTAATTACACTGTTCTGATCACCCACAAGTTTGTGCTTGTCAACGGCTTTTTGGGGAAATGTGGGAATTGAAACCTAGAATTATATATTGATTTTTATGACCATAATTAGATTAATTCTGACCTATACCGCGTTAGTGTGGTGGATGAAAATAGATCAAGTATATGCAAAAAAATCACCAATAAGGTCTATAGTCTCATTTGTGTATCAATCATTGGCGCTATGAAGATCTGTCCCACATATGCGTTAGGGGCCATTCTACTTATTCCCCCATTACACAATTTGGTTAAGAAGGAAGCCTATATGAGTGTAATAAAGTCTGGGGACCTGGTTTCATTTCAACTATTTGAAAATGACCCTTCCATTAAGGTTACAGACTTCATGTTGCCATCTCTAGATATCTGGCCACGAGGATCATGCAGATAATGAACGGGCAGATTGTCTGGCCAATAGGTGGGCGAAGCGCCCATTCATTGGGCCTGAACCAAAGAAAGGATTTATTATTGGGATACGATATTCGGACTCAGGCTGAGCGGTTTATCACGCTGAACAGAAGCAAATTCCAACAGTTACTAATGCTGAATAAAAGCGATTTAACGGAACTATTCACCGGACATTATGGCTTGAGGTATCATCAATATATCCTAGGCAATGTGGTAACAAAAAATGTTGGTTTTGCGAAATGCAGGACGAAATTTCTGAGCATATTCTCTCACCTACTAGAATAGTTGGCTTCATTTGAGGATTAGGTCTAATACGGTGAACTTCTAGGGTTAAATAAAAGATTCGATTGGGTTGCAGTGCGCTAAACCCAACGTATATAATAATACACTGTTCAGCAAGAAAAATGTTATCTATTAAAAAAGAAAAAAAAATTTTATGAATATAAAATGTGCTTAATAAGAATTGGTTTTCACGTTCTTCTAACGCATACAAATTATTTTCTGGACATGACCAATATTACTCCTCTAATAAGGTATATTTTACGATAACTTGAAAAAAGTCTGTACGATTAAAAAAAAAAAAAAAAATGAAACACTAAAAGATGCGGACTAAAATGACCTTCAAGTTACTATTTATTATTTTTTTTTATATGCTCAATATTTTCGGAGCTCTTCAGTCGGCGGAAAACAAATTTTTTCATGCAGAATTAAGAAAACTTTTTTTTCTTAAAAATTAAAAAAAAAATAATAATAAAATGGCTGTAAAGTATTTTTAATCATAAATCAAAGTAAACCAGGAATAAAATTAACCATATATATATGATTTTATTCATAATTATGCGAAAACAATTTTTATTAGCAATAATTTCATATGCATGTGTGCACAAAAACATTCAATATTCATAAAATGGTATAAATTTAAAGCTAACTGTAAAAAAGAAAATAATATGATAATAATATGGTAATCAGATAAAATTTGGTGTAATAATTAGAAAGTATTAATTTATTTAAGAATTTATAAAATTTCTTTGGGAGAGAAGATTACAAAACCTAAGAACATCTAAAAGTTTAAAAGATAAATTTATCACTTAATTTTTCTCCTTAAATATTTATTCAGTAATTAATTTTACTGAAAAACGCTAAACTATTTCTTTTTTCTGTCTACCAAAAAAACCTAGAAATTTCACAAAAGATAACTAATTACTAGCTAGTTTATTTTTGTTGTTGCAGCAACTTAAATAGAAGAAGCAAATAAAATAAAAGCTTACAAAATGTATAGAATTTTCAGAAAAATAACATTTTTAATTGTACCACAATATAAATATACAAAAAATACATATACATATGCACTAATACATGCATACATATGTATATAAAAATGTTTGTTTATGTTATGCAAACATATACAATATATGCACTAATTTGTATTTGTATTAAAACTGACATTGTTAAATACTTTCAGTTTATTTTTTTTTTCAACGGAAACTCATTTGTCAGTAGTTTTCATAGCAACTTCCGGTGTAACGATGTCATTTAATGTGAGTTTTTGAACTTCCGTCGTCATTGCTAGTACCTAAATCAGCAAAACATACAACCAGCTTAAAAGTAAAAAACTAATAAACAAAAACATATATATGTATACACACACACACACACACACATACACACACACATATATATATATATATATATATATATATATACAGTAGAAAGGGGGTGACACTATTACGAAATACAAATACAATCAACCAACCGTCAAGAATTTGAAGTGTAAAATACAAATGTAAAGCTGCTGTATGTAATGTAAAAAAAAGTCAACCCAACATATTCAGTATTACATTCTTACTTTACACACTGCCAGATAGACTGACGGACGGACGGACAGAAAGTATGTACATTTGACAAAATGAAAAGTAGCAGAAAGAAAAAAAAAAATAGTTTTTTGTACTAGAATCAAAATTGTTTGGAGAAAATTAAAAGTCAAACAAATTAATTAAAACACAGTAGCTAACATTTATAACAAAGATGGCAAGATAGGTACAATGGTACCTTTTTTTCTGAGTACAATTTAAATCTAAAATTACATTGAATGTAATAATTAAATTACAGTTCTCAGGCTTCTTTTAGGCTCAATATTAAAACTTATACAGAACAGATATTTTGAAATATTTTCCATAAAAATCTAGGGATAAAGTTTGAAGTCCTCCCTTTAGCAATAATATTTCTGTCAGTATTTCGGGCGAAAAAATCATAATTTGTAATTTCAAATTTTGTCTTGTTTGATTAATATACTTTCAAGCAACGTTGTCATCTAGAGTTTTTAATAAGTATCAAAAAAGGGGATTTCAAAAAACGAAGTCACCAAAAAAAAAGGGACCAACTGCTTCAATACCTAAAGAATTTCTTGAAATTTTTTTATTTGATAAAAACAAAAACCAAAAATATTATATTTTAAGAAAAACTACTAAATTAAATTTTATGAATAATAAAGTAATTTATAATAATTTTTATTATTACAAAAATAAAGATTTATGCAAAAAAAGTTAATATAAAACACTTTTGTACTTTTGTACGAGGTATTCACTCGGACTCCAGTTTTTCATAACCCCGCCTAACAAATTTAGAACTGGCCCTAAGTCTGTTAGACAATTTGTTTTTAATTAGTAATAATTTAGAAAAAAAGCCAAAGTAAAAATATAAATTACAATATAATTATTCATTAAATCTATTTTCTAATTTTCACAATTCGGTCCAAAAAGATTTGGCATTTGATATTTTAAATAGTTGTTCATATTATTAATTTTTAACAGTTTCAGTTCATATTGTGAAACAATCTCAAAATAATTATATTTTTTTATACAACTTAGTTTCACGTCATTCGGCATATATTTTGAAAAAGCCGATATCTAGTTCCTTTTTAAAAAAGGAACCAAAAAAAAAAAAAAATGGCCAGGTTGTTAAAAAAGGGGTAATTTACGATTAAAATCGTCAAACGGTAACGCTGCTTTCAAGTACTGGTAAAGAGATATATAAGAGAGAAATAAAAAAAATAATGTTTAATTTTATTTATACACTCATTATAAGCGAGCGACAATCAAAAAGGATATTTTAAGTAATTTTTTGTTTTTGAAAAAGTTTAATTTTACTTTAAAAGTTGTATAAATTGAAATTCCAACTTAATAATGTTAATGGAATTTATTTGAGTTAACAAGAGTTTTTATTTGGAATTTTTACTTTTAGTTTAAATTTGCTATATGTAAAATTTGTTTTTGTAAAGTTTTAGTGAGCAAAAAAAAAAAAAAAAAAAACAATTTAAATTAATGAAAATAGTTTTGCATAATAAAGGCGCGAGATATGAAAATAATTGTAGTTGGTTGTGGTAGGGTTATTTCATTAAAAAAGAAAATAGTTAATTTAATTAAAATGCCGATATTAAAAAGCAAATAGGTTGATTAATAGGCGGTAATAATATGCCATTAATTAGTTTTATATTTTCATAATAACACATTTTGCTACTGACTTGATCAAATTTGGCCGATAACACTGGTCGGCAAAGAAATCCTTCTTTAAACAAAATTAGGTCAATTATATTGTATTAGGTACTGATTCATTTTATGGGCATGATTAATAACTCCCTCATTAGCCGGTCACACTTGTATAAGTTGAAAACGGTTTATTAAATTAAAAAAAATTAAAACTCCAATAGATGCCGATTAAAATTAGTTTCAAAATTATTTTTCTTTATTTGCTCATTTGAAAATTAGTTTCGAAAAGCAAAACAATTTTTCGTGCAAAACTGGAAAAATGTTGCTTCTTAAAATTTATTAAACGACATTTTTAAATCTTTTATCACAAAGCTGGGTATAGTGTTACAATTGAAATAAACATTATGAAATTAAAATTGATGAACAAATTCATTCACAGTTAACTATAGACGTTTATGGTAAAAATTTTATGTAAATTGTAAACATATACATAAAATTTTTAATTAGAGGGCGGATTTATTTTTTGAAAATATGCGCCAAAAAACAACGCATTTAAGAATTCAAAACATACTTTAATAATGGAAAAAAGCGTGCATTTATTTTGTCATGATTTATTAAATAAAAATAAAACTTAGTCCAAAATTGCCATGCAGTGCAATACAATTTGTATTTTTGTTAAAGTTAAAGCTTTGTTTTAAAAGATCAATTCTAATTCCTTGGCCTTTAGATATGTACTCTTTTAGATTGTTTTTTTGTTTCTAATTTATACTAGCGATATTGAGTTTAATACAACCTTAGTTAGATAAGCTTTTATTTATATTAACAACCATATTTTTTTATTAAATTTTTTAGTGTAAAAATTTTTTATACAAAGAAAATGATCTTTCTACGTTAATAGATGTGATAGGAGCGTATTTGAATAATTGTAGTTCAGAAGAAGAGTATTCTTCTCTCCATACCGTAGAATACAAATAGAAGTTTATGTGAGAGACACTACGATCTAAATTTTCAAAGAATTATAATTTTTTGTTTTTTTCAAAACACAAAAACAAAATATACGTGACTACATGTATTTTGTTGTTGCATGAATTAGGTTTTTGATAATTGAATTAGAATTTTTTCTCTCACACAAATATCTACTAATCTATGATCTGAACGTGGAATAATTGTGTTTGAAATGTTTTTAATTTTCTCAAATTATCATTTTTTTAAAGAACAGTTTGTAACTTTAGTTTTATTTTTTGTTTTCTCAGTAACATTATCAATTGAACTGATTTGATTACTTAATGAATCGAAACCCTCTAATTTAGTAACTGTTTCAGAAAAAAATCTATAGTTGGAATAGATAAATGGGAGATTGGTTTTGATATTTCTTGATGTTAATACTTGTCTAACTCTTTTTAAAAGCTTAAAAGCCCTTATGATTTGATTCGTCCATAACTTTTTTTGAAATCGTTAAAATATTGTTTGTAACATTTTACAGCATCAAGCCAAGATGCCCATCTCGTAAAAACTGGTTGCGGAGAAAGTGGCAAATTGGGATAATTTTCCTTAAATTTTGCAACACATGTAGAAGCTTCCAAATATATCTGTTTTCCATATGAAATCAACTAATAAATGTGATAAAAATTATTAGTCACCTCTTCTGCTACTCAGTGTAATGCGTAGGCTAAGCAGATTATATGTAAAATTTTTCGATAGAAAAAATTGTAAATATAAGAGAATTAAATTTTTATTAAGGTTCTCCCCTCTTCTCCTTCCCTTTAAGGAAAGAAAATTTTAAATAAATCAACTAATTCAATTAATATTAGTAAAGATAATTGTAGCCATACACTCAGAGAAAAAATATGATTGCGTGAACCATAATCATATTATGATTTGTTATAAATAATAATAAATATGAACATTATAATCATAAAATAATTTAACTTTTCATGTTATGATCCAAGTTTTTGCATCTTGTATTTAAGTATTTTATAATGTTATGATCCAGTTATATAAAATTATGTTCTGATTTCCTCATATTATGATTCAGCTTCATCATATTATTTACCACAAGAAATTTTATAACATGTTAAAAATTAATTATAATATATTTCATATTAATCTTAAAATGATCAATCATTATTTGTGCATTAATTAATTTTATTATTTTATTTACATTTACATATGAGATACTTTTTATTAACTATATAGTAGTTAATCAATATCTTATACTTGAATCACATAAAATATAGCAAGACCTTGTCTACTTACACTTATTCATGTAACAACTAAATGAGTATTATAATGAAGTTGGAAAACAAAAATAAACAAAAATAAAATATATTCAGAAACAATCTAATTATGCGTTTTTCAACCATATTGTCAAAAATCAAAATAAAACATACTTATTATAATTATATGTAACATTATATTATTATGGAAATAAAAACATTGATGTAGTTTAAGTACAAGGAAAAATTTTGTTAATATGTAATGGTTGTAGAAATAATATTTTTCGTATTAATAAAATATTGTTTCTGGTAAAAATATTCGAAAACATAAGGCTTTTGTAGGCAACTATATTAAAATTTTTATAGAATGTAAACATTGAATGATAAATCTGAAACAAAAAAATTCTTCTCACGAACACAGTATTATTAAAATTAGTGAAAATAAACAATGAGACCATAATATTGTTGTAGTGAAAATGATTTAACCATATTTTTTCTGCGCATGTAGTTTTATCCAAAAGTTTCATTACATTTTAGTTTGGATTAAATATTACATCATAGTTTTGTTAAAAATAAATGTGTTATAAGTTTCTTTTAATCATTACAAATTAATCGTAAGAGACTGGCTCCTAAAATTTTGCTGCTTGAAATTTCTTTACTAGCAGGATCGAAACCAGACACTATATTAGGGATGGGAATATTTTCCAATGATCTGGAACTATCCATAACTCCTAGATTAAATGATACATGCATAGCTTACCTATCAGATTGAAATTTGTTTAGAAAGAGTTGATGTATGACTTTTATGTGGATGATTTATGCCGGGTATTAAAGGCTTTTATTCATATAGATGAAGTTATGATGGCTACTCAATTAGGTGGATATAATGTCAGCCAAGGCAGATTTAATAGGGTAATAGTAGTTCTGAGAGAATTTTTTACTCAATTTTTCTTTAGCTATAGAGTTTTGATGTTCAAACAAATTACTGATGGAGAGAGAAATTTGTTGTTTTATATGGAGTTTGCTAATTTAACAAATCAAAACAAATAATCAGCTGGGCTAATGATATCGCCTTGTTAAATACGTAATTCATGCAAAAACAAAATATAATCTGTGTAAGGTCATCTAGCAGACCCAATCATTACTTTTATAAAATTTTTCTGTCAAATTTTCGAATTTTCCCACGTTTTTAAGCGAAATGAGCAATTGTGCAATGTTAATATATAAAAGCCCTTAAAACAAACTATTGCTTCTACATGCGAGAGATCGAAAACTAGAAGCAATATTTAGAAACAAAAAATATATTTGAATTCAGCGCCTCAGATTACATTAGTTCTCAGCTACTTAGGTCAAACAGTTGAGTCGATTTTGTAAACTTGTATAATTACGGTAGAGCTTGTAGAGAAGTAAGAGTCAATACCAGAAATTCTTATATTAAGGTACTGTACACGCTCGGAAATTCGAACCACTTTGTTTTTAGGGCGATTCGAATTTCCGCATTATTCGAATTTCTGGACTGTTTTTTTTATACAAAAATTTAGGAAAATTTGACCATAAATATGTAAAAAACTATGTTTTTTCATTTTAGTTCATTTAACATAAAAACTATAAAAAACTTAAAGAAATATAACAAAAAATAACAATTCAGTTCATTTGACTTTAGTATGTATAATATAAATACATATGTACATATACAAACACCAAAAAAACTGACTTTTAAACTCTAACAACATTAACAAGATCTTTAAATCATCTATTAAAATGGGATTCCCCTTTTTACTTTGTATTTGGTTGAACTAAATTGTCAATATTTTAGTGTTTACAATAAAAAAGAAAAAAACCGCTCGGAAATTCGAATTTTGGATTCTAATTTTAGAGCGATAAATGTAATGAAATTACTGATTAGAATTTCTGGAAATTCGAATTTCTGAGACTTCAAATTTCCGAGCGTCTACTGTACTTAAAAAATCATATTAATTGGAAGTGATAAAAGAAAATTGGAAAAATATTCGAAAAATTTGTCTTTTAGTTAAAAAGTCATGGACTTTGTAATTTTTCCTCGTAGTTTAATTAAAAATTCATACAATTGGATAAAAGAACTTAATAGTAATAATTATAACAAACATATTTTGTAAACTTTGTTAATTCAAAATATGTATTTAGTAAAGTACCTGTAACAAAAAAAGTGAACAAAAGCTTGTGCTACATATTTCTATGTATCTGTATATGTAAATGTGTGTGTTTTTCTGCCACAAAGAAGCTAGTAAAGAAAATTAAAAAAGTCTTGTTTTCATTATTGGTTTAAAAAGTAGGGAGAAAAAATTAAAAAAAAAGAACGTAACAACATAAATTTATACTCATTACCCAAGATTTATTTTTTTCCTTTACGCTTTGGCTTGGTTTTTTTTTTTATTAAAAAATACCAGTCATATCATGAAAAACGTTAACAAAAATGCTATTACTACAAAAACGAATACACAAAAAATTTCCCTTAAAAACTCATAGATATCAGGGATGTTAAAGATGGTAGAATTCTAATATTTAATAACAAAAGTGGTACATAATTAACTCATTTAGGGTTGTTAATAAAAAATACTTTAAAGACATGACTTGATTTCAGAATAGTACACAGAAAAAAGTATTATTCTAGCAAGTTTTTTTCTCACTTAAGTTTTTAATTCATTCAATCATCAGCTTAATTGATTTAATAAATTTTTTAATTGAAATATTTTTCGGTTTTTAATTTTTGTTTAGTTTTTAGTAATAGATATAATCATTTTGGCGAAAGGTGCAAATTTAAACAATTTTTAATTGAATGAATCATTTTGGTGATTAGAGACTTTTTTCCGTGTAATGAAATTTAGGCAAACGTTGTAGTTTGTTAAAGTTTTTAGATTAAATATACATAGAAAAAATAAAAGTGGAAATTGCTTATATTAATTGAAATTGAATATAACCTTCAATACCAATGATGGGAGCAACTACAATAGCATCGAAAGATTAATAGTCTCATCAAATATTTAAAATTTGTATTTACCAAATATTTATACATTAAACACGTCACCAAGGACTGAAGAAATCATGTAAATATTTCGTATTACTACATTTTAACAATAAATTGGGCCCAAATAGTTGCAAATTGAATTAAATTTATTTTATTTTTATATTTTTTATTAACACGTATTTCTTATTTCTTTATATATTTATATTTTATGTCTAAAAATTTTAAACCAATTATAAGGTTAATGACATTCATTAATGATAAAATTAAATTTCAATACAAAGTTAATTAATCATTTTATTAAAAAATTATTTTGAATATTTTTTTTAGTATAGATATAATTGTGGTTCTTTTGAGTGCTGAAGGATATCAATGAGAAAACTTGTATTACCAGCCTCCAGTATTTTTACTAGTAATTACTAGTACGATCGGTTATCCGATTAATTTTTATTTTTAAGATAAATTTATGTCAACTATATCGTTTATTAAAATATCGCAGCAAAAAAATAAAAAAATAAATAAATCAATAAATGAAAAAAAATTTTAGAGAAATACTTTTTTCATAATTGTATGTTTTCTTGTGCTTAAGAAGTAATAAAAACAGTATACAAAAATATTACTAACAAGTCAGAGCGCTGTATTCGGCTGTGCCGAAACTTTTATATACTTCACCACTTTATCAACAAATAAAAAATAATAATGTGCATTTTTATATTTTCACATTTATAATTTGAAAAAATAACACATACATACATTTGTTCTACAAGCCTCATTTGTTTTAATAAAAAAAAAAAAAAAACAACAACAACGACAACTTATAAGCATACCTAAATACCAAATAACTGACTGCTCACACAACTTTTGTCAATTAAACTGCTTGATTACAAAAAAAAAAAAATTGATTAATAGTCATTGCAATCCAGCAGCAAAATATGTTAGTGTTTCATCACTGCAAGCCTTCTTGAATTCCTCCACACCTCTCCGAAAAATAACTTAAACACATTCCACTTTCCCTTTTATGAAAATTCCTCAAAGAAGCCTCAGCTTCCTTAAAAAAAAAAACGGTGCTAATTCTTGTTTCCCTTTCATTAAATGCGATATTTATGTATCACTCACATATGAATTTTCTCATTGCAAACAGAAATATTTTTATTTTAATCGCGAGACTTGCAAAGCTCAAAATCATTTAGTATCATTTTAAGTACCATTAATCAAGGTAATCTGCAAGTCTTTTTTAAAGTTGAGACTATTTTATTATAGCATTGAACATAAGAGAGAAGAGTCCTTCCCTTCTTGTTAAATTTTAGAAGGGAACCCCTTGCCTCCAACGATACGCCATGTAAGAAATAAATAGTGTTGGAATGTGAGTGGCATGCCTTACGAATTCTAAATAAGGCATTTTAGAATGTTAAATTAAAAAATACTAGCGCATCTTAAATACTTTCTCAATGTCTTGTATGATTTGCTTTTTTGTCACACCACTTGTTGTATTTGCAATCGTTCATACAAACCCCGAATTTGCTTTGCTTCGGTCAACGAACGGTATAAACACTAGTTATTGTTGTTATTGTACATGTTGGCTATGAACAACACACTTAAAAGCTTTTCAAATCGTCTTACGTAGGGCTTTATATTAAATGGAAAAAAGTAGTTAGTTCTAGCCAATTGTATATGATTGTATGATGATAAAGACTGTAAAGTACTTAATTTATTTGGCTATTTCTAGAGATCAGTCATTGTAGTATATGGGTTATACGTTCCCAAACTTAAATTAGTGTAGTTTTGATACTAAAGATGTTGAGATATAGTTTCGCTATAACTAAACTATTTAAAGACATTTTATACTCTAAATAAGTCAGGGTTTAGTAGATCTCCTATAATTAAAAAATATTATACAAACATTTCGAATTTAACTGACAACCGCTATGTGGAACATAGATTAGTGCGTGTCCGAAATAAAAAATGAGGTTATGAGACAAAATCACAAATTATTCTAAAGTTGAATTTTTATTTACATAGGTCAAATATATAAATAATCGCCTTTAATTGGGTATCGTTAGTTTTTTCATAGTGCAAAAACTATTCATTTTCTAGCGTTTCAAAAATGACAAAAAGCACTCCGGTATTATTTTTTACTAAAACTGTTCAGTTAATCGAATAGTTTGCTATTAATCGGTTATTAACTGATCAACTTTTAACCTTGAATAATTATTTGTCAAATTAACCGATTAATATGAAAACTCGAATAATTGGATACTTTAGTTAACTACTATTTAAATCTCTAGATGGCAGCAATTGTGTAACACATAAAAAGTTTTCAATTGAAGTCCAAAATAAAATTTTGATTATAACTTATACAATTTTTTATTCATTATATACTTTTCTGCTCAACAAATACATACTTAAACTTAAACTCTTGCTAACCCACTAACCCTTCATTTTTTTTTTAATAAAAAACAAAAAGAAGTTTTCCTTCTCATTTTATTTATTTTGTTATTTTCAAATATTAAAAAAGAAAAACATAAAAACATTACTGCTAAGGCAGCAAAACTTTTTATATTATTTTGCCATCACACGGTAAAGATCTAAATAAATAACATTAAAAAGTGAAAAAAAGAAAACAAGCAATTTTAACTACCAAGGAGAGCCACCTATAAATTGCCAAATGCCGCCTTTAAGACGCGACATTATGTTCGTATTTCGACATTTATTCACGTATTAATTTATTCTTAAAGCCTTAAAGGTTCAAATTTGATTTTGTAAAACTCAGACAGGGTGACGTACTCGTACTTGTGGATGTGTGAATGTGTCTACATTGCTTTGTTGCCATACTTAACAATTACCCACACAGGAGCATGCATATTTATATGTACATATACAAGCACAGCTACTTAGTAGCTGATACATACAGGCCTACGCATTTGATATTTTTAACCAAGTGTGTAACTGAGAAGGACCTAAGATGTTAAAAGAAATAAGATAAAATTTTTACCAATAGAAAACTTCTATTTTTTAGAACATAATTTTTGGACGTTTTGCTAAAATAATTAAATTTTTATGTAACAAGTTTGTGCCAAGTTGAAATATTTTGAAAATATATTTCGTTTTTCTTTTTCTTTTTTTAATCCATTAGATAAGATTACGACGTTCTGAATACTTTTTGTGAATTTCCTCAGATTACTACCAAACATCAAATTTTTTTCTAAATTGTTTTAGCAGCTTAAAATAATAGTTCCTGGAAAAAACAATTGTATCATATTTTTAGCCCTTGTTTATCAGTTTTATTTTGTATCTTGCTTTAAGGAAGATATGAAGAAGAAAATTGCAAAAGATAAAAAGGAAAAATTGTAAAAAAGCACCCAAAAGACAAACTTAATTCCTGCAGCCATCATAAAATATTCAAAACTTTTTTTGCATATTCAATGTTGGTGTTTTCTTTTTTTCTTTTTAAAGGTCTTTAAGAAGGCTGTAATAGATGAGCTTTTCTAAGAGATTTGTTTTTCCTTCTGTATTCTTTTATCGTTGTCAAAAATGAAATGTTAAATAAAAAAAATAGGATATTCATTTAGATGTCGATTAAAAAAAAAAAAAAAAAATAAAGAAAATAAAATATATATTAATTCTTAAAAGTAAACTTCTATTTAGAAATTCTCTAAAAACTCACTAAGAGAGAAACTTAAGCTTTCTAAATGAGAAATTTTCTGTAGAGTAAAAGCTTTTAAGTATGAATTTTTTCTATATTAATATAAGCTATCTAAAAGAGATATTTCTAAAGAAAAATAAGCTTTCTAAAGGTGAAAGTTTTTATGAAAAAATTACATTTTTAAAAGAGAAATTTTCTATAAAAAATTAACATTTTAGAAGAGGAATTTTCCAAAAATAAGGAAAACCTCATTGAAAGAGAATTTTAGAAGAGAAATTTTCTATAAAATATTGAATTCTTTAAAAGGTATTTTTTATAGAAAATGAAGTAACTAAAATAGTGATGTTCTATAGAAAATCAACAGTAAAATTTTCTATAGGAAATTTGCTCTCTTTTTAGACAAATTTTCTATGGAAAACTAAACTCTTTGAAAAGAGAACATTTTCTATAGAAAATTAAACTCTTTGAAAAGAGAAAATTTTCTATAGAAAATTAAACTCTTTGAAAAGAGAAAATTTTCTATAGAAAATTAAACTCTTTGAAAAGAGAAAATTTTCTATAGAAAATTAAACTCTTTGAAAAGAGAAAATTTTCTATAGAAAATTAAACTCTTTGAAAAGAGAAAATTTTCTATAGAAAATTAAACTCTTTGAAAAGAGAAAATTTTCTATAGAAAATTAAACTCTTTGAAAAGAGAAAATTTTCTATAGAAAATTAAACTCTTTGAAAAGAGAAAATTTTCTATAGAAAATTAAACTCTTTGAAAAGAGAAAATTTTCTATAGAAAATTAAACTCTTTGAAAAGAGAAAATTTTCTATAGAAAATTAAACTCTTTGAAAAGAGAAAATTTTCTATAGAAAATTAAACTCTTTGAAAAGAGAAAATTTTCTATAGAAAATTAAACTCTTTGAAAAGAGAAAATTTTCTATAGAAAATTAAACTCTTTGAAAAGAGAAAATTTTCTATAGAAAATTAAACTCTTTAAAAAGACAAAATTTTTTTTTGAAGAATATTATGCTCCTTTTATAACAGTTATAAGCATGTACTATAATTATAAAGTTTTGTCTTGTTGTGCAGGGTATCAATAAATAAATAAATAAAAGAGTAGATTTTCTAAAGAAAATTAAGCTCATTTAAAAGAGTAAATTTTCTAAAGAAAATAAGAAATAAGATTCTCTTTTAAAATGCAACAAGCTTCTATAAAATTTCTTTTTTTTATTAATTAAGTTTATTCTTTTCTGTAGAAAATTAAGCTTTTCTAAAAGAAAAAATTTTCTATAGAAAACTAAGCTCTTTGAAAGAGAAAATTTTTTACAGAGAAATTCTTTTAAAGGAAAGTTTTTTGTAGAAAATTAAGCTTTTTGAAAGAAGAAAATTTTCTATAGAAAATCAAGCTCTTTTTAAGAAAAAAAGTTTCTATAGGGAATAAAATTCTTTTAAAGGAGAGTTTTATTGTAGAAAATTGAGCTCGTTGAAAAGATAAAATTCTCTATAGAAAACTAAGCTCATTGAAAAGAGAAAATTCTTTATAAAAGTTAAGCTCGTTGAAAAGAGAAAATTCTCTATAGAATGTTAAGCTCTTTAGAATAGAAAGTTCTATAGAAAATTATGCTTTATAAAAGAGTAGATTTTATGTAGAAAATTAAGTTCTAGAAGGAAGATTTTTATAGAAAATAAGTCTTTTTAAAAGAGAACATTTTCTGTAGAAAGTTAGCAAGCATTATTAAAAGTTCAATAAATGGGAAATTTTTTATAGAAAGCTAAGCTCTCTAAAAGAGAAGTTTATATCGAAAATTGAGCTCTATAAAATATTTATATATATTTTTTTATTTTAAAGAATTCAGCTTATTAAGGATGAAAACTTAACTTAATATAAACAAAATTTCTATTGAGAATTAAACTCTTTTAAACAATATTTTTATTGTTCTTTCCAAATGTTTTTTTTTAAATTTTTTGTTATACATACTTCAATTAAATTAAAAAAAAGTTTTCAATTCATAACAAATATAATTTTGTAAATTTTTCTTTAATATAATTAAAAAACTTAATTTGGCTAGATGCCTAAAAGAAAAAGAAAAAGAAAAAGAAAAAAATTCTGGTCTGTACCACGAAATTTAATTAAAATCAATAGATAACATTTGATATGAAGTCCAAAGAAATCACATTCTTACAAACCCATAAAACCAGATGGACATTCTTTAACTAAAAATCTATCAACTCAAATACTCTTTTACTCATACCACAATAAGATTCTTTTGATATTTCATTAAACTAAAAGCAATTACATACACATTCTCACATACCAGTACTTCTGTTACTCTTCAACTAAATACACAAAAGTTTTCGAAGGAATTTTATTTAAATAGAAAATTAAAACTATTACAAATTTGTTATAAAAAAAGAATATAAAATAAAATCAAATTCATATACGTATACAAATAAATTTTGCAAATAATTTTATTTGGTAAATCCTTGAATAGAGTAAATTTTATTTACATAGGAATATTTTAAATATTTGTTTTATACTAAATTAAAATACATATAACCAGGGAAACCACAAATATGCAATTCCATGTTTTTTCCTGGATATTTAATGAAGCCATCGATAAAATATTTATCCATTTCAGAACAAATAAAGTATTTTGGCAACGATTTGTAAATGCATATTTTTACATATTTTAAGGGCATATTTTTGAATTTAGCAATTTTTATTGCATATTTACAACATATATTGCTATTTTTAGAGCATATTTAATTTTTATAGAGCATATTTTGATATTTTGGGAATCATTTTTTTTATTTCTCATGGAATTTTGTTCAAATTTTATTTTATTTAAAAATATGAAAACCAAAAATTTTTAATATTTAAATTTAACTTTAATGTGTACTATTTTATTGCTAAGTAGCTTCATTTTTAACAATAGTATGGAAAATTTATAAACAGATTAATTGAGCTTATTGAAGCTATATTTAATTGATCTTCATTAAAGCTATTTTTGAAATGTTATGTAGAGAAAGTAACATCAGTTAATATTGTAGAAACAATTTTTTAACATTTTCATGTGATATAATAATAATGTGTGATATGATAATAAACTTCGACAAAGTAAATTTCAGTTTTGCCTTTTTTATGACAATACAATGAAAGAAGTGTTTTACTAAAATATTAATAAAACACTTATTTAAATGATTTTTTAATTATAAATATCTTTTATTTTTTAACTGCACATTTCTCCCTTTTAAAACATATTTTTCGTTTTATACTGCATATTTAATGTACATAAAACTTTTTTTTAAAGCATATTTGTGGTGTCCCTACATATAAAATATTATTGTCATTTTCGTTTTTCAAGTAAAAATGTACTGGTTGGTACTTTTTTGTATGAGTTGTATTTGGACTTTGGTCACTTTGTAAGCAAATTGAGTTGTTGGCTCTTAAGTGGTTGCATGTTGCTGGTATTAAACATATATACTAAATTTTTTTCAATTTTATATGGCTTGATGGAAGCCTTCTCTTGTGTTTTCCCATTTTTATTTATCAAAGATTGATAGAATTGCATGTCCAATTTGTACATTTAAATGAATTATCCATTTTTTAAATTTTTATTTTGCATTTTCCTAGGTTTATTCAAGCAAAGCTTTTTAGTTCAATACAAATTCGACGATGAGTTGTTTTTTTTTTTATTAAAAAATAAATCAAAGATTTTTGCTCAATACATATGAATTTCTGAATAGTTTGCATTGTTTGTAAAATAATAATGAAAAGGAGCTGAGTAATTAAAAGGAAATTAATTTTTAAATGTGAATTTGATGGTTTGATTGAATAGTGTAAACGGATGTTAATGTAAATGAAAAAGCAGAAATTAAATGATTGATGGAATATATTGTTCGAATAACAAAGTATAGTTCAAACAGAATGACTGCAAAGTTGTTTTGAATTTGTATATGTATAGGTAATAAACTTTGATCAATAGCTTAGACAAAATATTTCTTTTATAGAAAATAAAGAAATCTTATCTAAACTTATATAGAGCTGCGCTTAGGAAAGAAGAAATTTTCTTTAGAAAATTGTGTTCATTTAGGAAGACTACTTTCAAAGAAAACTAAGGCATTATCTATAGTACGTTTATTTCACTATAACAGAAATTTTCCCTAGACAATTTTACTTACTATAATAGAATATTTTATACAAAATGTACTAGCTATGGCAGAAATTATCTATAGAAAATTTACTACAAAGAACGTTTCTATTAAAAGTAAAATTTTCTTCAGAAAATTTTGCCTTTAAAGAGCATAATTTTTTACAAAAAAAAAAAAAAAAAATATGGCACAGTATGCAATACAAAATTTCTCTTTTAAGGAGCACAATTTTCTTTAAAAAATTTCACTTTTAAAGAACATAATTTTCTTTAGAAAATATCCCTTTTAAGAAGCATAATTTTATATAGAAAAAATTTATTTTAAGAAGCATGATATTTGTAGAAATCTCTTTAAAGATCATAATTTTCTGTAAAAAAAAACATCTTTAGAGAGCATATTTTTTTTTTAATTTCCCTTTTAGAGAGAATAATTTTCTATAAAAAAATTTCTCTTTTAAAAATATGATCTCCTGCAAAGAGTAACATTTTTTTTAGAAAATTTCCCTTTTAAATAGAATAATTTTTTAGAAGAAAATTTCTCTTCTGAAGAGCATATTTCGCTTGTAAAGAGCTCAATTTTGCATCTTTATCTTTTAAATAACATATTTTTTCGCAAATAATTTATTTTTAAAGAGCATAATTTATGATAGAAAACTTTTCTTCTAAGAAACACAATTTTCTGTGGAAAATATTTAGATCATATTTAATATAAAAAATATCATTTGGAGTGAGCACAGTTTTTCGTAGAATTTATAAAACATCTCTCTCAAAATTAGTATCATTACGCTTTTTAAGGAGAAATTTTCAATAGAAAATTATTCTCTTTAAAAGGAAAATTATTAGAGAAATTAAAAGAGAAATTTCCTATAAAAAATTATGAAGTTTTCTATAAAAAGTTATGCTCTTTAAAAGAAAAATTTTATATAGGAAATTATGCTTTTTAAAAGAGATTTATTATTGACAATTGTGACCTTAACAAAAAACAAAACATAATTAAGAAAACTATGGTCCTAAGAAGAGAATTTCGCTATAGATAATTATGCTCTTTAAGAGCTAAATTTTCTATAGAAAACTATTTTCTAATGAAAATTATTTTCTATAGAAAATTAAGCTCTTCGGTGCTCTTTAAAATGGAAATTCCCTTAGAAAATTATTCTCTTTAAGAGTGAAATTTTCCTAAGAAAATTATGCCTTTAAAAAGAGAAATTAATTATGCTCTCTAAAAGAGAAATTTTTATGGAAAATTATGCTCTCTAAAAGGGAAATTTTATGTAGAAAATTATACCCTCTAAAGGAGGTTTTTTACAGAAAATTATGTTTTTTATTAGAATTATGTTTTATAAAATTATAAAATAGTAACTATACAAAATCATGCTATTTAAAAGAGAAACTTTTTACAGAAAGTCATGCTTCTTAAGATAGAATTTTTCTTTCTATACAAAATGATGCTCTTGAAAAGAAAAACTCTACACAATTAAATTAAATAAACACAAAATTATGCTCTTTAAAATATAATTTTTTTTTTATAGAAATTTAAGTAATTTAAGAAGAGAAATCGCCTATAGAAAATTGTTTTCTCTATGAAAGAATATTGCATAGGAACTAAGAAATACTTACTAGCAAACTCTGCTTACTAGCAAATTCTGTTTCACAGAGAAATGTTCTGCAACTTTCATAAGTTGTAAAATTGTGGTGAAACTTAGATTTAGTTTTATTATTTTCTATTCATGCTTCTTTAAAAAATTGCTTTAAGAGTTTTTTCTGACAATCATCAAGGCTAAAATTTGTTACAAACCAATATTTGCAAAATATTCGAGAAATGAAAAAACCGCAAAATATTGCATTAATAAATAAATACCTAAAACTATTAGGAATATTACAAAAAAAAAAAAAAATTAATTAAAATAGGAAATTTAAGTAGAATTTTAATGCAATTTATTCTAGGAAATATATAATAAAAAGTATATACGAGTATACTTAAAGTATTTACCATTTAAGTGTTTACCTCCAAAAAATCAATTTATTTATTTCTTTAAGGACCGAAATATACATTTTATTTAATAAAAATATAAAGGTAAAAAGTAAATTAATACTTCTGAGAACTTCTGTGTTATAGTTAAAAGTCTTTAGTCCCCATACAAATATTTCCTTGATCTTTAGAAGTTTCCTCAATCACTTCGAATAACAAAAGTTTACTTTTAATCCAGAAATAATTTTTCTTAGAAATTTTTTAAATTTATTTACTGCATTTCATTTGTCAATTATTTTTTGTATATCATTTTTTATTTTATTCAGCCCAATAAAACAAAAAATTTGATTTTATTAAAAATGGACAAAGTTTTAGTTTTGAAGCAAAGATTTGCTAGAAATAAAATAAATGTTGTGTTTTATTTTATTTGTCAACTTTTAGTTTGAAAATCAAAAAACAAATCGTTTTTGGTAAAGTGGAAAATCGTTCAAAAAAAAAAAAAAAGTATATAAAAACAAATCTAAAATATCATCAATTTAAAATGTAGCAATTTAAAAAGTAGAAAATAGAAATCATTGTATTGTGCAATTGTTTAGATAAAAGACCAAACACACGATATCACATCACATGTTTAGCAAAAGCATAGAAGAAACAGAATAGATAGAAATATTTTCAATTCATATGAAAAAAAGGGTCTTCAGTGAAATCTGAATCGGGAATACAATGGTTTTGTTAAAGTTTCGAAAGGAATAGCAAACTATTATTTTTTTTTTATTAAATTTTTGAAATATTTTTTTTAAAGGGTGACCCCTTTTTCCTTACATTGTTCTTAAATGTGTATAATGCCATCACACTAGCACACATACATATGTATACTTGCATCACAATGTCTGCGTGAAATTATTGAAATTACTGTGCATTTTTGCCCTGTGGAAGGTAAATTTTCATTTGTATTGGTTTTGCATTTTAATAAAAAATAAAAGAAAAATGTAAAAGGGTAATATATTATAAACTTGGCCTAAGTCTCATCCTTTACGGAAATGACTCCTTTAATTGTGGTCCATTTTTTTTTATAGAAAATATAATTTATTAAACAGACGGTGACAGAAATTATTTTTTTCTTTTTCTCTTCAAAATTAAAACTTAAAAAAATTTTTTTTCTTTTCTTATATTGCAATTTTTTCTCAAGGTTAGCAAACATTTCATAAAGGTAACAAGTGCGAATGTTGTATTCAGTTTGGCCTAATCTATATACCCACCACCTGCAACTATTTAAAAGTTTATCTCATATGGGATGTGGGCGATAAAGTGGGCGAACCACGCTCATTTTTGGTTTTCGAGAATACATTGGTCCTTGAGCTATTTGTACAAAATTTCATCTTATATTAGAGGTGGGCGGCAAAGTGGGCGGACTTTATATTGGTTCTTGAACTATCGGTACAAAAATTTCATTGCCGTATATGCTTTTGTTTAAGAGATATCAGCCGAAAAGTATGAACTGTAGTTATAACGGACTCCCTGTGTTACTAGTATTTGGTCCATAACTTTTTTGTTTATTAACCAATTTCGCTCATTTTCAATGTCAAATAAATCTTCTATAAGATAACTTTTTGAGCCAAGTTTCGTTCCTATTGTTGGTCCCCCCCCCCCGAGCCCTATCTTGCTTTCAACAGACAGACGGATGGACATAGCTAGATAGACTTAGACACTTACCAGGATCCAATATATATATATATATGTATGTATGTATGTATGGGGTATTAAATTTTTTCTTCGACATGCTACACGCGGAATGACAAACCTAATATACTCCCCACTTTTGGATGGTGGGTATAAAAAGGTAACGGTAATGTTATTTTGGATTATTTCGGTAAGAGCATTTTAACGTTATTTTCAAGCTAATTCGGTAACGGTATTTTAGCGGTAACGGTATTCGTAGTTATTTTGGTAATAGTATTTTATATTGTTTCAGAAATTTTGCAAATATCGGTTCGTAACCATGAAATATAATGTGGAATCAAGTATTGAATGATGGAGCTGGGATAACCATTATATTCTTGCAAGTTTCATTTTAAATTTATTTATATTAACTATATATTTATTTATATTAACTATTTAGTTGTATTTTAATTGTAACTAATTAGTTTTATTTCTGTATTTTAGTTTCGAAGTTATTTTGGGTTATTCAGGTATCTATGTTTTTTCCGTTAATGCTATTTTGAGCAATTTCGACTCTTAAGCTTCGAATATTTTGAAGCACTTTTTTCATTATGTGTGTAAATAAACATATTTAAGTCAATAAATTTCAGTATATTTTTGAGGATTTATTGTTTTATAGAATACAAAACATCTCTTGGATATTATGTAAAATTTTTATGAAATGCTTTGTTAGACCACTTTTCATAAAAAGTTGGTATGAAATATATAGTAGTTGCATTATTCAATAGATTTAACTGATAATTTGCACATTTTCAAAAATGTAATTATTTACAAAAAATGGTCATGGTATTTTTATTAATTTTATATTCTATATTTCCCTTCTGAGGATGCACGTTATATTCATATACATATTATTTTTGATTGTGTATTTTGATGAATACACTGTCTCAGTGAGATCTTCCCGGACGAGCGCCCAATTATAGTTTTAAAGTATTTTTGATAACACTTTAAAACACAGTTGCATTCTCAATTCTCTATAGTATTTATTTATATATTAAGTAACTATTTACACTATTTACACATTTAATAACTTAACAGTAACATTTTCAAAATAAAACGTTAAATGTTCGCTACAACAAACTTAACACTTGATCTCTTTGACAATTGATCCTTTGTCACTTGATCTCTTTGACAATTGATGCCTCTCTGTTCGTAACGTCGGCCTTTTATATCCCTGTCCCGATACCGTCATGTTCCGTTCGTCTTAAACCCAACCCACTAAAAGTCAATCCCTAAATTGTCAATCTAGTTGATCTTCTCCTACCTTTCCCCTCATACTATGTGTATGTATGCCACCTCTACTTCCAGAATATACATATGTATCATGTTTTATTTAAATCGGTTCAGTACTTTGGACATAGGGCTAAGTGAAATAAAGAAAGTAATATTATGGAAAAAATCGGCGTAGAGGGATACATTTTTGCGAATATCAGATTTTACAGGGTATAACGTTATAGGACGTGAACAAATATTAAGGAACGCAATATTAAATTTTCGTGAACGTAAAAAAATTTCCAAAAAGACTCGTTGAAGTTTTGAATTTAAGATTTTTTAAATTTGTTATTATGATGGATTATTATTATTAAAATTGCATTGTCTTCATTAGAATAAAAAAAATTGTGCTTTGAAAAAGTTCATAATATTTGTTTTTATAATTTTTATACTTTTTATTTGTTAAATATAATGCTAAATGATTGTTTTAGTCAATGTAAATTTTAAAATGTATTTCTAAATAATTTCCTTTTATATTTGGCGTTTAAAAATATAGATTTTTATAAATCATTTGAATTAAAGAAAAGCTGAAAAAATTGTGACCAGTATGACCATTTTTTTTATTAAGGAAATAATTAAGAATTCTTGAGTACTGAGGAGAATATTTAGTATAGTGCCAATTTTGGTTACCAATATGAAAAATATAAACTCATTAAATTAAAGGAAATAATTTAATTAAAAAAATCTCAAATGCTTTTAGAAATTGCTTTCGGTGTGAAAGGTTTTTTCCATCGAAATAACTTTTGAAAACGGTTTTGTAAAAAATTATTTTATTAAATATCATGCCAATAAGCTGCCGTTAAGTGGAAAAACCTGTATTATCCCAGCTGACCACAAACTTCGATAATAATATCCCGTTCGAACATTTCGTGAACATTTCTCTGACAAAACATTCGAGAACGACCATCGACTGGCGATACGAATATGAGCTCTCTGAGCTCACCCGTCACCATTTTTCTATTTTTTTTTATTAAAAATTTCACAGAATTTAACTAACATCATGAATTTTAATGAGCAATATTTCACAATCAAACTCAATGAACTATGACTCAAGAATGACACTTGATTCGTTTTGTTTAAGAATTTTTCATGCACAAATAAGAAACTACATTTCTATTTTATTTAAGTATTAAATCGTCGAGAAATTTTTTAAAAGAATAGATAATTTCTCAAAGAATTTAATTTCGAGAATTTATTCAGAAAAGTTGAATATTGCGAATATTTACTATCGAGAAATTATCGAGAAGAGTTCGATGTTATGAGCATTTATTTTTTATATAATTTTCGATAGTTTATCGAATATTCTGTTTTGAGAATTCTGCATTTTTATCGAACATTCGCAAATAACGAAACTCAGGTCAGGTGGGATTTAACTTGTAAAATGTTAAAGAAACATTTTTATGTAACACAAAAAGGGCTTTTATTTGTTTTTGTGTTAGAAATCAAAAATAATAAAAATATATTTATGGTCATTGTCAAGACATGACTTCTAGCATATAAATAAATGTTCTAAATTTTAAACGTTTCTAGACATAAAATATATACTTTAATTTATATTTATTTTTTAAATATTAACTAAAATAATAAAAGTTTTATTTTAAAAATCTGAAGCATTTTTTTATTACTTTGTCTAAGTCAATAATATGAAATCGTGGGGAGCAATACTATTTTACGGGTTCCTTTTCTGAGGCTACAAAAAAGTGGTTTTAGTAAAAACGTTCTAGTGAAGTACATTTGTATCAAAATTTATAAATTCTAATTTCAATTGCTTACTTCCGTATTCATTAAATAACTATAATTTAGGCTGCAAACTTAGCTAAGAAAAATTTAAGTAAAAGCTCACACTTAAGGAATATTTCGTTTTACAGTTTAAATCATAGAATAAAACTAGAGATTTATGTGGGAGGCAAAAACCTAATTCAGTTGTTAAAAACCCTATTCATGCAACAACAAAATACATGTAGTCTTATATATTTTGTTTTTGGAAAATTTATTTTGAACTGCCTCTCACATAAACTTCTAGTTGCATTCTACGGTTTAAAACTTAAGTGGTCAAGAAAATAAACAGAAAGCTTTCAGCTTTTATGTATTTACAATAGGGTTGTTCCAATTTTCAACAAATATTTTCTTTTACTAGAAATCATAGTCATATTTTAGTTAGTCTAAAATATTTTTTTCTTAATTATGATAATTTTTTGTTAAATATTTTTTATTTAGGTTGCTGGAGGGTTATGATAATCCGGAAAAAACCTTTAAGATATAAAATTTTATTTTTTGGGTAAAACATTATTTTAAATAACACAATTTGGCATTGATACACATCACCTGGAACCAAAAGCTTGGATGCATTGAATATAGATTGTTATACTTTAAAAATTTCCAGTTACAGTGAAGAAGTTTGGAAATATTATTCCTATTTAAGACCACAACTCAATTTTAATAATATCCGTGTTCATTTGGTCATGACGAGAATCGTTAAATATTTTTCACTAGATAAAAGGTAAATGCTATTTTAAGAATTTGTTAACATTCAATTAAATTTACTAGTTCATTATCTTTTGGTGAATTTAGCAGTTTAAAACACATCATCTGTATATCCTGTTAGAGAGCAAAGACATTCAAATTTTTTTTAAATTAATTTTTTATATAAATAAAATTGATAAGAATTCGGGAAGGGGACTTGTATTATACCTGTGGCCAATTTTACTAAATGTAAAATAAAATATACAAATACAGAATAATGTGTTGATACTAATATCTAGATGTTTTT